>QVTF01023819.1:30000-49203 GCA_003573665.1 Oxygymnocypris stewartii | reverse complement strand
AAGATTCGTTCACTTGTTTGGCAATGTCAGATATTTTAATGTTCATCCAAACTCATTTTTTTATTTCTTTTCTTTCTGTTTTAAAGACGTTTTCTTTGTATTGTTTGACTACTCAAAAGAGAATAAAGGAAAATATAACAATTTGCTTCCTGCTAAATTTCACATACATCAAATCTGGTTGTAACCTCTGTTTTCTTTATTCAAAGTTGATCTAGATGAGTACATGGAAAATATTCAAAGTTATGTTCATCCTAAAGCAGTCAAAACTGTATCTCTATATTCATCTAAACCAAATAGTTTGGTGAGTTCATGAAGAAATCAGTTGAAAGCATCCAGTCATCACATACACTTGAAGTGAATGTTAGATTTATCAGTATGTATTGTAATGAATATTTGAGAAATTATTGTTGTAACTGATTGTATTAGTCTATATGGAGTGATAGTCAATGAAAAAGAGCAAATGTGAGAAGCAGATAAACATAAAACAGCAGAACATCATAAAGTTAAAGAGGGTGAACTTTATCATTCAGCTGAACCGTGCTCGTATGTTTTTAAACACTTCGTATGTTCACTTCTCAGCTAGTATCAATGATGTGACCTATTTCAGATGCGGCCGGATTACACACACACATATATTGAATTGTTTGATCTAAATTATTGCTAGGGACAATTTAGTCGTTAGGTTTTTGGTTTGCACATGTTCTAGCGTTTCTACTAATTCTAACACCCTAGATCAGGGCTTCTCAAAGTCCGGACTCCGGTCGGGAGGAATTAAAATCCGGACCCGCCTCCACTTGATATTTTCAAGTGCACTCGTATCACTCAGACCCTCCGTGCGGCGCGCGTGACACACACACACACACACACACACACACACACACACACACACACCACACTGTGTGTGACTGTCTGGCATATGAACATGGATGTAGTTCATCTGTAAAGGGTTTGAAATACGCACATAGTTCGGACGTTTGTGCTCCATGAAATATATATTTAAAAAAGTTTATAATTAAAGATTTGGCAGTTAAAGTGACTGCAGGTTACATTGAAGTACTATTTCAGAAACATAAAATATGTAGACCTAAATGAGAACAGCTTATTAGGCATTTAGTTGTATAAAAATGCAGTACTGTTGAGTAACCCTTATGAAAAATAACCATGGTTTATTATAATAAAAGTGTAGTAAAATTTAAATTTTTTCTTTTGCATATTGATTACAATTTATATAACCAGTTTTACTACAAATACAATGGTTAAACTATGGTTAGCGTAGCTGTAGTTAATTTGTGGTTATCATGGTTTAATAGTAACCAAAGTATATATATATTTTTTGTTTTATAAAACTATGGTTAATTTTTGTAAACACAAGTACACCTGATGACGTCATAAATATGATAATTAGGCATAGATCAAGTTGAATTGTTATATAAAGTTATAAGCATGTTTATAAAACAAGTTTTGTAATATCAATTATTTCGGACCATTTGATGTTGATGATAATTCCCATTCGGACCTTTGAATGTAAACTTTGAGAACCCCTGATCTAGATGTTGAGTAAGAATTGTGTGTAAAAATAATTAATTGTATTATTTTTTATAAAATAATTAAATCATTATTTTAAAATATTAATAATTATTATTAGAATAAATTAATCTGTATCATATAATACAAATAAATAATAATACATATTTTTTTAATTAGCTACAAACTGGCGTGTTCAGCGTGTTCAGCGTGTAGACTGTGATGATGATGTTTTCTGTCTTTTACTATTGTTGCTTGTCAGATTGTGAGATGACACCAGTGGGATTGTGGGTAAAAAGCTCAGGCAGACTAAAGACTTTGACACTAACATCAAAAAGCAATCCAAGACTGTCCTACGGCAAAAAAGACATCTTTCACAATCCCTGAAATTCCCAAAGGCGAAATCGTGGCAAAAATCATATATTATGCATCCATCTCTTTCTAAGACTGTGAACACAAAGCACAGAGCACACGTCTGAAACTCTTTAAACACAAAGCACACGTCTGACAAACTTTAAACACAAAGCACACGTCTGAATCAGCAAGCTTGTTGATTTATTCACATATTAAGTAACACATTTTGCTTTGTGATTCTGTAGATACATCAGTGCTCACCCCTCAGCTGACCATCGATGACCTAAAGCAAACGAAGGTAACAAATGAACCAGTATAAAACATCTGATTTGCATATGAAATATGACAGTTTTTCTAACCTCTCCCCAGATCTACTTGAAGCTCGTCAAGAAGCAGCAGAAGGACGTCAGCGCTTTGAAGGAAAAGCAGGCGAAGGTGACCGAAGGCTTTGTTTGCTTGACTTCATTGAATTGATTATGAACACTCTGTGCGTGTCGCAGACACTGAAGCCTGTAGGGCAGGGAAAACTGATGGCGTGGATACAAAGACAGAGGAGAAAACAATCCTGTTTCCTATTTCAGGCCCACGTCGCACTGCAGAGCTCCCACTGCGCTCAAGTGGACAGGGCTGTTGCTCAACATGAGAAAGAGAAACCAGCGCTGGAGAAGCAGCTCCAGAAAAGCAACAGGAAAGTGAGGTGAATGTGATATTAGGTTTTCATTATATCATGCGCTTTTCTCTTCATGCTGTTTGTAGTCGTGTAGGTGACCGATAACTTTTCTGTGAGCTTTTTTAGGTTCCTATGATACAGGCTTGTGTATCGAGGACAGAACTGCTTGGCAAATTTCCATGAACCGGGTATTCGATAAGACACGTGTAGCTTCATCCCGCTTAATGATTCCGGCTTTTGCATTTAATGCACGATATTATCGACCCATATTTATCGACCCAAATCAGCCGATTATGGCTTCAAATGTATATATCGTCACCGATGTGAAAAATGATGCCGATATGTCTTGGCGATAAGAAGAATACATTAACTCACATGTGCTTGCAATTAGATCACATCAACAGTGTGATTAGATAACATCAGTAGTGTAGCTCATTCTTGAAGCAAAGTTTTTGCCTGAATGGTGATTGGTTTTGGATCGCTGCATTTAAACTGAGAATGCACGTGGTGTGTTTGGTGTATGATAAACAGTAATAGCACGTGCACCGGCGGCAGCAGCTTCCTCTGGGTTAGTATCGCGTAGCCAGATCTTCATACTAGGATGTAGGTCTGGAATAGATGGCCGCGTTTATTGGCCAAGGCCCGCCCATGAGGCCATGTGACTGTCATGTTTTGGGGCGTGGAAATGTCACCACAATAACAAACTCTCGTGTGAAGCTCTCAGATGTATTTTAAAGATTCTATGCCTCGAACTTTAAATATTTACATTTACATTTATGCATTTAGCAGACGCTTTTATCCAAAGCGACTTACAATTGCATTCAGGTTATACATTTTCATTAGTATGTGTGTTCCCTGGGAATCGAACCCACAACCTTTTGCGCTGCTGTCGCAAGGCTCTACCACTGAGCCACACAGGAACACATATTTCACATACTTTTGAAAATCCAGAGTTTAGTTGATCCTGATAAGTGCTCGTCGTCACATTTGTAAACACGACGGCTTTCTTCTTTCGTGAGGGGGTTTAGCGCCACGGCATCTTTGTTTCCAGACGGAACGATAAAGAACGCGACACACACGTCTCCCGGAAATCCTGTATAATTCAACCAATCCGACGACGACAAAAATTTAATCATGTTATTTAAAATATACAGTTATAATTAGAGCATTGACAAGTTCAACTAAACCCATTACATCCGAATCACTGTAGAGCCATGTTATGAGCCTTGTGAAAACCAAAATATATTATAAATGAAGTATAACCAGTTTTTTTGGAGTGTAAAATACAAACTCTCATTCTGTGTTCACCCTCAGTGAAATGAGCAGAGACATCGAAAGGCAGATCAAGACTTTTACAAGCAATCACAAATCAAAGGTACAGAGTTCTTCATTCACTTCGAGCTACTTGTTTTACTCCAGGAGGATCTGAGTATGGTCTTTTGTCGCTGTACGCAGGTGAAGGACATAGCGGCCGCTCACGCGCTCGAATGGGCAGAAATGATCAAATGGCACTCGGCTGAAGAGCAGACTGTGAGAGAGCAGCATGTGATCCAGCAGTGCGAGACGCTCCGGAAACTCCTGCTGATGGAGCAGCAGCAGCAAACCCAGCAGCTCTCGCTCATCCATGAGAGGTGAGAGAAGAAACGGCTGAACGCTGAACTTCGACTGAATTTAGATGAAAGCTCGTATAGCGTCGTGGAAGTGTGTTCCTCTCTTCATCGCTGGCCTCAGGACAGTGACCTGTAGCACTGAGAACTTAGACATCGCTCCATGTCTTTAAAACTTTGTACTTTAATGAATCCTGCGGTTTCTGTTGGAGATTTTTGTGTCATGCAGCTATGTAATGCATACCTAACTTGACAACTTGTATTCAATATAATATAATATAATTAAGTGCCAATATTAAAGGTACATTTTTTTGGTTCAAAATTATACTAAATTAATTTTTGAGCACGTACATAACCAGCCAGTCTTCAAAACTATCTCCTTACTATAACCCGATTCACAATGGTTAGCTTATAATAGTGTTTTCTAATTTGATTGTTACTTGTAGGAATTTGTGGGATATTCGAGCATGGCACCGCGTCATTACGTCATGTCTGTAAACATAAAGAAATTGTCCCGGCTAATAGGCTATATCTGCAGGTAAAGGATCGTTTATAGCCTTTTCTCACAGCCGCTGGAATATTTCAACTTGTCATTTTGATGGAGGATTGTAATCCAAAAATATATGTGTTAATGAAGCAGAAGTGACTGAAATTAGATTATAATCCCGTTTTAAATGTGCATCTGATTACAGATAGCCTACGTGGGATAACACAAGATTTGTATTTAAAGAGAACCAGTTTAAAGGAAGAATTATTTGCTTTTTGGGTTAAAAAATTTCGAATCGTATGACAATTAGAGATTAGACTGTACAGAAATTAAAATCTACATGTAGTCTAACGCTAATACACACAACATATTACGTAATGCTGATGTTAACATTAACAATTTGAGAACAAATTCTAACAATAATAATAATTTGCACGGTTTGATGTGATATGAGCTAACAGATCGTTAGATTTGATCACCATTGTAGCACGATTTATTGCAATGCTTTTTTCCTGAGTTGGTCAGAACATACAGTACGTTGTTACTTACTTGTTCAGATGACAATATACGGTGAAAATTTGGGTCATACTTCTAAGACATAAAATCTGAGATTCCGAAGTACAGTGAATATCCACACTGGTGTGATGACTGACAACCACAAGTTACAAGTTACTCCTCAAAACATCAGATTCATCCACGCTGGAGCTGTTAGGAAAATAAATCTGTAAATAACTGCAGTTGCAGGTTTCAAACAGAGATGGCGACAAAGAGGCAAAACTTCCGGACTGCAGCTTTAAGCACAAAGCCCTGCGTCATTAAACGCCACATGCAATATAATTTAACTAGGCATTACATACGCTGTTATAGGATTGTGTCATGTGCATTTAAATTAAATCAGTGTCATTATTTTCCTGGCAAACGCGCCTCCTTTCAATGTAAATAGTGAGTGCTGGATTCACAGAGGCATCACTGTGTGTCTGATTATTGCAATTAACGTCTGTGTAAATTTCCTATTGATCATGTCAGTAGTGATTCATCACATGACGGATGTATCCGGGCACGTTTCCAGATGTGTAGTGAAGCGCATATTTACAGTCCTATTGACGTGGTCAGAAGGCAGTAGTTCTCCGCTCAGATCCGGCCTGGTCATTGGAGAATCGCTCCATGTAAATCATGATCAGCGCTGATTTTGTGCTCCTGTTTGTGGCATTACCTGATTTGCATAATTGCTTTAGTGAACCATGTCCTGAAACAATTCAATGCTAAACAGCGCTATTCAGTCTGACTGAATTCTCCCTTGTGTGTTTTAGATGGATTTTTGAAGCGCGCGTGTGTGTGTGTGTGTGTGTGTTGTGTTCTCTGTTCTTATTGAATATCTTACATTAACTCGTATCAAGCGTTTATTATTGCAATTTTACTTTAAGCAGCGCATGTACTGTCTGCTCTTGTTGCGCAGTGCAACCAAGATATTATATATCACTGTATGAGTCATTCTATATTCATACAATTTATATTATTAAAACCATTACAATTTGTTTTACTAATACATAATTCAAGTCAAAAGTTGTATTTGTTAATATTTAATGGACCTGATTTTAGCATAATTGATATCCTATTATAGTTTTGTTCAAATTTAGTTTTTAAAAGTTTGTCATTTTGTTTGTGTTTTTGACATTTTTATTACTTTTGTATTTTTAAATGTGTCTATATATATACAGTCATGGCCAAAAATATCGGCACCCTTGGTAAATATGATCAAAGAAGGCTGTGAACATGAATCTGCATTGTTAATCCTTTTTAACTTTTATTTTTTTTAATCACAAAAATCTAACCTTTCATTGGATAATAATAATTTAAAATGGGAGGAAATATCATTATAAATAAATGTTTTTTTTCTCAAATACACGTTGGACACAATTATTGGCACCCCTAGACATTCTTAGTAAGTAAAATATCTCTGAAGTATATTCCCATTCATATTCACAATCAATTTTGAGCACTCCAGGGTGATTATGAACATGAAATTATCCAGCCATGGCTTCCTGTTCCACAGAAATATAAACAGGAGGGGAAACGAAGCCCAAATTCCCTTAATCATCGATCACAATGAGAAAAACCAAAGAACATATTTCTGATGTGCAGCAAAAGATAATTGAGCTTCACAAATGATTGAAGTGGGTTTAAGAAAAGAGCTAGAGCAGTGAAAATCCCCGATTCCACCATCAGGGCAATAATTAACTATTTCCAATCAACATAAAATGTTACGAAACTGCCTGGAAGAGTACGTGTGTCTATATCGTCCTAGTGCACGGTGAGGAGGAGAGTTTGAGTGACTAAAGACTCTCCAAGGACCACAGCTGGAGAATTGCAGAAAATAGCTGAAAACTGCATTGATTGATATTTAATAATCAATATTGGTTTATGAAAATGAGAATCTATTAAAATCGAGAAATCTTTTATTTTTTTTTACCCAGCCCTAGCTTATTTTGTTGCTTATCGTGGCCTCCGCTGGTAATAATAGATTATGACAGAATTTTTACGTCCCTGTCCATCAAATTGCTGGAAAATGTTAAAGTCTAACGCAACATCTGATATATATATGTGTGTATATATATATATATATATATATATATATAAACACACACACACACATGTATATGTGTGTACTGTATATATGTATATATGTGTATATATATACGTGTGTGTGTGTGTGTGTGTGTGTGTGTGTGTATATATCTCAAAACATCTCTTGTTGGTAAATCTCTAGACATGTCTACGGTTGCACAGAGTATACATATAAATACAGACCTACTTTATTAAAATGATAGAGTAAATCAGTGTTTATTATAATACCAAATTGAAGTATTTCCTCCTCTTACAGACAGAATAAAGAGATGCGATCCAACCAAGCGAAGACGTCGATGGAGAGCAGCAAAGCCATCAGTCAAGACAAAAGCATAAAGAACAAGGCAGAGAGAGAACGGTAATAATAAAAGCTCGGCAGCAATTCACGTTAAAGCTCATACAGCCAGTGTTACTTTGTAGTTCCACTTTCCTCTGTGCTTTGCTTGTATTTTAAGGCATAACTATTGAAATGTAATGTCCAAACAGAACCATCTTGTGCAATTTCATCCATATAATTTGTGCTTTTTTATGTCCAGGCACCATCTAGATCCATTGATCTGTTTTTCTCTGATTGTATGGGTGAACTCAATGCACTGGAGTTCCCACCATTGACAATTTTGTTAAAACTAGTATTTTTTTATTTTATATTTTTACATCTTATATGATTCACCCCAAGTTTGGGTGAGATATTTTTTTAGACCTTGCTGAAAAAGTTATTATCTCCAAAATTATTGCATATTTTGATGTTAAGCATTAAGCAGTAGGGCCACAATAAAGAGTGAACTTTGGTTAAAAAAAACATAAAAAATAATTACTTTATTTTATAGATTTAACTTCTGTCTTTCATCTCTAGTCTTTAAAACATAGACCATTTTTTTCATTACTTGTACAATAAATTGCCCCATATTATCCACAATCAGACCAACCTTCACAAGCATATTTAGATTTTCATAACTATTTGATTTTAAAACAACAATAATTTGTTGAGAATGCCAAAGCAGAACCGATGGTGTGTTTTGGGAATGCTTTGGTATATAGTAATGAAACTTATGAATTATCATTGTCAACATCCCCTTATAAAGTGCACAAAATTTCAAGCGTGCCACCAACTAATCAAAACCTCACAAAAATGATTATTACCTTGGATTTAACTCATGATTCTTCTATGTATTAAAGGGGTCATATGATGCGATTTCAAGTTATGCTTTCTCTTTGGAGTGTTACAAGCTGATTGTGCATAGATCAGATCCATGAAGTGGATTAAAAGATACCAAAGAGATATTCTTTATCAAAGTTAAGACTCTGCCACGCCATGTTGTTGCTCTTTTGTTGGTTTTGATTGCTTCTATTGTCCTCGTCTGTAAGTCGCTTTGGATAAAAGTGTCTGCTAAATGAATAAATGTAAATGTCTTTTCATGTTGGTATGAATGAAAAAGCAAATTCATTCTTTGCCACTAGGTGCCGCTTTTGGGGCAGTAAAAATAGCGGTTTCACTGTTAATGCTGTATACAAAGCAGCGCTGCTTTATCAGGCATTACAGGCGAGATGATATGAAAATGAGATCTGTAACCACAGATTAGCATCACGCAAAGGAGGGGGTTGCAAAAATGAATCCTTGAGCGAATCGTTTGGGAGTCGAGCAAAAATAAATGCATATTATAAGACAATAATTTTAATGTCTTATAATAATATTATATATTATTATAAGACAATACAACTTTGACCTTGCATCCATGTCAACCTGTTGTTGGGGACTCCCAAAACCAAAATATGAACCTTTCATAACACACAATAAGGGCACTTCAATAGGTGTTTGTAGAAACTATTTTGAACCTCTTCATGTACCATTGTTTCATTACTTCTCCAATACATGTTCTCATATCATCCATCATAAGACAAACCTTCTCAAACATAATTTAATTTTAATTATTATATTTTTAACACTAATACAGTGTTGAGGGCACCAAAGCAGAACTAAGGGTGTGTTTTGGAAAATATTGTAATAAAATTTAGAAGTGATCACTGTCATTATCTACTTATGATGTGCACAAAGTTTCAAGCCATCGCCACCCGCTGGTCAAATCCTCATAAAAAGATGATTTTGTAGAATTGTATTCAAGCTTCTTTTGTCTCTGCATTAATAGGTGTTTGTAGAAAACTGATTTGCTAGGTTAACCAGATGCTTTTCTATTTTGAACCTCTTCAGGGACCATTTTTTCATTAATTCTCATATAAATTGCCTCATATAAATCATCATCCAGAGACCTTTACAGTTCAATTTTTATATTCATAACTTTGTGACTTAATAAAACAATGCATTATTGAGAACGTCCAAAGATGAATTAGGGGTGTGTTTTGGGAAAGCTTTGGTATATTGTAATGAAACGTAAGAATGATTATGGATTTAACTCATAATTCTTCTAAATATTAATGGGTATTTGTAGAGGCCTATTTTTCTAGCTTAACCAAATGCCTTTCCACTATTTTTAACCTCCTCATGGACTTATTTATTTTTTATTATTTCACCTATAAATTGCCTCACATCATTCATCATCTGACAAACCCTCACAAACATAATTTGATTTTACCGCACCAATAAATTAGTAATGCCAAAGAGGAACTAAGGGTGTGAACACTTTGTTATATTGCAATGAAACCTAGCAGATTTCATTGTCATCATCCCCTTATGATGTGTACATAATTTTAAGTCCGCATCACCTACTGGTCAAAAGTTATAAGCAATAATCGGACTCCACAAATACTGTTTCTAACGGGATGTGTTTCTGCAGGAGAGTCCGAGAGCTTAACAGCACAAACACAAGGAAGTTTCTTACAGAGAGAAAGAGGGTAATGATTCTAATCCTGTTTCAAATGCATGTTTCTAATTATATAAATTAACATGGGCGTTGATTGACAGCTCACCATGAAACAGTCCAAGGAGAGCGAGCAACTCCAGGCGGCTCAGCGGGAACAACTGGAGAGGCTGGAGAAACACAACGAGGAGGTATTTCACCACCAGTACCTTTCTGCTGTGAACTCTGTAACCTGGATAGAGTGTATTTCTATCAAAGATGTTCAGAAATACGCTCTGGTCAGACATAAGATGCTCATAAAGAGCTGAAGTTAGTCAGTGCTCATTTAGATCGACATTTAGCTAACAGGAGGATGTCTACTTGAAGTGATTTTTCATAATATTGTTGTACTGTTAATTTCCTACCAATATTAGGTCACTTCCTGGAAGATTATCGCATTAAGGATTTTTTTTTAAGAATAACATTGAAAAGCATTGTTGAGGACACAGCAGGGTTATTAACTAAAACTAAGACCACACAAAGCCATTCAAATAATTATGAAATACTACAATTAGCATAATACAATAATAAAAAAGTATTTGAACACAAAAATATTGTGTACAGCTGTCTTTTTGTAACCAGTCTAAATTATTATAGTTAACTAAAACTAAAACCAAATAGTTACTTGAAAAATAATATAAAGGCTAACTGAAATTAAATATAACAAACAGACATATTTCAGCTACATTTCTCATTTTACTTGAAGTACTTAAAAATTAAATAAAACGAAATAAATGAAAACTAAAACAACATAAATAAAAACAAAACCTGTGTTTAAAAACAATACAAATTACATCTAAAAAATAAAAATGACAAAAACACAACTAAATTACTAAAACGTTATTATGTATTATTAAAGTGACAACAGAAAATATACAAATAAAATCTAATTCAAAATATTTACATATTGTGCCGATGCTAATGCTCTGTATGTGCACAATATTCATAGACCTGTAAAAGTATTTCAACGATACTGAAGTAACTTTGGGACGCAGGATAACCATATACATTTATTATAATTTGAAACAATATGAAATTTTTGGAAGGGAAAAAAAATACAAAGATCAAGAATATTTCTGAGTGAATTGCATTCTAATAAATTACTAATACAGTTCTGTTTTTAAAATATTTGTAAAGATATATGAGGGTGTGGCATGGATATATAGAGCACAGCAGAAATGAGCCGTTTGATGATGCATGAACCTGTCTTGTGGATTTGATCATCACTCACCATGGATTTTATTTTGCTCTTTTATTCAGCTGTTGAACTCGTGCTATGCAAAATCACAATGCCAAGGTAGGACTTTCTTTTCACAAATCAATTTTACAACGCCTCCCCTTTCCCATGATTCTTTCATTCCTCCAGTCCATCACGGCTGTGAATTATTGCTCCTCCTCCTCCTCCACACCGTCACAGACTACTGATCAGGCAGACGCGGGCCGAGGGAGTTCTTCCTCGTGGGTTCTCTCTTTATTTTGCCCATCGGGAAGCGTGCAATCATCTGAATATGTCGATGCGTGTACATACTTTAAACAACTGTGTAGAAACTTGATTGAATACTGATTTTGTTTGCTTCTTGTAGCACACAAGTGAAACTTTTCTCCTTAGTTACTCACTGCCATGTCATTCCTAACCCATTTGACTTTCTTTCTTCGGTGATAATTATTTAAGGGTGTTCACTCAGTTCTGTCGAACTCCAAAAAAATGCAAAATCTAAAAAAAATTCTCTTATTTGGGATTCACTGAAGAAAGTCCCGAAGGTTTGGTACAACAGCAGTAATTTCCAGAATTTATTTTTATTGACATTGACATGACATTTACCATATTATGTGTGACAACAAATATACAATAGTTACATATGGAAATAAATTGCAGAAAGCTTTTATTTGTGTCTTATCAAATTTTGACACAACTTTTAAACAATACGTTTTTGTTGTTAAAATAAGAACAAATAAGCAAATTAATTACAAACAACAGGGCAAAGATACAAATGAAATAGAGTTTTTAAAAGGTAGGTTTAGTATTCAGGTATAAAACACTACAGAAATTTAATAATCAAATGTAAAATAAAACACAGTATAGATGCTTTTTCTGCCAAGGAATAAAAATAAAGTTAATTTTTAATTTCACAATCCTGACTTAGAATTGCGAGATACAAAAAAATGTGACGTAAGATCGAAAAATTATATATATATAAATTCATAATTTAGACTTTCAATTCTGAGTTTGCATTATATAAAAAAATACAGGTTATTAGTGTTTTATCTCGTAATTCTGACTTTTCTTCTCAGAATTGTTAGTTTATAGCTCTCATTTCCGTTTTAAAAAAAAAATTGTATTACCTTTTTTTTTTATTATTGGCAGAAATGGGCTTCCACAACACTGCACAGTATAAACTGTATAACTTATATATACTGAGCTACTAAAGTTGCTCAGTCAGGAGCAGTGGGTGATTTTCTCTTTTTGTTGTCTACTGTCTCTTTAAGACCTAACTCACAGTCAGATCCAATACACTGATAATAAACGTCTGATTTTCTAACAGTGACCAGTTACCAAGATGGTGATATTTTGACATGCATGTCTTTTTAATTGAGCATGTTGATAACTAAGTTGCACTGCACTTTTCAGTTTAAATGGCTAATTATGCAGGATTGCAAAAAAATAAAAAAATAAAATCCATATGAAAGCCTACGACCGAGTTTTAGTGCCACGTTAAAAATAAAAAAAATCTAAGATTATGAGATTAAAGTCGTATTATTTTGAGAATAAAGTAAAAATATTACGATAATAAAATCGAAATGTTTCGAGAATAAAGTCGAAATGTTTCGAGAATAAAGTCGAAATGTTTCGAGAATAAAGTCGAAATGTTTCGAGAATAAAGTCGAAATGTTTCGAGAATAAAGTCCAAATGTTTCGAAAATAAAGTCCAAATGTATTCCGACTTTATTCTCGTAGTATTTCGACTTTAATCTCATAATCTTAGATATTTTTTTTAAACGAGGCACTAAAACGCCGTCGTAGAAGCCTGTTTCTACCATGTAGTTAAAAAAAAAAGTATTAAATGTGACTTTTTTACAAATGTAAAAAAAAATCAGAATTGTGAGATATACTGTAAATTCAGAATTCTAAAATTTCTGTTTTTTTTCTCAGAATTATGAGTTTATAATCTTACAATTTCTCAGAACTGTGAAGAAAAAAGTCTGAATTGTGAGATATAAACTCAGTATTGTAAGATAAAAAGTTGCAACTTTTTTTTTAATCCTGTGGCATAAACAAGCTTCAACAATCACTTAGAGTAATAACGAAAAACTGCAGGGACTGCACAAGAGTGTAAATGATGACAGAAACAGTCAACTTTGCAATATGTTTCACATCTGAGCTTATGGCAAATGTTCACAACTCAAGACTGACGTTGTGAATCTTAACAGTTTTTGTCCGCTGGAGGATTGTTTCACTTGCTGTTGATTTAAATGCAGCGCATAAATTAGCTGATTTTCCAGCCACTTCATCTGCTACAATCAGCAGAGAAAAGCTGAACGTCACATCGCATTACCACTGACTACATCACACAGAACAGCGGCTAAAACACACACCTAACTGTGAGCCTGCAATATCCTCCCTGCAAGAAAGTTAGTTCTCATGTTGAGATGTGATTCAATAAATCCAGGGCTTCTAACGCAGCTCTCTGGATAGCATTACCTCTGGAGGCCGGTGATGTGATTCTGTGCTAACGTGCTTCACTGTCATTACAGGCCAGAGAGACTCATGAAGACCGAACCGAGCGCTGAGCGATCGAACCCACGGCCCGCTGCAGTCAGAACACACTAATGCTCTGGATGTGCACTATATACATACACCCTGCTTGCTATTTATTTCTGTGTTATGAATATTGAAAATGTTATCAATATTGTAGACAAGCGCACAGATATTTTATGATTTGGCAGCAAAGAGAGAAACTGATTCTTATTTTACAAGCCCAGCTACTTTTAAATTAAAATAACTATTTCATGTTTTTAAAACATGTATCTGATCTTATTGTGAATTATTAATCAGTACATATGATATAAAGAATAAATGTTTGTATTTTTAAAAATATAACAGCTTCCGTTGTAAACCAATAATTGATATTCTGGTGTGAAACACCATCTTTTAACGATCTAATCTTTTTTTGTTGTATATTTGCTTCAATATGGAAATATATTTTGTCAAATGGATTGTAAATGTAATTTTGTTACCTTTGAATATAGCAGTAAAATATAAACCACAAAATCTAAATGATGTATGAGAGTCTTTAGAAACAACACTGTTTTAATACTGACGTTTTATAAAGAAGATCAAGATAAAAAGCATGTAAATGTGTTGAAATGATATAAAATCAATTTTAGTAGTCATAGTGTCCTTTTATTTTCATCCAAGTGTTCTTTCTTCCTCCGTTCAGAGCATACACATTATGGAAATGCTTGTGATGTTTCTTATTTTTAAATAGCTTTGGATGAAATCCATCTGCTCAGTGACTGTGTAAATGAAAGGACTGTTCAGGGTTCATTACAGATGAAGCAGAGACACGCTGCTGATGACCACAGAAACAAAAACCACCGCTTCACTTCAGAAAGACAAACAAGGCTAGTGCACAATATTATCACACGTCTTCTTTTAAAGGAATAGTTCACTCTGAATAAAATATGCTCCACTTCAGGTCATCCGAGATGTTAACTGGTGGACTGGAGTGGTGTGGATTATTGTGATGTTTTTATCCGCTGTTTGGACTCTTATTCTGACGGCACCCATTCACTGCAGAGCATCCATTGCTGAGTAAGTGATGTAATGCTACATTTCTCCAAATCTGATGAAGACACAAACTCATCTACATCTTGGATGGCCTGAGGGTGAGCACATCTTCAGCTAATTTTCATTTTGGTGACCTATTTATTTTTTGTGTGTGTGTTTTATCATATTGCCGTGTCTTTCCTCATATTCTCCTGTCTATTTTTGTAAGTGCATTACTGCAAACATTTGGTTTATTTCTCAGACCGAGAGATATCTGTGGGAATCATGTCAGAGATGCTGTTCATATAATATTCAACCCAGAACATTATGCTTTAATTTTATTGTGCAAACACATTCTTGACTAATTTTCACACAAACAGATTTGATTCAAAATCCCAAGCTGTTGGTAATTATGAACCTGAATCTAATTACAGACAGCATTGCAGGAAATGAACAGTCATGATCATCGCTGGCACGGAGCGATGCGTTTCATTATCAACTGCTCTGACTTCAACAATGACCATCTAATCATGATCAGGACTATTGCTTCTTTAACAGCGCATGATTGCGGGCGGTTTCATCATTCACCCGGGTTCAAACGTCTGCCGACCTCTTCACATAAAACACACTGAGCCAAATGATCGGAATGAAACAATGAAACGTCTCTCCACAAAGGAGATAACACTTGAGCTGTGATGAACAGAGTTTCGCTCAAACCCGGCCAACAAAAACATTTTATAACAACGTTTTGCTAATGTTGACATTAAGTTGTTTAAAATATCCAGTTTAAAAAAAAAATCGTTGGTTATGTGAACATTCCATCAATGCGCAAACATTATGAGAATGATATTTTTAAATGTACTCTGAACATTCTAAAACAAATGTGAGCTGAACATCCAACTTTAAAACGTTTCTGAAAACCATTCCATGAACAATGTACAAGTAATGTTTTTGTGGTAGTGTTTCGAGAACATTATGATCATTCTGAACGAGCGTTCTATTATTATTACTGGAACGTTTGTTCATAACTTTGAGAGAACGTTCTGAGAACATTCTCTGTTAGCTGGGAAGAGATCGATCTTCTGAATAACATGCATGTACCTAGATAACAAGAAAATACGTTCTGAAAACTCTGTGGAAACATTCATTTGAAATGTTTATATAACGTTAATATGTCTTATTGTTATTAGAACGCTGTTTAAAGTGCATTGTTCTTCTAATCTTAGATTTATTCACACTATAGCATTCTCTGAATGTGTGTTTGTAACAGTCTAAACATTAAAAAAAGTCCAGTTTTCCTGCCGTTATTAGAACTTTAATTATTACAATAATGTTAGGACAATATTCTATTAAATTCTAAAATAACCTTATGTGAGTATTTATTCGTAATATGCTAAAAACATTAAACGGAGCAGTTTTATTATCATTATTAGAATGTTATTTAAAGTTTACAATAACATTATAAAAACATTCAGCAAATATTAATAACATTATAAGGATGTTCTGAAAATGTTGGTCTAAGAACATTTCATCTTTCATCAAGTAAAAATAATACTTTAAGGACGTTCCATAAACTTTGTGTTCACAACATTTTATGATAACATTATGAAAAAATGAAAGATATTAATAACATTATAAGGATGTTCTGAGAAAGTTATATGTAACTAGAACATCCATCAAGTAGATTTTTGTTCTAAGAGTAATACTGTAACTTGTATAAAATCTTAGTGAAAGCTGTGGGAACGTTCTCCGGTATCTGGATGAAGTGACCATGCAATGTTTTGTTTTGCTCTTATTTTCCATATAGATGCTCAAGATTTTTTTCACACTCAGTCTCAATTAGTGCTGGTTGTTTTTGGACGCCATATTTTCTGCTTGAGCAGTCAACAGTGTAATATACACTTACTGGCTCATGTTGTGTGAATTAGTCGTACAATCACTGAAGCAGATTACGAGTTAATTGAGTGAAAATGCAATGAGTGTTTATGATATCTCAGTTTTTGAAACAGCTGCTTTTATGATTTAAATGTGTTTTTCCCTCTCACTGGAATGAGCATGAACACACGCGGCTGAAGGAATTACAGCTGTACTGTGCCGGAAGCAATATTCCTGGTTATTTACAGTCTAATGTCAATGTAAAACCTTCATGAATCAAGTCAAGTCATGCTTTATTATCATTCTGCTACATGTGTGGACATATATTCAATTCAAGTTTATTTGTATAGCCCTTTAATGATACAAATCATTGCAAAGCAGCTTTACAGAAAATGTGAAGTTTCTTCATTATATTAATGAGTAGGTTATTAGTGGTGACTATGCCAGAAATGTACAGTAAAATCGTGCAGTTAGTTACAAATTGCATGTAATCAAACATACGTTTGATATAGTGGAACGAAATGTTGCATTTCGGAGGACCACGGTGCTACTAACTGAATATAAATATAAACATACAACAATAGAAGTATAAGAAAAACAATAATGAACCTACAGTTAACCATCTGACTACATATGCTATAAACAGTTGACTCTTTATACACATGATCTGAGAGAGACTTTACATAAATACTGTACATGAGATTATGCAAAAGAGATGTTTTAGGGGAAACAGCACAGAGTGTAAGATCATTTGCAGTGCAATGCACAAGTAAACATGTATAATCTTGAGTGACATTAATTGCATTGGTGATGCATAAATATATCCACCTGGACGTGTTAATGTTCTTAGAATACTAAAAAAATTATTGTTTAAAGAATTTAAAAATTATTTGAAAGTAAAGTTGTCTACTGTATGTCTAATCATGCTAGAAAGAAGTGAAATTTTAACATTCATCGAATATTTGGGAAGTTGTGGCCTAATGGTAGAGAGTCGGACTCGTAATTGAAAGGTTCGAGTCTCGGTCCGGCGGGGATTGTAGGTGGGGGGGGGGTGAATGTACAGCGCTTTCTCAACCTTCAATACCACGACGAAGTGCCCTTGAGCAAGGCACCGAACCCCCAACAGGGCGCCGCAGCCAGAGCATGTGAACGAAGCGGAGCAGTTTGACGCTGAGCTTAATATTCCGCTTTGTGTGCGTGCGCTCCGCTCAGTCGCTCACGGCCAAAGCTAAACGCTCCGCTAATGATCCGCTCACACTCACCGGTGAACCGAATCCCGCTCAGATCACGCTTTGACATTAAATGTCTCCAGTAGGCCTATTTTTTCCCCGTTTATAATGCAATTATTGAATAAATGTCTCCA
Source organism: Oxygymnocypris stewartii (assembly GCA_003573665.1). Lineage (NCBI taxonomy): Eukaryota > Metazoa > Chordata > Actinopteri > Cypriniformes > Cyprinidae > Oxygymnocypris > Oxygymnocypris stewartii. The sequence goes on along the minus strand of QVTF01023819.1, from coordinate 31,078 downwards.
TTAAAGCAGTAGTCCGATAAGTAACGGTTATGTTTCAGCGTGACGTTATTCATTTAAATGTATTAAATCAAAATTATTAATTTAAAAACGTGTCTTGTTTTTGAAGTCACTTAGCAAACTTTCTTTAAAAATTGTAATAACTGAAAAAGTATATTTTTACATTAAAACGCTGCTTCAGTTATTGTGCAAACATTCAAAACACGCACACAAGATGAAATGCAGATATAGAATTTCATAAAATACACCTTGCTTATCAGGCTCATGAAAGCACACACAAGATGAAATGCACTTAATGAGTTATTTTGTTGCGTAAATAAAAGAAACACACTTTCTAAAATTAAAATAAACCAAAACTGCGGGGAAATGCGGTCTGATAAACCACCTTCACAGGATTTTAGAATTTGGTTTTAGAAACACTAGCTTAGACAAACTATTGCTTCGCCTATTCCACAGATTCTGGAACTAGCAAATTACCAAAGGGGCATTTTGGGCTGAGCGAGCGGCGCTGAGCGTATTGAGCGAGCGGAGCGGGATCTTCAGAAAGACGCGGAGAGCTCTGAAGGAAATATGATCGCTTCGCTCCCCGCTCCGCTCCGCTCCGCTCCGCTCACATGCTCTGGCCGCTGCAAACATGGCTGCCCACTGCTCTGGGTGTGTGTTTACGGTGTGTGTGTTCACTGCTGTGTGTGTGCACTGCTCCGGTGGTGTGTTCACGGTGTGTGTGTGTGTGTGTGTGTGTGTTCACAAATCGTAACTGTTTAGGCAGTTAGGCTAATCTCTCAAAGGACATTGTAATGGTATTCTCGATAATATCTTACCTTCATAGCCATGAACACATTTTTTAAATCTTATAAAATGTTTAAGTATTTATTATTTCTCAACTCTGTGCGGTAAAATTCCCATTATTAAAGGTTCACTTTTCATTCATGAAGACGACATGAAGAAATATGCTAAAAATGTGTCTCGGCGAAAAAATAGACTTTTTAAGATGAAAATGCTATTACTGTAATAACCAAGAAATGCAGTATAGGATCAATCATTGGCTGCAGCTGCCATTTCAACTTTGTTTTTCATGTCT
>QVTF01023819.1:0-25000 GCA_003573665.1 Oxygymnocypris stewartii | reverse complement strand
ATTACAGTCTCTTCGCTCACAATCACACAGAATATCAATGCACAGCACGATTAATAAATCAGCGCTGTAACATAACACCTTGTATATTGTGCTGGAGTCACTTTGAGCAGCATTGGATTTCAAACAGCTTTATTTCTTCTTTAAATTTGGGGACTGTTTCTCATTTAGGGTTATAAATGTGCATGTTTCGACACGTAGATGTGTTTTGGAAAGTTTCAGTGCAATTCACCAAAAATCAACACTTTGAAAACCAGCAGAGTCTGGGAATAAACAGACATTAAAGTATGAAATACATGAGAACATAAGAGATTTAAGACTAAAAGTTTACTCAATATTCAAGAACTGTTTTCTAAAACATCCAATAATTCACACTTTCTTCATGTATTTGAGTTTCACCGTAAAAAATTATAAATAATAATAATATATAAAAAAAACAGTAGGACACTATTGGGACACTTTATTTTAATTCGTTTAATTTTTTTATATTTTGTTTTATTTTCATTTTAGTTGAATGTATTTTTATCCTTTTTTTATTTTCATATTTTATTTGAGCTTTAGCTATTTCAGTACATCAAGTTAAACTAAATGAAAATGTAAAAATCTGTCTCTACAGCTACTTGAAATCAAATAATTTTTGTTTTTCATATTTTATATTTATATTATATTTTATTTAAAGTAGCAAAATAAACACGTGCTTCAGTTTTTATGCTTTAGTTTTAGTTACACATAATAGTCAAAAATCTGTGAAATAATATTTTTGGTTGGATTTTGTCAATAGAGGTTTTCTGCTTACACGTCTTTATTTATTAGGACTATTTTTAATGCCCAGTCGATCGCTGGTAAACTGCATGGAATCAGTGTGACTCGGTTCGAGTAGCCAGATGTGTCTCAGTACAGAAGCTGCAGATGTGTTTGTGTTTCTGTACGGACGACTGAACTTAACAAGCTCGAGCAGACCTGCAGCAATGAAGATTAATACAATATTTGCGTTTCTCGCAGCGGTACACGAATGAATATCAGTAGCACTGGTGGAGAATGTTAAACAGCCTCAGACTCATCACACACGCGCACACACACACACACACACACCTGTTTCTCCGTACAATTCAATTATTTCTTTGCTGTCCACATTGAATGCCAAGACAAGTCCAAATTATGTAGAAATAAAAATAGACATACAGATAAGTAAAAAATTATAAAACAGATATGTACAAAACATAAATAAAAATAATAAAAGTACAACTATGAATATAGAAATATAGATACAGATGTACATCTGTATGTGCGAGTGGCAATACTGATTTGTGCAAAACAACAATATAGTGACATGCAATATTAACATTAACGTGTCCACATGTGGCAGTAATATGTATATATCTGTATGTGAGTGTGCAATATTGACTTATGTACAAAACAGTAGTACAGTGGCCTGTAACAAATCGAGTATAACTACATAATATTAGCAGCTTTAACATTAATAATGTGCACATCAAGATGAAGTTACTTGATAAGAAATAGCAGCAGTGATAGTAACATTAACAAATGTGTGAAATTAAGCTGTAGCGGTTCAGTAGATATTCTATGAGATATGTGAGGCTAGTCTGTGTCCAATGGCTACCCGTTTAAAAGTCTAATGGCTGAGGGGAAGAAGGCGTTCCTTAATCTGGAAGTCCTGCATTGCACACTCCTGTACCTCCGTCCTGAGGGTAGGAGTGTGAACAGTTCATGCTGTGAGTGGGTGGGGTCCTTAAAGATGGAGGCAGCTCTCCTGTGAGCTCTGCGATGGTAAATGGCCTGCAGAGGAGGCAGTGGAGTCCTGATGATCTTCTCGGCAGTCTTCACCACTCTGCAGACGTTTGCAGTCCCTCGCTGTAGAGCTGTCATACCACACAGTGATGCAGCTGGTCAAAACGCTCTCAACAACAGCTGTATTAAATTTGCTGATGATACTGTGGTCCTGGGCCTCATTAACAACGATGACGAGGCCGCATACTTGGATGAGGTGGAAAGACTTACATCATGGTGCCAGGACAACTGTCTCTCTCTGAACGTGAGCAAAACCAAAGAGCTGATCGTGGACTTCAGGAAGAGACAGCAGCAGCCCTACACTCCTCTTATGATCAGTGGGACCCCTGTGGAGAGGGTGAGTAGCTTCAAGTACCTCGGTGTAAACATCTCCGAGGACCTGACATGGACTGCACACATCCAAACACAGGTGAAGAAAGCCAGGCAAAGACTGTACCATCTGCGACAGCTGAGGAAATTCAGGGTCTCACCAGCTATCCTGAAAACTTTCAATTCAGGGGCCATAGAAAGTGTTCTGACTCAGTGCATCTCAGTGTGGTATAATAATGCCACAAACCAGGACTGCAAAGCTCTACAGAGAGTCGTGCGCTTAGCTGAGCGCATCTCAGGGTCTGCTCTCCCCTCTCTGCAGGACATCTACCTCAAAATACACACACACACACACACACACACACACACACACACACACACACACACACACACACAGGGTCTGCTCTCCCCTCTCTGCAGGACATCTACCTCAAACGCTGCAAAAGCAGAGCTGCTAAAATCATCAAGGACTCAAATCATCCCGGTAACCATCTCTTCATTTTACTGCCATCTGGCAAGCGCTTCAGGAGCATGATGGCAAAAACTGAGAGACTGAGGAGGAGCTTCTTCCCCCAGGCCATCAGGCTCCTAAACACAAACCCAGTCTCATAATCACTTACAAGACTCATTATTTACTGTAAAAAACATTCATATTCTCATCATCTGTATTGCTGCTATGTGTACATACCCAGTACAACCCGTTTGCACATCCCTCACATCCCTCTCATCCCTCCTGTTTATATTACTATTTATTAAGTCCCATATACTGTTTTTGCACATCTTACTTGTTTTGCACATCTTACTGTTTTGCACTTTTCTTCTATTGCACATTTTATGTTATTCTTTGCACTGTCCACTGAGCGGACCTGATTTGATCTACATTTCACTTTTGATTATACCCTGTATAATTTATTATGTGACAAATAAAGAAACCTTGAAACCTTGCTGAGGATCTTAGGTGACATGCCAAACTTCCTCCGCCTCCTTAGGAGGTACAGCCGCTGTTGTGTTTCTTAACCTGCTGGGTGGTGTTGAGTGTCCAGGTGAGGTCCTCGCTGATGTGGACCCCCAAGTATTTAAAGCTGCTCACCTTCTCTACTTCAAGATCTCGGATAAACAGTGGCTGGTGAGTTCTCCTCTCCTTTCTCATGTCCACTATAATCTACTTTGTCTTGTCAGTGTTGAGGGTGAGGTTGTTGTCCTCACACCAGGTCACAAGACTGGCCACCTCCCTCCCGTAGGCTGCTTCATCTCCGGCAGTGATTCGTTTTATCACTGCGGTGTCGTCAGCGAACTTCACAATGATGTTGTCCTTGTGGGAGGTAACACAGTCATGTGTGAACAGTGTGTAGAGGATGGGACTGAGAACACACCCCTGTGGGGTGCCGATGTTTATTATGATGGTGTCTGAGGTCCTATTTCCAATCCTGACAGACAAGAAGTCCAGGAGCCAGTCGCAGAGTGTGGGGTGTAGTCCAAGTGCAAACCGTTTGTGGGTGAGTTTATGGAGGATGACTGTGTTGAAGGCGGAGCTGTAGTCGATACAGAGCATCCTGATGTAGGTGTCCTTATCTTCCAGGTGAGAGAGGGAAATATGGAGAGCCGCAGCAATGGCGTCTGAGGTGGACCTGTATGCATGCTGCAGGGAGTCCAAAGTGTCTGGCATGCAGCTCTGAATGTGGGTCAGCACCAATATGCAGTTCCTCCGCTGAGGAACAGTGAAAGAAACAAACGCTCCTCAGAAGATGTGATGAAGATCATTCCTCCGCTGAGGAACAGTGAAAGAAACAAACGCTCCTCAGAAGATGTGATGAAGATCGTTCCTCCGCTGAGGAACAATGAAAGAAACAAACGCTCCTCAGAAGATGTGATGAAGATCGTTCCTCCGCTGAGGAACAGTGAAAGAAACAAACGCTCCTCAGAAGATGTGATGAAGATCATTCCTCCGCTGAGGAACAGTGAAAGAAACAAACGCTCCTCAGAAGATGTGATGAAGATCATTCCTCCGCTGAGGAACAGTGAAAGAAACAAACGCTCCTCAGAAGATGTGATGAAGATCGTTCCTCCGCTGAGGAACAGTGAAAGAAACAAACGCTCCTCAGAAGATGTGATGAAGATCGTTCCTCCGCTGAGGAACAGTGAAAGAAACAAACGCTGCTCAGAAGATGTGATGAAGATCATTCCTCCGCTGAGGAACAGTGAAAGAAATAAACGCTCCTCAGAAGATGTGATGAAGATCATTCCTCCGCTGAGGAACAGTGAAAGAAACAAACGCTCCTCAGAAGATGTGATGAAGATCATTCCTCCGCTGAGGAACAGTGAAAGAAACAAACGCTCCTCAGAAGATGTGATGAAGATCATTCCTCCGCTGAGGAACAGTGAAAGAAACAAACGCTCCTCAGAAGATGTGATGAAGATCATTCCTCCGCTGAGGAACAGTGAAAGAAACAAACGCTCCTCAGAAGATGTGATGAAGATCATTCCTCCGCTGAGGAACAGTGAAAGAAACAAACGCTCCTCAGAAGATCCTGATGATCAGATTTGAGACTAAAACATGATTGATGGAGAATCAAGTAAAGCTGAGCTGCTTCAGTCCAGTAAGTGTTCATCTGGAAATATGACGGCAGTTATTCTGACGTTTACTTGAGAAAATCAGTCAAGATTTGACACGAGAAGCAGCAGCTGAAGCTGGACGTTTGTATAATTACACTAAATAAATTCTGAAGGCTTGTAGTAGATTGTGTGACAGCAGGCTTTATAGGGTTAAAGGGTACTGTGCTGATATTCTGAGCACTTGTGAAGAAGTCAGAGTTGAGTTTGTTGTGATGAGTATGATCAGATATTGGTGACGTGGAGCGTGTGGGTGTCTGGGTCCGAGTGTGCAGCTCTTCTCTCTATCATCATGTGTTTGTTTGTTGTGATGATTCAGCGGCGATCATCAGGCGCTCACCGAACCCGAGAGCGGTTCACTGCAGAAGCAGCCTGAGATCTGCATGCATTGATCTTCAGAGTTTGACTCTCTTTACTGTTTTAAATTCATCTTCTCGGGCTTGATGTGAACGATTCATCAGTGCATGTTAAATTAAATCATAATGTAACTTGACCAACTTCTGAAACTACTGTTGTTTTCAGGAAAGTCATCAATTGAGTCGCAAATTTTTCACCGGCCAATCAACATAATTTATCAATACTTTATCATTTACATTTACCAGACGCTTTTATCCAAAGCGACTTACAGTGCATTCAGGCTATACATTTTTTTGTCAGTATGTGTTCCCTGGGAATCGAACCCACAACCTTTGCGCTGCTAACGCATTGCTCTACCACTGAGCCACAGGAACACTAAATTTAGCATTTAATGTTATTTGTTACCTTATTTATTTCAGCTAGTTGCTAAGGCAAACATTCTCATTTTTGTGTAGTTAAAAAAGTAACAAACTAAAACTAATAAATAAAAATGTGTTAATAAATACAAATTAATAAAACTATATAGATATAATAATAAAAACAAAGTAAAAATGACAAACACAACAAAATTTCAATATCTAAAATAAAAAATAATAAATAACTAACATTAAAGTGAAAACAAAATATATATTAAAGCCTAATACAAAATATTAACAAAACTATAAACGTATATACTGTAATAAATGTTACTTTTTGATGTTTAATATGCAATTATGTGAATTCTGTATCTATTGTATGTTACAGTATGCGAGTTCCGTAATTAATAAAAACTATCTAGACATGTTAAAAAATTATGAAAAAATAACAAAAATAGTATATTAATAATACTGAAATAACAATGTATATATTTGATTCTTATAAACAGTTATATGAACATTCAAAACTAAATTAACACTTTATATAATATTAGAAATTAAAAAAATTAAGTGAAAACAGAATATATTAATTATATAATAATCTAATTCAAAATATTAACACAAGTTAACGATACTATTTATATATTTGATGTTTAATATGCAGTTACTGAATTGGCTTCTTTATCTATACAGTATATATTTACATTACCAAGTTTACATATAGTTTCCTCACATTGCAAACAAAAAAGTACATTAATTAGGTTTACGTAAAAAAAGAATTAATTAAAAAATCTAATTGTAACTTCTGAAAAACCTTACTTTTTAGAAAAGCCATCAGTTTCACCGTCTCGCTGTTCAGCATCAAATCAATGAAGTCAATTATTGTATTATTATTTTACATTAATACCTGCTTGTGTTGTTTCTATCACTGAACATGTCAGACGGTGTGTGTTTGGATCAGAATGATGTGAAAGCATGCTTGTGAAGCGTTTGCACTCATTAAACTCATTAAACTGGACTACATTAGGTCACACTGAAGTGAAACTGCTGTTTTATAATGATTCTGGTGAATAACAGATCTGTGATGAAGAACCGCGGATCCTCACGCTTTGAATTAATCCGAACAAGAGTCCTGTAATTGGTCAACGCATCAGAAATGGCCTAAAAGCCTCCGTTTTATTTCATTCCCGCCGTCTCATTTTCCAGAACCGACTGCTTTTGTATTTCATTATCTAAAAACAAAACCGTACGAGATATGACTGAATGCAAATGTGATGCGTGTTTGTGTCAAAGCGGAGCAGTCGTCCTCGAGAAGAGTTTAATTCCAGGTTTAAACTGTTTGAATAGATTTGTGTTCATTTATTAGCACAGAAAGGACTGGAATAACCCGCAGTACAAATGATCCGTTCATCTACAGTTCATATGCTTCGGTTCATGCAGGGGTTAGTAACTACTACTAGTTTGGGACTAACTAGTTGCTGACTTCATTTGGTTGCACCATTAGTTCTTAATGTGAAATACCATCAACACTTCTTACATTATTAGTAGTTGTTTTGCTTATAATATAGCTTTATTAATGCAATAATCAGCCTTCAAGTAAATGTTCTTGTTTGTCAAAATAAATTATTCAGATTTCCATCCAATTAAGTTTTACTTTAATTAGTTAATTTAGCATGTCAAGTTAAACTAAATGAAAATTTGAAATGTTGGCAACTAGCTGAAATAAAGTACTTAAGGATTATTAAAAAAATATATATTTTATTTTTATTTTATGAAGTAACTTTTTTTTAAGTGGACTATAATAATGCTGGTCAAAAATCTGTTAATCATCATCATAATATTTTTGGTTGGTAGTATTTTTTCACTGAATCAATACAGTAATATTAAAACTGTAATAGTATTTTAATGATACTGAAATAAAACTGTTTCAAGTAAAAAAATTAAATAAAAAGGTTTTATTTTTCATCACATATGGAGTCACACATGAGTATGCAATGCAATAAGTATATGAGTTCAAATAATAAATATGCATGGAATATATTTACTGTAAAATTAATTAGGAGAATTAAAACCAAAAATAGTAAGTGTCCATTTATTGCATTTATATTTCATTTTTTTAAACCAGATATGACAGTGAAGCTGCATTACTCGACATACAGTAATTATTACACTTTGATCAATAAATGCATTTTACATGGATCCACTAGCAGCAAAACTGCACTATGAGCACATATTCATAACTATTTGCTTTCAGATGGTACACTACACTAATCATTGCTGTTGTGCAGACAATGAGGCATGTGTGTGTAAAGAATATTAATCCATCAGTAATTAGGGCCTGCGGTAGTGTATTATATGTGGTATAATGATTCATCAGACCTGTACGGCGTCCTGTAGTTCCTGCTCATTGTTCAGCAGCTCTTTATTCTCTTAACAGCGCTAACACGTCAATGAATTAAACCCAAATACTGTGCTATGATCAGAACTGACATATGAAATACTAGTCAGAATTTTTTTTTTAAATGGAACAGTTGTTTGAAACTTTAGAGAAAATCTACAAAAGTCCAAAAAGAAAAAGTTTTTCATACTTGACTTTTTTGTCAAATTGCGTTAATTGAAATTGATAATACTGTATAGTCATTTTCATGATTCAGTTAATTTAATGTGACGAGACAAGGGCATTTTTCCATTGTGCGTTTTCAATATATATATATATGATACGAATAAGACTGAAAAAACATACCACTGTCAGAAAGTAAAAAAAAAAAAAAAAAGTTTTGAAATCTCACAAATACAGAAAAACAGATATACTGTAAAATAGTTGTACAATTTAAAGAAGTTTTTTTTTTCATTTAATGTGTTAAATGTAATTTATTCCTGTGATGTAAAGGTCAATAATTATTCTCACAATTCTGACCCTTTTCTTGCAGTTTTGAGTTTATATCACACAATTTTTTTTCACCATGAAATTTAAAAAGTTAATACAACTTTTTATCTCACAATTCTGACTTTTTTCTTGCCATGTTTTTTTTTTTGCCTACCTCTCAACTCTACGTTTTTATATATATATACACTGAGCACTGTTCTTCAGAAAAATCCTCCATGTCCTGCAGATTCTTCAGTTTTCCAGCATCTTTTGCATATCTGACCCCGTTCCAGCAGTGACCGTATGATTTTGAGACTTGTCTTTTCATACGGAGGACAATTGAGGACTTGAGGAGTGAAAACTTTGAATTTGAAGATTAGGGTAAATTGTACTTAATTTGTCTTCCGGGAAACATGCAAGTATATTCTGTTGCTTCCGAAGGGCAGTACTAAAAGAAAAAGAAAAGATATTTCAACACAATAAGAAAAATGTGGACTTCTTCACCCTGTTCAAAAGTTTTCACCCCCTGCTCTTAATGCATCATGTTTCCTTCTGGAGCATCAGTGAATGTTTGAACCTTTTTTCATAGCTGTGTTTGAGTCTCTCAATTGTCCTCAGCTCAAAATCATAGTCAAAATCATATGCAAAAGATGCTGGAAACTGAAGAATCTGCAGGACATGGAGGATTTTTCTGAAGAACAGTGCTCAGTTTAACTGTTCAGAACAAACAAGGGACTCATGAACAACATCACTAAACAAAAAAACCGTCGTGGATCATCCAGGTAACCACATACAGTGTTAAGAACCAAGGGTCATTTTAATAATTTCAGCTATTTTTTTGTCTTGTAGACTATATGTAAACATCTTTTATGTAAAGTATCTTACTTAGGACAGTACTAAATAAAAAATAACATGCATATTGTATGATCTCTCTTATTTTGTTAACATTATTATTCACAGATTCTATACCATACCACTGTATATCTCACAATTCTGCATTTGTATATCTTAGAATTGCATGATATAAACAGAATTGCGAGTTATTTTTCCTCAGAACTCCGAGGAAAAAAGTCAAGCTTCCATTAAATCCCTTTAAATTGAAATGCAAAGACGTTACAACTGGGGTCTTCTAAATAAGAATGAAAGAAGTGTTCAAGGCATGGTTAAGGTCTTCTCGGGTGTTCCCGTGGAGAACGTCCGCCGGATCCTGTTGGTGAAAGGCGTTGTTGTTGTTGTTGTTGTTGTTGTGATGTGGGACTCGTGTGCCGTCGATGTCCTGAGCACCAGCATTGTGTGACATCCATTTACACACTCCGTCTCCTCCAGAGGACATTATCTGAGCCGACAGCAGTCGATGTCATAGGTATCTCCAGCTTCAGGATTGAATAAACACCATAGAACGAGTCGGGAGGCCAAGCTGAGGCAAACCTGCGCGCTTTCTATATCTGGCATGCTGTAGAAGCTGGTGCTCGTACCGTGGGATTCGTCTAATATTCATTTCCCTGCATGTAACAGGTGCTATTGCTAACGGTAATTGTTTTGGCAGCGTCGCAGCCTCATAATGGATCAATATTTGTCATTGGGCTGGATTCCAGTGTTGAGATTACAAGCGTCTGCGCTGGGAGAATTACAGCTCATGGAGAATGATTGTTAATACGCCTGTGACCGAACCCCAGTTAACATCCGCCGCAGTGAGACGTTCTGCTGCGTTACTGTATCAAACAATCCTGGCCACTAACTCTCTAGATATCAAGATATATGTGATAATAAAATACAACGCGTTGGATCTACACTACTGTTCTGAAGTTTGGGGTAAGTACATTTTTTCTATTTTTTTGAAAAAGGTTCGCTTGCTCACCAAGACTGCATTTATTTGACCAAAAATACTACAAAAACTGAAATATATAATAATTTAAAAAAGCAGTTTTCTTTGTGAATGTATAATGTAATTGATTTCTGTGATCAAATATGTTTTTTCAGCATTTATGTGAATTAGAAATATTTTGCAGTGATAAAAAGAGACAGTAGTGACAGGATTTATAACAATTTAATGCATCCTTGCTGCATATACACACGCACACACACACACACACGCGCGCACGCACACACACACACACAATATTCTTCTCTTCTGTATGTTTAAGTAGATAAAGAATAGTCCATGATTGGAACATGACATATATAAAGCAAAACATCAAACTATAAATCCATCAGTAATTAGGGCCTGCGGTAGTGTATTATATTTGGTATAATGAGCCGGTCATGATTCATCAGACCTGTACAGCGTCCTGTAGTTCCTGCTCATTGTTCAGCAGCTCTTTATTCACTAGAAAAGAAATAAATAAAATACACACATATTTAAAAATATACATGTGACCCTGGACCACAAAATGTATTCTTAAGTGTCAATTTCTCAAAATTGAGATGTATACATCATCTGAAAGCTGAATCAATAATATTTCCATTGATGTATTGTTAGGATCAGACAATATTTAGCTGAGATACAACAATTTTAAAATCTGAAATCTGAGGGTGCAAAACATAAATCTAAATATTGAGAAAATCGCCTTTAAAGTTGTCCAAATGAAGTTCTTAGCAATGCATGTTAGTAATCAAAATTGAAGTTTAAGAAATTTACTAAATATCTTCATGAACATGATCTCTACTTAATATCTTAAAGATTTTTGGCATAAAATAAAAATCAATAGTTTCGACCCATTTTCTATTATTGCTACAAATATTCTTCAGCGACTTAAGACTGGTTTGGTGATCCAGGTTCATATATATATATATATATATATATATATATTTATTTAATATATTTTAATATTTTTTATATTTCAGCATAAATTTGGATTTTAAATTTGGATTGAATTATTTGGAATGTTTTAAATGCTTTAAAATATCTATTTATTTGAAATATAATTAATATATATATATATATATATATATATATACAGCAAGTGTACTGGTACAAAATAGATTTAGGTGTATTTTGGAACATATTTTATCAATCATGTTTTTGCTGTATAGGTTATTTCTCATTAAGAGTCTAGCAGTGATTTGTGTCTGTGTGTGTTTGAGGAGTTTGGATGACGCAAACACTAGAAACAGAACATTATCTCTTTACCGCACTGGGGATAAAACTGCTTCGCCGCGTCTCACCTGGGACCGGATGAGGTTTGAGCGCCGCAGTCTAAACACATCTATTTCACTCGTTCACTAGCATGTGTTTTTCCCTCACACACACTCTGCAAATCCTCAAATTAGAGCTGCTTTGCTATTCATGAATTTCCACCGCAGCGTTTAGAAGGCAGTGCTTTACACGCTTTGCTTCATTTAAACATGCAAAACCATTTCTAATTACTAGATCATTATTATGCATGTCGTGTTTGTGAGTTCAAATCAACTGAGAGGCTGTAGTTTTAAAAATTCATGTTACACCTCAGGACTAAAAGCGAACATGTGAAGGAAAAGAAAATTCATTGAAATTATGAAAAATAAGTTACGTGACCTAAAATATACACTACTGTGCAAAAGTTTGGGGTCAGGAAGATTTTTCTTCTTAGGATGATTTTATTCAGCAAGGACGCATTAAATTGATCAAAGTGACAGTGAAGATATTTCTAATGTTACAAATGATTTCTATTTCAAATATTCTTTTGAACTTTCTATTCATTAAAGAATCCTGATAATGAAAGCATATTACGGTTTCCACAAAAATATGAACTGTTTCCAACATTGATAATAATCAGAAATGTTTATTGAGCAGAAAATCGGCTTATTATAATGATTTCAGAAGACTAATGATGCTGAAAATTCAGATTTGATCTCATAAATCAATTACATTTGAACAGATATTCACAAAGAAATCACTTAATTTAAATTGCAATAATTTTTTTAATTGTTCTGTTTGTATTTTTACACAAAGACAAAACATGATGTTAAACCCCGTGTGTAATGCATCATGTCTCTTCAGGGCGCTCCCCCCACGCCTCCAGGTCCATCGATGGGACGTCCCCGCAGGAGAGAAAGTCCTCTGGGTCAGATGCCCGTCTGAAGGCGTCGAGAGGAACCCGTGTCACGCCGCTGTTGTCACAGATCACACGAGACAGAGAGTGTGTTTGTAGTTCCTGTCTTTGTTTTGGGGAAAACACACCGGGATGTTCCCACCAGAATCTGAAGCACCAGAAATATCAACAGCTTGAGTCGTGTGATGCTTCTTATCCGTTTGACAAACTCAGACTGAACAAAAAAGGTCTCAACAGAAGTCAAATCATTTTCTGATTCAGTATTTTCCAGTGCAAATATCTAAACATTCAAAGCACAATGATTTGTTTTCTGAAAAATTAGGTTTGAAATTGATTGACGAGTCTTTTTGATCGATTCACTCAAAAGAATCAGTTCATAAGCAACTCTTATAAACGGGTTCAGTTAAAAAGACAGTCATTTGTAGTTTCAATTCATCTTAATGTTTAATATGTTTCATTAAAGAACCATTTATGATAAACTCTGAATGAGGCTTATGTAGACCAATAACTCAGTGGTTTGGAAGTTTGACCGAATCACTAAAAAGAATCAGTTCATGAAAGTTGCTCGAACTGGACTATGACCGAGACTCTTATGAACTGGCTTTTTTGAGGAAATCAGTCGAAAGGTCAGTAATTTAAAATACTAACCAAAAAAAAAAACTTTTTTGTAACTTACCTTAATGTTTAAAAATTTAATTAAAGAACCATTAATTATAACAAAGCTCTGATTGGTTATTAGTCTGAATTAGAATCATGAGGGTTTTTTTGGCCAATTCGCTCAAAAGAATCAGTTCATAAGAGTCGCACTAATTGAACTACAACTGCAACTCTTACAAACTGGTTCTTTTGAGAAAATCAGCCAAAAAGACCTTTAGTAATTTCACTAAACAAACAAAAAAGTAACTTAATATTTTTATTTATTAAAGAAACCATTTCTGATAACAAAACTCTTATCCGAATGAGCCCTAATCAAACCAATAACTCTTTTGTTCATGCCTTGTGAGTCTTTTTGACTGATTCGCTCAAAAGATCCAGTTCATGAGAGTCACACAAACAAGACTTAAAGTCTTATGGCATCTGAAGGAAATGGATCTTGAATGCTCAGACAACAACGGATCGGATCATGACATGCGTAGCCGAAGCGAACGCTGTGTGACTGTATCTGAGCAGCGCACCTGTCTCCTTCTCTTAGCGTCTTCATCTGTTTCCCGATCAAGCATGTGAACAGCGGGCCGGTCCTGGCGCCGGACTGCGGACGCTCCAGCAGGCCTCCCAGCCACACGTCTATGTTGTCCGGATGGCCGTACACCTCCATCATTTCCTCCACCACATCTCCACCGCCGACCACCTCGATGAGATCCCATCTGGTGTCAGCTCGGTCAAACCCACAGAAAGCCCTCCAGTCATTGTATCCTGGAACAGAACAGATCACCTGTTTATTAAATACCAGATAACAGTATGAACATGAAGAAGTCCACTCTGGTTCTGATTTAAATCCTCTAAAAGTGCATGAATCATTATTCCAGTTCATAAGAGTTGCCGTTGTAGTTCTCTCTTGAACTGATTCTTTAGAGTGAATCGATCAGACTCATGAATCAGATTCAAACTAATGAGTTATTGGTTTGCTTAAGGCTCATTTGTTATCAAACATTGTTCTTTGATTAAAAATATTAAATCATAAGATAAGTTACAAATTGTCTCCTTTAGTAAAAATAATATTAAAAATATTTTTTATTTTTGAATGATCTCCTCAAAAAGCTCAGGTCCATTAAATAATATTAACAGATGCAACTTTGATTTTAATAATGTATAAGTAAATGTCGAAATTAATGTGGAAATATTTTGCAATGTTAGCTTATTCATGCTAACTAATGTAGTTAACTACTGTTAACAAATATAACCTTATTATAAAGTGTTACCAATTAATTTATAATAATCAAAGATAATGCTTTCATATTTTTTATACATTTGTAAAGAAATTGACTTGTGAGTCTTTTTGACTGATTTGCTCAAAAGATTCAGTCACTTAACTGAAACGAGTCATTAGAGTTGCACTAATTGGACATGAACTGGTTCATTTGGGAAAACATCCCATAAGACGTAATTAAAGTAATTGTACTTAAAAAAATACTTTTTTGAGAAAATCAGTGCAGTGTTACTGATTAAGCATCTACATTTTT
The DNA here is from genome assembly GCA_003573665.1 of Oxygymnocypris stewartii. NCBI lineage: Eukaryota > Metazoa > Chordata > Actinopteri > Cypriniformes > Cyprinidae > Oxygymnocypris > Oxygymnocypris stewartii. The sequence goes on along the minus strand of QVTF01023819.1, from coordinate 10,485 downwards.
ATTTGGCTTTTATTTATTTTAGTATATTATTAAATAAAAATGACATTTTTTGAGGAAATCAGATATATTATTTAGATTAGTATCATTGAAATACTTTTAATATTTTTATTACATTTTAATGTATATCTTCAGTTTTTTTATTTTAATTGACATTTGTGTAGTATTTTTTAAACATATCTATAAAGTTTTTATTCATTTTGATTTAAGTTTGAGTTATTTTAGTACATCAAGTTAAACTAAATGTCACTAAAAGTAGCTGAAATAAATGTATTTTATTTCCAGTAATGTCAGTAAACAGTAGTATACAGTTATTAAATACAAATTTAGTAAATCAGACCTGTGTTATTTTAGTATCACTGTTTTGAATCAATAAACATTTTTATATTTGATTTAGTTTAATTTTAGTTAAAGTTTTAGTAATTATTATTATTTTTTTAAATGCTTTATTTTCAATTGTTTTTATTAATTTTTTTACATCAACCGAAAGGGAAAAATGTTGCTTTGGAAACTAGCTGAAATAAAAGTAATATTTTATTTTATGTAAATTAAAGGTTAATTGATTTCAAGTCTTTTTTTTTACCGTATAGTTTAGGAATAATAACCCTAATGCACCTGGCAGGCCGTGATCCCGTCCGCGCTGCAGGTTCAGAGCAGCCAGATCCAGAGTGTCTGGGATGTTGAGAACCACCAGTCTTTGGGTCAGTTCTTCTGTCATGAGATGCTCCTGGTTCTGCAGGGCAGCCGGTCGACCCAGAAGACCCCGCAGGACCGGATCCAGCCCGCCTGAGGAGCACAAAACAAGCTCTCACACATCAACCAGCCCACAAACACAGTCTAAATCAAAGCTACTAACTAATTCCCCTAGTAAACAGGATCACCAATGTTTTCTATTAATCAGCTTGTATGTAAAACGTCCTCTAGATGTGAAACTGATCTCAACTTCATACTATAAAGCAAATTAGAGAAATGATTCAGTGCTTCATTAATGAGTCTGCCAGGAGCTGCAGTAATAATTTAATATTGACATGTTCAATATTTCTGTCCCTTGCCTGGACATGTCAGCATCAATCAGCTGTATAATGAAGTCAGCCTGCCCTAAAACGATTCTTTTCAACACAGACGCATTTCAATATTTTGCATTAGAAGAACATTGAAGAAGTTTTCTTCAAATATTAAGCTGTGTTTGTTGGTCAAGTTAAATTTATTTATATCACAATAAAAAATTGTTTCAGAGAAGCTGTACAGATAATCATAATGTTCATTTTTTAAATATCTATCTTCATGCCATATTCATACTTATGTAATGTATGTAATATAGTTTACATTTTGCAACACAGCAGGCAATCATGCATTTGAGATTTGCTACCGAGTATCTCAACCCGATCTCATGAAAGAGCGTATAAATAGTATGCCAAATAAAAATGAAAACTTGTGGTATTGATACGGAAAAAATGGACTTTAGCGTGTGTATGCGATGGGTAGGATTAGGGTTGTGGGGTAGATGCGTATAACATGCACGCGAAAACTGCGTATCATATGCACGTGAAAATTGCATATTATATGCACGCCAAACATGTTTGTATCATATATATTACAAAGTACGTTTTTCGTATCAATACCACAAGTTTTCGTTTTCATTTGGCGTACTATTTATATGCATTTTCATGTGACCGGCTCAGTATCTTGCTATATTGTATAAATACTCACTATATTGTTATATAAAGTTATATTTAGCTTTTTAATTAAAAAGTTTTACTTAAATAAAAATGACAAAATGACCGGTAAAATTTGTCTTTTTAAGTATTTATATTTAGCTTCATTTATTTTCCCATATATATATATATATATATATATATGCTTTTGATAAGTTTCTACTTAGTCTCTTTGCATTTTTTCCGGTTAAAATATATACAAATTGTTCAAACAGGGTGAATTTACTTGAGAAGCAACACAGCGTTAAGTCTTACCGCACTGGCAGATTTAATTTTTTAATACTGTAAGTATAAATAAGTTAAAAACAATTTAACAAATCTGCCAGTGCATTAAGATAAAATGCAAAATAATAACTACTTAAATAGAATATATATTTAATATTTGTTATAATATTTATATATACACCCCGCACATTTTAGTAAATATTTTATTATATATTTTCATGTGACAACACTGCAGAAATGACACTTTATTACAATGTAAAGTAGTGAGTGTACAGCTTGTATAACAGTGTACATTTGCTGTCCCCTCAAAATAACTCAACACACAGCCATTAATGTCTAAACCGCTGGCCACAAAAGTGAGTACACCCCTAAGTGAAAATGTCCGTGTCAATATTTTGTTTGACCATTATTGTTTTCCAGCACTGCCTTAACCCTCTTGGACCTGGAGTTCAACAGAGCTTCACATGTTGCCACTGGAGACCTCTTCCACTCCTCCATGACGACATCACGGAGCTGGTGGATGTTAGAGAACTTGCGCTCCACCTTCCGTTTGAGGATGCCCCACAGATGCTCAATAGGGTTTAGGTCTGGAGACATGGGGGAGACATGGTGGAGACATGGTGAAGACCCCCCCCCCCCCTCCCCTTCAACCTCTGCAGTAATGCTGGCAGCACTCATACATCTATTTCCCAAACACAACCTCTGGATATGACGCTGAGCGCGTGCACTCAACTTCTTTGGTTGACCATGGCGAGGGCCTGTTCTGAGTGGAACCTGTCCTGTTAAACCGCTGTATGTCTTGGCCACCGTGCTGCAGCTCAGTTTCAGGGTCTTGGCAATCCTCTTATAGTCTACGCCATCTTTATGTAAAGCAACAATTATTTTTTTCAGATCCTCAGAGAGTTCTTTGCTATGAGATGCCATGTTGAACTTCCAGTGACCAGTATGAGAGAGTGAGAGCGATAACACCAAATTTAACACACCTGCTCCCCATTCACTAACGAGTCACATGACACCGGAGAGAGAAAATTGCTAATTGGGTCCAATTTGGGAATTTTCACTTAGGGGTGTACTCACTTTTGTGGCCAGTTGTTTAGACATTAATGGCTGTGTGTTGAGTTATTTTGAGGGGACAGCAAATGTACACTGTTATACAAGCTGTACACTCACTACATTACATTGTAATAAAGTGTCATTTCTTCAGTATTGTCACATGAAAAGACAATCAAATATTTACAAAAATGTGAGGGGTGTACTCACTTCTGTGAGATACTGTATATATGTGTATATATAGTTATATATAATACATATTTAATATGCATAAATAATACTTTTTTTTACTTTAAAAGCAAGAAAATCAACGAGGAGTATGATCTTTTTCTGTGTAAGTGGACAGTTCTTGGTGAGGATAAACTGGAGAGTGGATCAAACTATAGAGTGATAATTAAAAGTCTGGCTAAACTCGATCGGCCTGGATCTCTGATGGTGTCTGGTTTGATGTTCACCTTCTCTAACGAGTCTCCAGGGGCTGAAGAAGGTCTGCTGGAGGTTCAGCGAGGAGAAGCGCTGGTGTTCCTGGAAGCTCTCGTTGAGTCTCCTGAGCCGCGGTGAGATGGTCAAGTGACCGAAGCGAAACGCAGCCGTGGCGAACACGTTTGACACCGACGGGTTCACGGAGTCGTCATAGCCCGCGTACGGACCGACATACTCGTCAAACGCTTCCTGTCCCATGATCTTAGGAATGTAGTCCCTCATAGATATGATCTGCAAGAACAACAATATAAAGAGCGAATCAGTATCTTCTTGACAAACCTGCTGAGCCGAGCTGAGCTGAGCCGCCTTGTAGTCATGAGTAAATCATGAGGCGGTGAAACAATATCCACTCAGACATTGCTGGTAAATGTCACAAATAAGTGACTCAGTGAATTAAACATGACATTTTGAAGAAGAAAGACTCAAATAGTTTTTGCATGACACTACAGAATAACACAATACAAAAAAACATACATAAATACAGAGCACACACAAATATTGGCTAAAATATTTTAAGTTAAGTGAATAACATGAACGTGGATTTATGATCAACATTGCTCTTGCTTCTTTAAGCATTATTTATATACTAATATTGTATTTATAGTATAGTATATCATATTTTTTATTTGAACATTTTGAATTAGTTTTATGTTCCTGTTTTCATTTTTGTATTATAATGTTTATTAATATTTTTATATTAGAATTTTAATTTGAGTAATTTTGTCATTTTATAATTTTTTTGTTTAGCATATTTCGGTTGTTAACTAAGTATTTTAATATTTAATAATTCCTTTAGTTGGCATGACAAGATGTTAAATTTAAATGTTTCATTTAATGTTTATATTTGATTTCGTGTAATTTCTGTTTCAATGAACAAAAACTATTTTTAATTATGTTTTATTTTATTGCATCATAACATGACAAATATACTCATATTTGGTGATGAATTTTACAAAGGTTAAGCAACAAGAATAAAAATAATAAAAAGCACATTAAAACCCTTTAATTTAGGCATGTTTGTTATTTTTAATATTTAATATATTTTTATTTGGTCGTCTTTATTTATATTAACACATTTCTTTATTTTCTTCATATATTTTATTCCATCATCATAACATGTAACATTATTGTTGATTAATTTTACGCAGGTTAAAGGAATATATATTTTTTTTTATTTAAACTTCAGTTAGCTGCCAAGCCATCATTTCATATTTATATTTTATTTTATATAATTTCAAGTCAAATCATTACGTTTTAGGTATTTTATTATATAATATTTTATTGCATCACAACATAACATGACTTGCATATAATTTGGTGACTGATTTTACACAGGTTAAGGAAAGAAAGAATAAAAGTGTGAATGATAGAATAAGTAATTAAAAGTATAATAGAAGTGGGGAAAGGGATACAAATATTAGTAATGTTAGTGTTAGTTAATAACAACACTGCATTGTGGATGATCCCTTTTTCAATGGTTGCGATGCTTTCTGGATCATCTTTTGTGCATGCTGCCTAAGAAGTGTGCTGAGAGATGCCGTCTAGATAGGCTGCTCACTAGGTTTAGCATGAACAATGGAGCATCTTTACATCACAAAGAGACATGTTCAAGACACAATGGTCAATCTGAACACACTTCTATCAGCCCCAGAGCACTGCATAATGATAGTGTGATCCTGAAAGATGCACATTCATCTGCTCACTAATGTGAACGACACTCGTCTATCTGGGATTTACTATATTCTGTGTGACGGTGGTTTGGGACGTCCGGTGCCTGCAGATAAGATGAGATCGTACGAGTCTTTCTCGCTGTGATACACCTCAGAAATCCATCCCGTCTTATCGTGTTTATGAAAATAGTCCAGAGATGTGCGGCGTCCTGCACAGAGATGTTACTGCTGGGTTGATTCATTTACACAGGCTAAAGAAAGAATTCATAAAAAAGCTCATTTAAATAAAGCAGACATTATTTTTATTTCAGTTTTAGTCATTTTAGGACTTCATCAAACTTATTTCTGTTTTTTATTTAATATCTATATTTTATGCACTTTTACTCCAATTAGCTTTTTTAACAATTAACAATTTATTTTATTGAATTCTGATATAATTTATCTATAATTTTATTTAGTGATGAATTTTACACAGGTTAAGAAAATAAATAAATATATAATATATATATAGTTTTAAATATAAATATATATATCAGTTTTAGTTTTAGTCATTTTAGTACTCCAACCTAAACGTATTTCAGTTTTTCATTTAATATTTATATTTCGTGTCATCTTTATTTCATTTCAATTAACAAAAAACAATTAATTGTATTGCATCCTAACAATAATAACATTGCTTATATATGACCTTATTTAGTAGTACATTTTATACAGATTAAGGAAAGAGAAAAAAACTAAAACTACAAAAAGAAAAACTTGATTTTGTATTCATTTCAATTTAAGTTTGAGCAATTTTAGTATTTCAGTTTTGACATATTTCAGTTAGTTGCTGAGCCAAATTTTTTTAAAGTTTTTTTTTACCCCTTATTTATTTTATTTTATGTCAGCTTTATTTCAATGAACAAATACACATTTTAGCTATGTTTTATTTAATGTAATTTAATTTATTTTATTGCATCATAACTTAAACTCAACATTATTTTGCAATTAATTTTTCACAGATTGAGGAAAGAAAGAACAACACAAAAGTTATCATTTATTTATATTTAGGATTTAATTTTAATCATTTTAGTTCTTCAACAAACTTATTTCAGATAGTTGCCAAGCCAAATTTTTTTTATTTTCAGCTTTATTGTAAATATCGAACATGCTTTTTTAATAGTATTTTTTTATTGCAGAACTGTAATATTCTGTGAGACGGCGGTTTGGGACGTCCGGTGCCTGCAGATAAGATGAGATCAAACAGCTCTTTCTCGCTGTGATACACCTCAGAAATCCATCCCGTCTTATCGTGTTTATGAAAACAGTCCAGCGTTTCACACAGAGACGTGTCTGACTGACGGAGGGGACGTATAAATCAAACCCGCTGTCTGTAAAAGAGCAGCACTGGAAACTGTGTGAAGTCGGCCCCTGCGGGACGTTGTTAAAACACTGCGCTCCGTTTGATGTGTGCCACATGGCTTCTGTACTGCTTCGAGTCCCTTTAATTCACAGCGTTCAGCCTCAGAGACGCCATGTGTCTTTGATTCGGAGAGGACCAGGCCTTGACTTCCACGCCTCGAGGCCTTTAATCCCTCAATCTCTTCTCTTGACACAGAGAGGATCTGATCCTGCTGCTCTGAATCGAGTGATGCGCCACATTCATCAGGTGCATCATTTAAGTGCATTCAAAAACTCGTTCTGTACCGTCCTGCGTCATGTTTGCTGCATCAAATCGAACTTGCTTACTAATGTTTGGGTGCTGATTCAGAAAACAGTGCGTATTTCACATGTCACACTTTCTTATAAAACGTGCATTTGTAGCATTTTTGCTTTTAAAAACATAAATAATGATATATTAAACAAATACAAATTGTGTAATTTATTTTTATTTCAGTTTTAGCTTTAGTAAATTTAATGCTTAAGCTTTAACTTATTTTAGTTATTTGCCAATTTTGTTTTATTTTGTTGAAGTGTTTATGTTTTACAATTAATATTTGTGTTTTATTGAATTTTATGTCAACTTTATTTTTATTAACAAATATATATTTTTTAAGTATGTTTTATTTATTTTATTTTATTGCACTACAACATAACATTACTTACATAATTTGGTGATTAAATTTAAGGAAATAAATAATTAGTTGTATTTTAGTAATGTTAGTCCTTCAACTTATTTCTGTTATACTGTATATATATATATATATATTAAAATAAAAAAATGAATTAAATGTTAAAAAAATCTAGTTGGCAAGGCAACATTTCTCATTTTTATTTAGTTTAACTTGATGTACTAAAAACTGAAATAAAAATGAGTATAAATTAAAATCTTTCTTATTTTGTGAAAAACGATCATGAAAGGTTTTATTGATAGAAAATATACTTTAACAAAATAAAATATGAAATGAGTTGCTAAGGCAATATTTCTTATTTTCATTTAGCTAACCTGATGTACTAAAAATCAATTGATTGATAAAAATCTATAAAAACAACAAACAAATCCCATTAAGACCTAAAAATAATTTTTTTAATAAAACATGCTATTTTGTGAAAAAAGGGTTGCTGTAAGTGATGAAAGTTTTTATTAATATAAGTTAACAAAAAATATATAAATAAAATAAGAATTCAATTAAAACTGAAATACAAAGGAAAGATAAACTATCTAAAGACCTAAAAATGAAAACTTAAAAAAAGTAACAAAGATTATTTAAAGAAAATAGTTGCCAAGACATTTCTCATTTATTTGAACTTGATGTACTAAATAACTAAAACTATAATAGTATTCTAAAACTTTCAAATGAAAAAAGAAAATATTCAGTAAAAACTAAACCGAATTGAAAAGATGAATAAAGACTATATGTCAGCTGCTCTGAATCAGTGGTTTATAACCAGCTGTCACAAACAGAGAGGATGAAGAACAGTGTTTCTGAAGCTTTAACTGACGCTTTCAGAAAAGAGAAAGCTCAGAGTGACTTGCTCTGTAACACACTGCTAGTATGATGTCCATCATTAGTACATCGATAGCATGTTGTCCTGTGATAGTTGTCAAGCTTTGCTAATGACAAACAGCTTCAATGCTCAAAAGCTTTGACTCCCTCAATTAAGAGTCTATGGGATTTTAGTTTTAGTTTTAATCTTCCGTTTAATAAAAACGATATGTCCGATCATACACAGTCATCTCTGAGTCAAGCTTCAACACTGTAGGAGGAAGAGGAAGCATGTTAAACAGTAGATCAGTACACTCCTCTTCAACACTCGTCCGGTGCTGTATGGGACACAATCTCTTCTGATGTTTCTGCTGATGTGTTGATTCGTGGTCAGCAAGAGACAATGAGACCCCTGGACTGGCGGACGTTCAGAATCAGTAATTACTCATCAGAGTCACTTTGTCAGGCAGAATCATTTATGGATATGTGTTGCATACATTTTCTCGTGAAGGCATAGTTTCCAAATAAATTATTTTTGTTGAAATTATTTTTTGTAAAAAATGTATAAGTGACTACACTTTATATGTTTCATAACAGGATTTGAGAATTTTTTCAACCAAAAATGTTATTCTATGGTTAGAGTCTGATTTTTTTTTAATGTTTTGAAAGGTCTCTTATCCTCACCAAGGCTGCATTTATTTGATCACAGTAAAAAGAGTAATATTGAGAAATTTGTATATTCAAATAACTTTTCTATGTGAATATCTGTTAAACTGTAATGTATTTCTGTGATGCGCAGCTGTATTTCAGCATAATCACAGCATCATCACAGTCTTCAGTGTCACATGATCTCAGAAATCATAATAATATACTGATTTACTGATCAACAAACATTTATGATTATTAACAATGATGAAACGTTGTGCTGCACAATATTTTGTGGAAACAGTGATGCATTTTATTTTTCACGATTCTTTGTGAACAGAAAGTTCAAAAGAACAGCATTTATTTAAATACATATTTGGTAACACTATAAATGCTTAATACAATTATTAATTTATTATATTTGCATATTTACATGTTTTTATATAATAAATATTTATATAATATGTATAATAAATTAATATAATACATATATTATAATATTTATTATATTAATTTCTTGAGTAAGTTTGATCAGTAGTGCATATTGCATATTCACATAAACATGCTATTTACATAACAGCCCAAAAATACATTACCATTATGCATTTACCATATTCATAAAAACACATAATATATGATATCATACAGCAACAACAAATGTCCAAAAACTATGATAATACCATAGTATATATCCTGCACATCTATTTGTTATTACTGATGAATAGAAGTTCAGAAGAATCGCATTTATTTCAATTATTATATATAATATTATATCATAAATTCAACATTATAACAAAAATATAATTAATATAAGAAATATACATTGTAATGTATCATAATCATAAATTATAGTACCACAGTATTAATATATATATATATATATATTTTTTTTTTACTTATATTCATAAATGTGTATTTATTTATTGCAAATTAATAAAACATATATTATTTTAAATACAAATATATATATAAAAAAATTATTAATTTAACTATATTTGACTATTTTTATATTATATTTGGATTTAATTATAACATTCAAATAAATAGTATATATTTTTTAGTTTACTTATATTTATATATTTTTTTTTATTTATTGCAAATTAATAAACATATTTTATCTTAAATAAAAAAACATACATTTTAATTTTAATTATATTTGACTATTTTTTATATATATTTGGATTTAATTATAACATTCAAAAAATTTTTATAATATTTTTTTAGTTTACTTATATTTATATATTTTTGTTTATTTATTGCAAATTAATAAACATATATTATTTTAAATAAAATATATATTATTAATTTAACTATATTTGAATATTTTTATATTATATTTGGATTTAATATAATTCAAATAAATTTTTTGTTTACTTATATTTACATTTTTTGTTTATTTATTGCAAAATTAATAAACATTTTATTTTAAATAAAAAAACATACATTTTATTAATTTAATTATATTTGACTTTTAATACATTTGAATTTAATTATAAAATTCAAATAAATTGTATATTATTTTTTTTTACTTATATTTAAATTTTTAGTTTATTTATTGCAAATTAATAAACATATTATTTTAAATAAAAAAATACATTTTTTAATTAATTATATTTGACTATTTTTAATACTATATTTGAATCTAATTATAACATTCAAATACATTGCATTAATTGTTTTAGTTTATTTTATATGTTTATCTGTTTGAGTGGTTGTTGCGTGTTGGTGTGTGTACCTGATGCAGCGCCCCGATGATCTTGCGCGTCTCCTGATAGATGACCTCTGACCCCCAGT
>QVTF01023818.1:0-49185 GCA_003573665.1 Oxygymnocypris stewartii | reverse complement strand
TGTCTTCCCAAAAGTATTAACTACTCATTAATATGTCATAAAACATACAACATGTATATGTTTTAATATGAAGAGAGACACAAATAGCAATTATCTGGTGTGATTCTCTGTGTAATGTGAGTTCATACTGCAGGAAACCTCACAGAAAGCCGGCGAGTATAATTTCTCTCTTCTCGCACTCACCCTGTGTGTCTGCATCCCCTCCAGTCTGATTTATGAAGCAGTGTTCTCTGCCCATGTGCGTCAGCACTGGCTCTGGGAGTCTCGTGAGGCGTTGCGCTCCTGAAGAGCTGTGTCTCATGTCTGGACAGCGTCAGTCGGCAGCAGCCCACAGCCCCCTCCTGTTTTTGTTTTTTTTCTTCTTCTGCTGTCTCTCTCTCTGCTTATGCAGACCTGTACCTCCATACATCACTATGCTTTTTCCCCTTGAGCTAAAACCAGCTATCAAAGGTTCCTTTAACCTAACATTTTCCTTAATTTACCGAACTTAATATATATATATATATATATATATATACTGAATTATAAATGCAACACTTTTTTTTTCGCCATTTTTCATGAGCTGAACTCAAAGATCTAAGACTTATTCTAAGTACACAAAAGGCCTATTTCTCTCAAATATTGTTCACAAATCTGTGTTAGTGAGCACTTCTCCTTTGCCGAGATAATCCATCCACCTCACAGGTGTGGCATATCAAGATGCTGATTAGACAGCATGATTATTGCACAGGTGTGCCTTAGGCTGGCCACAATAAAAGGCCAGTTTTACTGTATTGGGGGGGGGGGGTCCGGAGCGGGTCCGAAAACCAGTCAGTATCTGGTGTGACCATCATTTGCCTCACTCAGTGCAACTCCTTCCCATAGAGTTGATCAGGTTGTTGATTGTGGCCTGTGGAATGTTGGTCCACTCCTCTTTAATGGCTGTGCGAAGCTGCTGGATATTGGAAGGAACTGGAACATGCTTTCGTATAAGCCGATCAAGAGCATCCCAAACAGGCTCAATGGGTGACATATTCGGTGAGTATGCTGGCCATGCAAGAACTGGGATGTTTTGAGCTTCCAGGAATTGTGTACAGATCCTTGCAACATGGGGCCGTGCATTATCATGCCTGCAACATGAGGTGATGGTCGTGGATTGTTTGGCCACAACAATGGGCCCCAGGATCTCGTCATGGTATCCTCTGTGCAAGTCAAAAATGCCATCAATAAAATGCACCTGTGTTCATTGTCCATAACATACGTCTGCCCATACCATAACCCCCACTGCCACCATGGGCTACTCGATCCACAACGTTGACATAAGCAACTAACTGCTCACTCACACGACGCCATACACGTGTCTGCCATCTGCCATGTACAGTGAAACCGGGATTCATCCGTGAAGAGAACACCTCTCCAGACGCCATCGAATGTGAGCATTTGCCCACTCAAGTCGGATACGACGACGAACTTCAGTCTGGTCGAGACTTCAGACAGGTCGAGGATGACGAGCATGCAGATGAGCTTCCCTGAGACAGTTTCTGACGGTTTGTGCAGAAATCTTTGATTATGTAAACCAATTGTTTGCAGCAGCTGTCCTGGTGGCTGGTCTCAAATGATCTTGGAGGTGAAGATGTGGTTACACAGTGTCTGCGGTTATGAGGCCGGTTGGATGTACCTGCCAAATTCTCTGAAACGCCTTTGGAGACGGCTTATGGTAGATAAATTAACATTCAATTCAACAGCTCTGGTGGACATTCCTGCAGTCAGCATGCCAATTGCAAGCTCCCTCAAAACTTGCAACATCTGTGGCATTGTGCTGTTTGATAAAACTGCACATTTTAGAGTGGCCTTTTATTGTGGCCAGCCCAAGGCACACCTGTGCAATAATCATGCTGTCTAATCAGCATCTTGATATGCCACACTTGTGAGGTGGAAGGATTATTTTGGCAAAGGAGAAGTGCTCACTAACACAGATTTATACAGATTTGTGAACAATATTTGAGAGAAATAGGCCTTTTGTGTACTTAGAAAAAGTTTTCGATTTTTGAGTTCAGCTCATGAAAAATGGGGACAAAAACAAAAGTGTTGCATCTATAATTTTGTTCAGTGTATATATATATATATATATATATATATATATGTATTATGTACATATGTATTATGATTGGTCACGCTTTATTTTTATGGTCCAATTCTCACCATTAACAAACCATTAACTTTGACGTTTGCCTCAATAAACTCCTAATTTGCTGCTTATTAATAGTTAGTAGGAAGTTAAGTTTAGGTATTGGTAGAATTAGTGATATAGAATATGGTCATGCAGAATGTGTGCTTTATACGCACTAATAAACAGCCAATATTTTATTATTAAGCATGCTATATAAGCAACTAGGGAGAATTGGGTCCCTATTCTAAAGTGTTACATTATGATTATTTTTATACATTTTGATAATTTTGCATCACACTCAGACTTTGTGGACAGATATTATAAAAAAAATGTTCCTTCAACTCCTTCCGCTTTGAGTCTGGGATACGCCACTGTGAAATTAGGTGAGGGTTGTAGTCTGACGTATAATGATTACTTGTGCAACCTCTGCAATATACTGTATACAGCTCTTTGTGTCTGAGGCTGAGTATGGATATGAATATTTTTCACACATCTGGTTTGGATTTAGTGTTCAAAGAGTGGAGACTCTGCCATTCTCGTCTGTTTTGTCTTTTGTTGTTGTGCACCAAAACAGTCTGTAGCCTCATACTACCCTTTGTCTGCTTGTGGGCTAGTTTGTGTCTCAAAATCTTCCTGCTAATGTGTGTTTGTATAGTGTGAAACACATGCCTCCCAGCTGTGTTTCCCCCGAGTTTGCACATTAAGTCAAGCCACACATATGCTTAAAGTGTTGTGTTTTAGTTGAGTCCAGCATGGCATTTTATATATATAAAAAACATAAATGCATAGAACAGGGGTATTTAATTAAAGTTCCTGGAGGTCCAGTATCTAAATTTCCATTGATGCAAAGTCAATCATACCTTGCACAGCTGGCAGCCGTAATTCTTATTAAATGTAGTAAATATTACATCTTAAACAGGAATAACATAATTTCTGTGTAAATACAAGTCATCATCCAATAATTTGTGATCTCTGATGTAAACTGTAGAAGTGGGTCTAAAAAGGCTTGAAATAAATTTAAGATTACAATATATACTGAAATGTCATTTTTTCCTGGAGGTTTTAGCCATTTTTCTGGCTGTAGTATGAGTATGAGCTTATGAGTAATTGCAATATTTATTTATCATAAAGTTTTGCATATTTAAATATTACTTATGGAACGGTGGCAAAGGCTGCAAGGTTTAAGCATGGCAAAAGCAGACCCTAATAAAGGTGTTCTTCTAGAACCAACCACAAAAGCACAGGTTGTTTTGTTGTTCGCTAACCGAACTGTGTTTGGCTTCAGCAATAGCCTTGTAAAGGGATGTTTGCCCCAACAACAAAGACAATACACAAAAGCACTTAGTGTGCTCTCAAACACTTAATTGCCTATTAAGCACAGTCAGCTTGTCCATCTTCTTACTGTGTCTCTATAAGGGCCTTCTTGCATTGCTGGAGACGACTCCATTACTATAAACACACTGAGCTGCATAATAAGAGTGGTCCCAGCGCAGAGCCTTGTTGGACCCCAGTGTGTATGTGGTGATTAAAAATTGTGATTTTGGCAGGTACTTTTTTGGCAGGTTTTTTGCCAGCATCTGTCACATGACCAAACCATGTATTAGATTTATTTATTCATTCATTCATTCATTCATTCATTCATTCAATCAATCAATCAATCAATCTTTTCATTTTCCAATCTAGCCTGAATCCTCTAAACCTCCTTCTAGCTCCTGCAAATTATTTTTTTTCTTAATAATAAGAATGACATGACAGTTTTACTTAAATTCTTAGATTAGATTCACTGAAAAATGTAGATGCATTATGGACTTTCATGCCATTCCCCTTATTAAAATCTTTCGGCTGTTATGCACTAACTAAAGGAGATAGTAAGGTAAATAAAATAAAAAACAGTAAGAAAGTAACATAACAGTTTACCTGTATATTTAGCTGTCAGGCCATCATTGTACATAAGAAAATAAATCTTAATTTAATTGACTGGCTAAATTAAATGTGACCAACAGCTTAAAATTCTTATTCTCATATGATCGTTTTGTTATGAACAGATCAAAAGACAAAGAAGTATAATAAATAAAAATGCCATGCAGCTGCACCTAACAGGTGCCAGTATACAGTACAGTCCAATATAATTTCACTTGTGTAATTTGTATGTGCATGCTGTCCTATATGGTCAAGTACAACAGTCTAGTGACTACTCTCGAGTCCCATCGTGAATGAAGCTGAATAAAAATGCCAAGCCCATCTGTCCATTTCCATGTCCATGTCCATTTCCAGTGAAGTTATATTTTGCAAACTTGTTCCATGTGCCATTTGTAGTGTCCTTCTGGCAGACTATAAACACTCTTTGTGAATTAGAATCTCACTTAAGTTACACTGTTTGTTGTTGTTTACCAGGAAAATACATGCAGTTATTTTTTTCCGAATGCAGTTATTATTTCAACCCTCATTTAATGGCAGCTTTGCATAATCTAGGTAATGGAACAAACCATACATATATTTTGGCGGTATAGGTATGTTCTCTTTAGAAATAGGAACAATGGACAACCACATGTAACCATGTTGAATGGCGACAGGGAGATGCAGTGACAAGATCCTGATATTTTCACACTGGGCTGATGTTCTTTTATTGTGAATGAATGTGAGGGTAAGAAACTAATCTTGATCACTCTGTTGCAGGTCTGACGGATGAGAAAGTGAAGGCTTATCTCTCCCTCCACCCGCAGATGCTGGATGAGTTTGTGCTGGAGAGTGTGAGTGCGGAGACCGTAGACAGATGGCTGAAACGGAAGAGCAGCAGCCAGCCTGCAGGTATGGACTCATGGCCGTGTGCTCCAATATTCTTCAATAAGAGCCCTATGCTCTAAATATAGTGCTGTGTTTACTTGCTTTGACAATGTCTTTAATTTTGGGATGGACATATTATGAATGCGTTTTGTTTCTATGATTATTTGCTGCTTAATGTACTGTATACTGTATAAACTATATAACCATATAACAGTGGTTCTCAGCTGATGGGTCCTAAAAACAATCTAAAAATGAAACCATTAGTTGAGATAAATACAGCTAGCCATATTATTGTACATATCAAAATTAAATGACTTAAACTAATATGCTTTAAATCGGTTATTCAGAGGAGTAAAAAGCACATTTCATTGCTGATGTCAAAGGTTGTTTATTCACTCAAACTATGGTATTTTGGCACAAATCCTGGCCCTTGGTAATATGGCTAGTACTGTTATAATATCTGGCCCTGTGTTTGCTTCATGTACTAGGCTGGGCCTCAACAATTTTTGGTCAATTCAAAATTCAATTTAAAGAGAAATTATTTTTTTGTCTTTTTAATTTGATAAAATAAACCTTTACTGTTTTGTGTCAACACTTGTTTTATTTTAGTAATAAAACAACTAAACTAAAACTGAAATTAAAATAAATATGAACTATAAAGACATTTAAAAAACTAAAGCTAATAAAAATTACAGAACACAAAAATACTACTGTGTTCTATACTATAGATATTATAACTTAAAGATTAATTGAGAAAACTTACAAATAAAAACTAATTTAAAATATTAATAAAAATACTAATTTATCAGTAATACTAAAATAACACTGATCTTAACGGAACTGAGAACATATTAATGGTTGAGACCATTATATTAAAATGAATGTATAATTCAAATTATATTAAACTTTTACTCTTTATAAGAGTAAGTAACATACACATACTGCATATTTATATTTGGATAGATATTGGTTGTACATTTCAGAAAAGTAATACATACTCATTACTACAAATATTCTACACATCTAAGGCAAAACATGTATTAATTCAATTAAATTGTAATATCTTAATCTAATAGCCATATACTGTATCTTTTCCATATGGACAGGAATCTATATGGCACAATAAAGTTCTGTTTTGATTTAGAGTATTGGTTGGTGTAACATTAGTCGTTGCATCAACCAAACTACATCAATACACTTGATGTGCACACTTCTCCTGTGCATGTGTCTGTGTGTATGTAACCTGAGCAGCAAAGATTGCAGAAGGGTTAGTGCACTGTAGAGGTCTGCTACCCGACCCGAACCCGCGGGTCCCGAAATACTCTCGGGTTTCGGGTCGGGTTTCGGGTTAATGTTTAATGGATAGCTTCGGGCTCGGGTCGGGTTCGGGTTTGTAGCTAAACCAAAACTATATGCAGAGGCTTCGCTGCTTTCATAGACGCACGCACACACATATCAGAGATCGCGCACAAACAGCACGGAAACTTTTATTAGTAAAATAGCTTCGACAGGCTACTGACTCGCAAGTCACAACATTATATTTATCTGCAATGAGGCGGCAAAATCGCAAATTTTTGAAGTAACTAAGCCTCATTGCTTGTAGAGAGAGACGCGCAGACGCAGGTTCACATGCACGCGCAACTTTCCTCGGTCTCTCTCTCTCTCTCGCGCGCTCGCTCGCTCGGTCGGTATCTCTCTCTCTCTCTCTCTCTCTCTCTCTCTCTCAAATAAATGATTAATTCATTCAAATAAATACAATCTTATTTAAGATCTTATGTCTGATTTAAAGTAGACAGAATGCTAACGAGCCTTAACTGACAAAAAATGACCATAATTTGCACGGTCATCATCGTCTTGTCCAAACAAAATTCATAAACTCGGCAGAATGTATGCGACCGCTGCACCTGATGTTCACAAACTTTCATAACTGGTAAATGTTTGTGAAATGGCAGAGCCTTGATTAATCCGTTTCTTTGCATGCAATCGTGAAATGCAACCTTTTTCCTTTTTTTTTTAGTTGGCTATTCGTTGAGGGGGGGGGGGGGGATTTCGGGTCGGGTTCGGGCTCTAAATTTAACCGTGCCGCTCGGGTTGGGTCGGGTCGGGTCGGGTCAGACGATCTCGGGTACGGGCCGGGTTCGGGCTTCAGTTTTGAGCCCGTGCAGACCTCTAGTGCACTGGTGAAAGTATGGGAGAGGGGGCCTGCTGGGTCCTTACGGGTCATTAGGGCTGTTTAAGCGGGACTGGCTTCTCTGTGCACAGCATGTTTCATGCCGTGGCCCGCTCCACTCGACCCATCACATCCATCAAAGGCCCACAGGGCTGGCGGCTGGCCCAGCTCAGCTACTGACGTCAGAGCCAACCTCCAGGGGCATGCAGTCAGTCGGGAGGGGGACTGGAGGAGGGTGAATGTGTCGCATTTTGGGAATGTTTTCTACATGAGTGCAGCAGCGCTCTCTCACAGGCTGTTGGCTGATGGTTAACCTCGCCTCGGCCGGGCAGCAGGATTTTTCTCAGGCACCGTTTCAACATCAGTCTCTCCACAAACCATGTGTGCCAGATTCTGTCTTGGCCTGTGCATCATATCAAGCAATGCTTTGAATTAGCATGCATGTTAGCTTTCAAATTCTTTCTGCACGTCAATGCTCAAAGGTTTGTTTATTTTATTTTTTTCTCACTGACCCATCGATTATGCATGTTGCATTTCATATGATGTTTCATATCTGTTCATCATGTAAATGCTGATTATCTTACGATGTACATGATTTTTTTATTTATTTTTTTGGTTAATTTGTATAACACTTTTTTTCAAAGCAGCTTTCAGAAAACTAAAATCATGCGGTACAACCCAGGGGTAGAAAAACCCTGAATTTTGACATAACAAATTTATGGTTTACCAATTTTTTTTTTTTATCAGTTGTCTAAAAAAAGTTCCAGTTATAATCTTTTTTATATTAAAAAAATATATTTAGAATTTTGTAGAATAAATTAAGGGGGATTTTACACAACACAGCTTTAAAAACGGTTTTAAAAATGTTTTGGGTACTTTGTTGTTCTGTAAACATACCCTGAATTTATAAAAAATGAATGCAGTCTATGGAACTGCCAGTGCTACACTCTCATTTTAATATTAGGTTTTGAAGATCTAGATTCTGTGTGGGCCTGGTCATTAGTAGACAATAAACTCTCTGAACAGCTTCCACAATAACAATGAACTTCAGGCCCTCCCTGTGAGAGCTGAACACATCTGCAGTCTTCTGTCATGTACTTGACTGTGTATGCACAGTGCTCATAGTGAGGAATAATGGGGTTTCGAGCTTAATACTCTTTGGTTTTTTATAATAATAAGTCAATTATGAGCATTGTAACGTTTGGAGTGGATGCCATAAATGGCAGCAGACCTGGAAGATTGTAAAATTTGTGTTTCATTCATAAATCCATAAGATCTTACCATCATGCTGTGTAAAACTAAAAGGTAAAAGGGTATATACCCTGCATAAGGTATATATGGATCTGTGAGCAGCTACAGTCTTTTAAACAGTCAAGTGCAGTTCTAGTATTAGTTATAACACAGTATCTGAAAATGTTGGTCAGGATTATGCTGAGACATTTTTTTTTCAATTTTAATAATTAAAGGTAAAATGATAACATTCTAGGTTTAAACAGTTAACAGTTGACAGTTTCAGTTCAGTGCTGACGGTTTGGCAACTTAAAACTCTCATTTACATGAAAATGTACATAAAACTCTCTTAAAACTCTAATTTACATGAAAATGTACATAAAACTCTCTTAAATCTCTAATTTCCGTGGGTCCCTCTTGTTGTTTCAAACCTGCATGACTTTCTGTCTTCTGCGGAACTTAACAGATATTTTGAAGAATGCTGGTGACCAAACTGCATTGACACATTGCTCTGTACATGTATACATGCATACATATTTATTTATTTTTTAAATGTTTTGACATTTAAAAAAATATATATTCTCTTGTATTCTACAGAGTATGTAAGACAAAGAAAGTTGGAATGACAGTAAATTAATATAGATTTTTTTTTTTAAATGACTGCATTTATAAGATTCATAGAATAAGAGACAATCGGTGCAGGTTACACACGAGACTCTAATTGCAAGTAAAATCTGAACATCTTTTATTCGATAGGTCACAAGTGTACTTGTGAGATCACTGATTAGTTTAATAATAGGTTGTCCTAATCTGGTGTGCTCCGCACTCGTCTTGAGCTGTGGACATCATATGATCCCTCTGTTGTAGTGAATGTGAGAGCCTCATTACAGGCCTAACAACAAGGGTTCAAGGTTCAAGGTTTCTTTATTCATCACATAATAAATTATACAGGGTATAATCAGAAGTGAAATGTAAATCAAATCAGGTCCGCTCAGTGGACAGTGCAAAAGAATAAAAATAAAATTTATATAAAAGTAACACAACACAAGAGCATATGTATAGGTAAGAAAAGAGAATTAAAGAGTAAAATGTGCAATAGAATAAAAAGTGCAAAACAAATAAGATGTGCAAAAACAGTATATTGGGACTTAATAAATAGTAATATGAACAAGAGGGATGTGCAAACGAGTTGTACCGGGTATGTACCCATAGCAGCAGTACAGACAATGAGAATATGAATGTTTTACTGTTAATAATGAGTCTTGTAAATGTTTATGAAACTGGGTTTGTGTTAAGGAGCCTGATGGCCTGAGGGAAGAAGCTCCTCCTCAGTCTCCCACATTAGGGCCAGTGGCTTCAGTACAAGTGATGCTCTTCGTATCTTTTGCAAATACCATGACCTGTAATACCTCTACCATATCAGGCCCTTATGCAATCAATAAAGATTCTAGAGTCAAAGTACCATCAGTCTTTGTGTGTGTGTTTGTGTGTGTGTGTGTGTGTGTGTGTGTGTGTGTGTGTGTGTGTGTGTCTGAGCATTGTCTCACAATCATCATATACTGTATATGTATTGTTATAAATATGCATTTGAATATTTATAGTGTGTATTCTCTGTCTCTTATCCTGAATGTGGTAGTCTTAGCTTCTGAAGTCTTAGCTTCTTAATTCAGAATTAACAATAAGGTTTGCAACATGAACAGTTCTGACAATGTGACTCTGAATGATTTGTTAAATCAATAGGCTAAAGGACAAGACCTTCTGGTGACATCTAGCTATCTTCTAATTCTGTCTCCTTCAAGGGTTTTCAAGGATGGATCTTGTTGCTGGTGACGGAGAATGATTAGACTTACAATTCAGAGGTCAACATCTGTTCAATAAGACACTGTTGAGTAGATCCTATTTTATTTGTATTATTTGGTTTGAAATTCAGGATGAAAAGCGTTTGTTGTTGAAGGTGCAGCTTTTTTTGTGAGACAGGATCGGTCATGTTTTATGTCTTGTGACTGTTTTTACCCTGGAAGCACACATTCCCAACACTCTAGCCTTTATCTCTCTGTTGACTTTCAAATGTTTCAAACTAGTGTTATAATAGCTGTTTTAAACAAATAATCAATAGATATTTTTGTGTATTTTAGGTGTATTTATTCTCTAGCACATTCTGGTACAGAAATGAGTTGGGTTCCTTTTTGTTTTTTAGTAACAATGTACATACATGAATGAATGAATGAATGATGCGTTTATATAGCGCTTTATTGTGTATTGTTGGACACCCAAAGCGCTTTACAATCATACAATACATGTCTGTAGCACAAGGTGCAGGATGAGTTTTATGTCTCTCATTCCTTTACCTCATGTTCCTCATACCTAAACCACTTGTTGCTTTAATAAATCTAATAATAATAATGTAATGATAAATATGTTTATCCAGTTTATATACAGTGCTGCTTGAAAGTTTGTGAACCCTTTAGAATTGTACATATTTCTGCATAAATATGACCCAAGATATAATCAGAGTTTTGCACAAGTCGTGAAAGTAAACAAAGAGAACCCAATCAAACTAATGAGGAAAAATAGTTTATTTTTCATGTATTTATTCAGGAAAATGATCCAATATTGCATATCTGTGAGTGGTATAAGTATTTGAATCTCTTGGATTAGCAGTTCATTTAAAGGTGAAGTTAGAGTCCATCTGTGCACAGGTGTTTTCAGTCAGTGCAATGACTATCAAATGTCAGTATGTGACCGGTTTTATTCAAAGAACAGGGATCTATCAAAGTCTGATCATGTTTGTGGAAGTGAATCATGTCAAAAACAAAGGAGATTATGGAGGACCTCGGAAAAAGAGTTGATGTTGCTCATCGGGCTAGAAAAGGTTACAAAACTGTCTCTAAAGAGTTTGGACTCCACAAATCCACAATCATACAGATTGTGTACAAATGGAGGAAATTCAAGACTACTTTTACCCTCCCGAGAAGTGGTCGACCAACAAAGATCGCTCCAAAGCAGAACGTGTAATAGTCTGTGAGGTTGGTAACTTCTAAGCAACTAAAGGCCTTTCTCACATTGGCTAATGTTAATGTTCATGAGCCCACCGTCTGGAGACACTGGGCAACCATGGTGTACATGGTAGAGCTGCAAGAAGAAAGCCACTGTTCTCCAAAAAGAAAATTGCTTGCTAAAGATCATGTGGACAAGCCAGAGGACTATTAGATAAAAGTTTAATGGATGGATGAAACCAAAATAGAACCTATTGGTTTAAATGGGAAGCTATAATGTTCGGAGAAAAGAACACACCACGTTCCAGCTTAAGAATCGTATCCCATCTGTGAAACATGGCGGTGGTAGCTTCATAGCTTGGGCCTGTTTTGCTGCATCATGGCCAGGACTGCATGCCATCATTTATGGAAAAATGTATTCTGAATTATACCAGAAAACTCTAAAGGAAGACGTCAGTACATATGTTTAAGAACAGAGTCTCAAGAGAAAGTGGGTCATACTAAAAGACAACAACCCCAAGCACACAAGTAATTCAACCAAAGAATGGTTAAAGAAGAACAAAGTTAGAGTCAAAGGCCAGACCTTAATCAAATTAAAATGTTGTGGAAGGACCTAAGCAAGCAGTTCATAGGAAGAAACCCACCAACATCCCAGCGTTTAAGTGGTTCTGCACTAAGGAATGGGCTAAAACTCCTACATGTTATTATGCAGGACTGATCAGCATTTACAATAAACGTTACCTTCAGTTACTGCAGCAAAAGAGGGTCACACCAGATACTGAAAGCAAAGATTCACATCCTTTTTCCCCGCACATATGATCATAAATAAATCTCAATAAATAAATGACAAAGACAATATATTTTTCTCTCACTTGTTTGATTCGGTTCTTCAGGACTTATATGAAAATCTGATGATGTTTTGGGTCATATTTATGCAGAAATATAGAAAATTCTAAAGGGTTCACAAACTTTCAAGCAGCACTGTGTACCATCGTTAAATATTTGTACATAAATTGTACTGATACAGTATCAGCAGGACTGTTATCATTATATAACGACTTAAATTTAATTCTGTTCATCATAAAAAGCTTTCAGAAGACTTGGAATACAGGTGCAGGTCAAGTCACATTTATTTATATAATGCTTCATACAATCCAGATTGTTTCAAAACAGCTTTGCATTAATAAACTGGTGTTAATTTTATAAAATTAATCAATTATGGAATAAACTCAATTTCAGATATAAAGCAGCTCTAAAAAGACACAAGTGTCATTATTCAGCTCAATCTTGTTTCGATTCAGTTCAGTTCAATAACTGTTTATGTTGCAATGTTCATCCATTCTGACACAAACTCAATTCAGCCATGAGCAGCTCTGCATTGAGTGTCATTATTCAGCTCAAGCCTGTCGGTGGTGATTCAGTTCAGTTCAATGGTGTTGCAAAGTTAGTGTCACTATCCAGCTTAATTCAGTTCAAATGGTTTTTCTGATCCAATAGTATCAATGTAGTTAAAGCGATAATATTACCGAAAATTATTTGTTTTTAAATCAGTAAGTCATGTATACTTTCTTTAGGATACCTTTATGGTGCTTTGTGTCCTTTGTGAAGCCTGAAAGCTCTTTTCCCCAGAGTGACCAGTAAAGTAACATGGGATTGGAATGACATGAGGGTGAATAAAGGATGACAGAATTCTAATTTTGGGGTCAACTAATTATTTAATACTTACGCGTAGTGGTTTGTTCAAATCCCTAACTCTAAATATTAATGATCACTACTAATGATGCATCACTGTGTGTGTGTGTGTGTGTGTGTGTGTGTGTGTGTGTGTGTGTGTGTGTGTGTGTGTGTGTGTGTGTGTGTGTGTGTGTGTGTGTGTGTGTGTGTGTGTGAAAGTGTGTGTGCAGTATGTGATTATGTCTCTGTGCTTTGGTTGAGACTAACAATGACCCCCAAGGCCCCAGTGACGTCAGCTCCCTCCACCTCATTCCCACCTAGCGTTCCCCTGGCCCTGTTTTCTTCTCACACACATGCGATCTTTGAGTAATTGATAATCCCAAATCTTTCACCGCTTTGCCTCCAGAGAAATCCTACATCTGGACAGATCCTGTGCCTCACTGTCTCACACACACACACACACACACACACACACACACACACACACACACACACACACATACACAAACACACGTGCACAGTGTGATTCATGACCTACTCATTCAGTCTGTCTTTAGCCTAGTGGCCCCGATGACCCAAGCCATACAAGAGAGCTGCAGATGACGTGCAGCTAGAAAATCCTGAAATGTGCCGCAATTCAATAACAGAAGAGGAGGCTGTTTGAATGTGTAGTTTGTGTACAGCTCGGCGCCAGACAGGGAACGTCTGGACACACTTCAAAGAATTTCAAAGAATTCATTAAAGCATTCACTTAATTTATCAAATTAGTTATGTTAGAATAAAAATTGTAATTTTATTGGATCAGTGTGATACATTGCCCAGCACTCATTATGAAACCATTAATCCATGATTCAACATGAAATGGCATTACATTACTTCCGTAATACCATATATTGACGAATTTGCGTGTGAAACGTAACAGGATTTTATCCATCGGAAATTGATTGTATGATGAATGTGGCCAAAGGGTTGGTTGAAAAATAAAATAACTTACATTATATAATTTCAAAGACTGTTACTTCTTGTTGATCAAATAAATATTAATAAATAGAACTTTGGATGAAAATTAGCCAATTTGGCTAAATCTGGCACATTGTACGTGTTGTTATCTAATATTAATGTGTATCTCCACATTGACCATTAATCAAGGGAAGTGTCTATTTATTTAGTTTTCAGTTTTTGTTTGTTCGTTTTTTTTTTGTTTTTTTTTACTTATGTGTGGTTCCTTTTTGGACTCCATGGCCCCCATTGTCCATAACAATATTTGAATCCCCTAATTAACTTTATTTGATAAACAGTATTTGAAGCCCCACTTTCATTAATTATTATTATTATTGATTTATTTACAGATACTAGGAGCTACTAGTATCCATCGATTAAAATAAATAATTAGAATAATAGATAATTCTATAATTCTATAATAGATACTCTATAATTAGAATAAAGTTTAAGACCTGAGTATTATCCAGGCATTTGACTGTTTTAACTACATCAAGTCATTTATTTAATAATATATAATATAATAATGTAATAAAATATAATACAAATATATAATAGAATAATATCAAAATCTATGTATTTTAGTTTTATGATTGTTTTGGAATTGGTGTGATTGGTCTGTGCATGTGAATGTTTTCTGCCAAGCATTTGCACCTTTGAGCTTTTTTCTCAGTTAAAATTAATTTAGCAAATTCTGTATTTATTTGATTGCTCTGTGGTGTAATCTAATAGCATAGAGACTGTATATTCACTCGAGCTGTGGTCATAGCTTCACATTCTACTTGCTGATTCTCCAAAATATTACTAAGAAGGCTCATACAAATTGCACAACTGTACCTGTGAGCAGTCTGATGTATGTGACATTGCCTGCTGTTGTGAGTGAGCACAGTCTCCTCTGAGAGGACAGTGTTTATCTGCATCACTTCCTGTGTTCCACACTCTGACTGAGATTCTTTCTGAATGAGGGAAGCCACTGAGGAAGAGTTTGCTGAACGTCTCCAGTTTTCTGCAAACTCGCTGACCTCAGATTCAGGTGTTTTCTCAGGAGAACAAGAGAAGATGGTGTATTCACAAGTTCTCCTATTTTATCCCTGTTTATCTGCATGTGTTCGTAGCTGCGTATGTCATTTGGTTGTATGTAGATGGAGCTTTTGCTAGCCATTGTATCTTTTGCAGCCTTGTATTTAAAGTACATGCCAGGACATGGGTTTCAGTTTATAAAAACTTAGATTTTTACTTTGAAGCTTGATTTTTGAAGCTTGCATAGCTTAGAAAGAACACTCATCACTAAAGTGGAAAATTGACAGTTTGGCTGCATGAGTTCCTCTTTGAATGTTTCTACAGGCAGGAAAGAAAACAAAGTTTTTGTCTTAATCAGCTGCAAATGTGACAATTGGAAAGTGACAGAACATTTTGTTGGTTGCTTGGTTTCTTATTCTGTACTGTTTGACTCTCATCAGCCCAGAATTATTCAGGGTTTTGTACAGCATGTTTTGCTTTCAGACAGTTTAAACGTATTGCACGGCACCCAGTTAGAACATTGGAGTCAGTTTCAGTTTACACATCGAGTTGAGATTTGTGTGTTTGTTGCTCGTCTGGGTTACGCAGGTTTGATCCTGTTTCTCATGTTTTACTGTTTTCTCTTTTCTATTCCTCTAATTCATTTAGTTCATCTAATTAAAGGCACAACATAAACATAAATTAAATAAATAAATTAAAAATTGAATGGAAAAAAGTAAGATGACTAAGGCAAAATATAAGCTTTATACAAATTAAATGAGTCATTCAAGTGATACTGTGCTCACCTTTATGAGTTTTGACTTGGTTTTCTTTTGTATTTCAACAGATGAATCTTCAGTGAAAGAAGTTAGCAGGGTAAGTGAGGTATCGAGCGCGCGCGTGTGTGTGTGTGTGTGTGTGTGTGTGTGTGTGTGTGTGTGTGTGTGTGTGTGTGTGTGTGTGTATGCGCGCGCGTGTGTGTTTATTTTAAAGCCTAACAAATTAAATAGTTGTTTTAAACAATTATATATATATATTCTATATATATATATATATATATATATATATAGAAGGCATGTAGTAGACTTTGTACAACAGGTTTTTCAGCAGAGTTTTGGACATGTTGATTATTTAGAAATCTGCATCAAATATCATACCATTGGGTTTATATATTTAACCTTAAAACAATCAAATTATGACAAATCAATGTCACAAATGTAGATTTCAGGGGAATTTCTTTCTTTTTAGAAGCAATATGTTACCCCTTTATTAAAGTGTATAGCAAATGTGTGAATGTTCATGCCAAAAGGCAGCGAGTCCCAAGTGGGGACAGTTATCAGGGGAGAAGCGCTCATGAAACACTTCATTGAACAGTTTCTGCTAATAATCTCTCAGCAACACACACACACATGCATACAGCTGCTATATATGAAGGTGTCTGTTAAATGACAAACGGCATAGAG
Organism: Oxygymnocypris stewartii; assembly: GCA_003573665.1. Lineage (NCBI taxonomy): Eukaryota > Metazoa > Chordata > Actinopteri > Cypriniformes > Cyprinidae > Oxygymnocypris > Oxygymnocypris stewartii. Next base: position 32,721 of record QVTF01023818.1, on the reverse strand, counting down.
AACACAAACCATGTGACAGATTTATATGAGGAGAGGCAATGACCTATTAATGAGATCAGTGCCACTTTAATGGGCTGTTATATCACCAGCACACACTCCGCTCCGAGCTCTTAGGCCCGCTGATTTAGGGGACAGAGATGAAGAAGTTAAACGGGGCCGGCAGAGAGGCACATACAGAACACGATGGAGACAGTGTGCAGGGATGGGGTCTGAGAGGACGGGAGGGTGGGCTCGTGAAATAAGGACTTTTTGGGGAAGGACTGCAGGGATGTCACATGTTCGTCTGCATAAACAGGATGTGTAGGGAGCTGTTCCCATGGGGGAGCACCTCACACACCCCTTATCCACCGGCCCTCTCTGGACAGAAATAGACATCCTCGCTTGCGCCACTCTCCATTTAAAATATGTAAAAGCTTGATTTAGAACTGATTTCTGTATTATACACAGACCTCCCATGTCCTCTGTGATCTTTATTCTCATTTCATGTGAGAGGAAAAACTGTTTATTGGATGATTGTGATTGGATGATTGGATGATTTTGATTGGCTCTGTTCTTCTTTTGGCAAAATTTGGTTACACTTTAATTTGGGGACCAATTTTCTCTATTGACTAACTATTAGCTATGACTTTTGCCTCATTAAACTCCTAATTTGTTATGGACCGGTTTACCCAGTATTTGGGGGTGTAAGATATATTTGTGCTGTGTTTTTACTTAATGCTAAATTCTATTGATTTAAATGGTGAATTGAGTATCCTGCGTGGATGGATAAACATGAGAACCTCATAAAGATGAGGCACAGAACCTTTCATGTAATTCAGGAGATCATCAAAAAATATTCAACTTTCAGCAGAAAAAAACAAAAAAAAACTAAACTACAGGTCAAAGGTTTGGGATCAGAAAGGTTTTTTTATCAGAAATTAATAATCAATAATTAAAAATCAAAAGTGATTGTAAAGTCTTTTTCATTTTTACAAAAATGTCAATTTTGAACTTTCTTAAATTAACATTGAACATTATTATATATATATATATATATATATATATATATATATATATAATATAATATATATATACTACCCACTGAACGGTAGTGTATAGACCTAAAATATGGACATCGCCTTCTATTTACTATTTTTCATAATATTAGTGAAAAGCCACCTTAATACTATCTATTTAGAAGGACGTCCGTCCGTATTGTGTAGTAGCCTGTGCAGTGCGTGTGCATGTGTATATGTGTCTGTCTTGTGTCCAGCAGTACCAGGACACGGATATGCAGAGCGTCGTATATGAGCTCAACAGCTACATGGAGCAGAGGCTGGACACTGGAGGAGACAACAAACTACTGCTCTATGAGCTGTGCAACATCATCAAAACAGGTCTGAGCATTTCTGTCTCATCCACAAACACTCACATATGTTATTATTACCCTTAATGCACTTCAGGACAATGGTAGTCCAGCCATTTATAACACTTCATAATTTTAAGTAATTGTTCTTAATAATATTATCAAACCTTAGTATATGTAAAATGTTACTGAAAATGTTTATCAAATGGCACACAGTGTACAGTATTTGCACACTTGCAATTAACATAATGTATTAGTGTATTATAATAACTACTATAATAACAAGTGTTCACATAAACAGCGCATAAAAGCTACCTGTAGAGAGCAGGTCTAAGTTAAAAAGTGTGGCGGGTCTTCCCATCTCTCTCCTCTGAACTCACGCTGATGGTCTGTCACTTCCCATCCACCCTCGCTTCATCTGCATGCTGCAGCATCAGTCCGGCCCCTGCATGTCTCACACTCACCAACACCTGACTCCAGCATGTGTGCACCACTTCAGAAACGGACTTTTCTCTTATTAAGAAGTGACATTTGGATATGGATTTTATACCTTGTTTGTTTTCAAACTATGCGTTATTATAGTTGACTAAAACATAAAAGCTTGCTTGAAATAAAATATGATTTTACTTACTTTTAATAAAATATGAATTGAAAAATGTAATTTAAATAAAATAAAACATAAAAAAAATGTTCAGCTATTTGCCAAGGTAACATTTTTCAATGTCATTGTTTAACTTGATGTAGTAAAGCAACTAAATGGAAATAAAATAAATACAAATGTGATCACAAAAGCACAACACAATTACTAAAACTTTAGAAAATATAAAAATAAAAACAATTGCAAAGGAATAATATAAAAACTACAATCATATCCCAATAGTGTTAAAATAACACTGAAGCACACTGTATTCTGTCCATTTACGTCATACATTAATTTCATGATTTCAGAAATTATTTAATAAATGTAATCAGTTAATTAATATAATTTCTGTAAATTTAGTGTTGTAGCTTAATTAGAACACAGGCTGAACAGTCAGGCCGGAACAACTGTTAAAAAAATAATAATAAAAATAATCTAGGACATTTTTGTCACTTGTATTAGTCATTTATCTCCAAGTCCTGCATGGTCAATATCTGACCCTGCTGCAATCACCACAGATTTGTTTTTTTTAGTTTTTTCTTCCTTTTGGGATTTTTGGATCTTCTTCAAAAGCAAGTAGCATTATATCTGTTAAAAACATTAGCCACATGTATTGGTACTTTGCTATTTATTTTCTTCCTACAAATGCGATACAGAGACTCAGAATCTGTGGGTGCTTTTTTGTCCAGTTACATGTTTTGGGACTGTACAGTCCCATTACGAATGTTCATGTCTCGAACATACGAACACACAGTACATCAGTCTGTGACACTTTTTCTGAGTTGTATTTATTTATTTATTTTTTGTCACAGCCACAAAAGCTGATGGATTTGCACTTTACTTCCTTGGGGAATGCAACAATGTAAGTAATTTCTGATCTGGTTGAGTTAATACATGCTGAAAAGTGTTTAGTGGATGTTGAAGTCGTTAAATACACTCAAAAAGCAGCCAAAACTTTGACACAGCTGCTCTTTATTCATTATTATTGCTATTTTCCAAAAAAAATTAAATAATAATATAGTAACTTAAACTGCTTAAACTAAGAACAATCAATATTTTATCAACAAAACTAATTTCTAAGCTCTGACTGAAGCATTAGAGGTCTTTAGATCATGAGAAACAGAACTGATTGGTCATGTACATGTTCTGTTTGTCTTAAAATGGCTTGGAATTTCTATAGCATTAAATCGCTTGAGACCTCTGCTATGTTCATTTCCTCTGTTATCCACTCGAGTAGTTTTCCTCAGATGGCAAGTATTGGCTGATCTATAATTCTGTGGGAAGTAATGAATGGATACGCCAATCTATGGTGTTTGTATTTGTAATAATTATTTATTTATTTATTATTTTTGCTGTTTTCATTTGATATAACTCCCAGTTTTATTGGGTACCGTTTGTCCTCATTTTAATTGCAATTATTTTACATGTTAATTATATTCAACTTTTTTAGACAGTGTTATTAGCAATGTTATATGAACATATAATGAGAACCACAAAGTACCCTGAAATGACAAATATTATAGTTAGATTGACCAATCAGGATGTTTTCCTTAACGTTATGCTGTTTTGTTGATGTCTCTGTCACAGAGTTTATGTTTGTTCACTCCGACGGGGGAAAAAGAGGGGCTTCCTGGGCTCATCCCCTCTGGTCCCATCACATTTGGGACCACCATCGCCGCTCACGTTGCAAAGACACAAAAGACACTACTTGTAGAGGACATCATGGGGGTGAGCCGCATGCTGTTTTGCTGTGTTCACTGTTTTCAAACATCTTCACAATAAATCCACTGTAGCTCATTATGACGCTATTTGAATTAATCTAATTTTACTAAATTGATTCTGCCATTTCTACTATTTCAACAAATGCTTTAATATCGTATAGTTCATAAAACATTACTAGGACTGTATGTGAAATGCGTCACTGTTCTTACGTCATGTCTACACTGGAAGTGACCAATAGTGTGTCATGCCAGATCCAGTTTGTCTGACACTGGGAGATATTACGCTTCATGTCATCTTGAATGTTCACTAACACTATACACATTCAGCTGCAAGCTAGGCTGTAGTTTAACAACAGTTATACGACAGTAAAGTATGTTGTAAAAAATCCTTTATACTTTATATTCAAAAGAAATCTATTGGTGCATTTGCATGGAAATATAGTTGTTTCAGAGTATCAACGGAATTCACATATTGTTCACATTCCTACAGCATTACATATGGTTAAAATAAATTATCGTTTAAATTAGAAGACCAGGAACCATATATATCACAAGCCATCTTTCAATTTACAGTCAGAAGTTATTTCAATACATATTATATCTATATTTATCTATCTATTTAGACTAAACCATTAACTATGACTTTTGCCACAATAAACTCCTAATTTCCTGATTATTAATAGTTAGTAAGGTAGTTGTTAAATTTAGGGATGTAGCTCATGCAGATATGCATTTAAGTACTAATAAACAGCCAATATGTTAATAATAGGCACGATAATAAGCACTTAGTTAATAGTGAGAATTGTTTTCAAGACTTTTAGGACTGATTAGGACATTTAAAGAGCAGCACATCCATATATATAAACTCCTCATCAGACTGGCCTGTTTTTCCTGCAGGACGAGAGGTTCCCTCACGGCACAGGGCAGGACTCAGGGATTCGTGTACATTCTGCTTTGTGTCTACCCATCCTCACCGCCATCGGAGACCTCATCGCTATCCTGGAGCTGCACCGGCACTTGGGCAGAGAGCCCTTCAACCTCAGCCACCAGGAGGTACTCTAAGAGAGAAAGCGCTGGTATTTGATGCACATCTACCCATGTGCCTCTGCTCTGGATTTATGTAGCCAGGCAGCACTTTGCCCTCAGGACTAGTAAAGGAATATTCTAGGTTGTGTTGAATGTAATGTCTGTGGACAACATCTTTGGGATCAGTTACCACCTCAACTACCACATTTCATAATTTGACAGATGAGAAGTTCTCATGGAGCTATACACTTACTTACAACTTATTATTAAAATGTTTTATTTCACGATAGTATGAAAAATGGACTGATACTGAGTCAGATTCTAGTCCATACATTCAGATAAACCCACCTCTTAAAACAAAAACAAAACAAACTGCAGTTGGTCAGACAATTCTTTCCTGTCTAGATGCGGTCACATTTACTCTAGTTAAATCAATTTTGGGGCAAAATCTAGTCGTTTCAATAGGAATTTATGCAATCTTTTGCAGATTCGCCACGTTGACCAACATAAATCTGCTTGTTTTGAAAGTGACTTCTGTATGAGCTGTGCTTCATGCATTGCTACACTATTAACAATAGACAATGAACCTTTTTTGCCCATTAAATTTTCGCCAATGTGACCACACCTTAAATAGCTGGTCCTTTCTTGATCAGTACAGGTTGCAGTATGGTACAGACATTATGCTATCTAGCAGTTCACAGTGTATGTACCGCCATTATATAATTTAATTACAAAATACAAAATAAATGTAACTGTAATCAATTACGATTACTGAGAAAAAATTTGTAATTAAATTACAGTTACTTATGAAAATGTTTATCATTACAAAGGGGTTACATCTTAATATTTTAAGTAAAAAGCTAAGATATGTTGAATAATATTTATTTTGGCTGTTTTTGATGTGCACAGTGCCTTCTGTCGTTTATAGGATGTTTAGTGAAGCAATAATATTCTGATGCTTTTGATTACTTGTTTGAATTTGTAGTGCAGCACGTCAAAACCACCAATTATATTAATCCAGAGCTAAAAGCTTTAGGCTATAACCTGTCTGAGAGTTGCCACCATGGCGAGTGATGAGTATAAAATGAAATGCTTCAAAATGATTAACAGTTAACAACATTTGTTAGTAATTTAGAAAATGAATAAAAAAATAACAGTACTATGAAGTTCTGCTTGTCCGTTGAGTGCTTGAGGTTCACATAGTGTGTCTTTGACTAAGTGTACCCTGTTTTTTAGATTGCAACGGCATATTTGGCCTGGGCATCTGTAGCCATACACCAAGTCCAGGTGAGTACATGAAAACAATGTGTTGCTTGTTGTTGCAGCTTGACAGTTGCATAAGCCGTTGGATTTGGTTGAACACACGTGTTTTGATTTCTGTAATCCACTGTGTACATGGACCAGGCTGCTGGTGGGCCCAGTGTAAGCAACCAGACCACACATTAAACACACCTTCGTCTCAGGAGGTGCAATTAATGACAATGCAGTCTTGTTTGTACGTAAGCGGTTGTACGCTGTGAATGACACCACTCGGGGTTTTAATGTCCCTGTGATGCACAGGGCTCTTTGGGAGTAAATTTCACTCTAGGACACAAAGCTTCTCAGAAGTTAGGAGCCATCAGAACATGGTCGTGATGAGAAGAAAAGGAGGACCATAAGTAAAATATTTTAGGGCTCTAAGGCAAGACACCAGAGGCAAAAACACTGGTTTTTAAGAATGTCATTTTTTGACATTTTGGGCTTTTTTACAAAGTAATATTTCAGACTACTGGAAAGAGAACATCCAAAACACACTTTTAAGTGTTTCTTTTATTGCACTTTATCTATTTGTGCATATAGATTTTGATTACATATCCTTAAAAGGCCATTTTCTCATATCTTTAAAAGTATCGTATATTTATTTGACCCTGCACTGAGCCACACATTTCTACTACAGCCACAATTACTTACACCAAACTATACAGTTTTATTTCCATCTATATTCTGAAGGGTTTTACAAAGGGCTTTGTTCATATATATTTTGCCTGCTTTTATTCAACATTTTATTAATAAAAAAAGATGCACACAATTTTTTTCTAGCAGTTGATAGTATTTTCTGATTTGTGGATTGAAAAAAAAATCAATAATGTTTACTGTGAAAAAAACCCTTTGATTCTAATATGTCAAGAAAAATCTAACAAGAATTTTGACCCTGGCTTCATTCAATGTTCCGAGTTTTGTTATAGAAAGGTTTGCAAATTAGTGCATGTTTAATTAGGTAATGACTCATTTGCATATTTAAACATTTCAGAAAACTTGTAATACAAAAACGCATTTGCAATTCTTAATGTAATCAATTAACTTGTGAAGTATGGTGTTATTTGTTTATTTATTTACATGGGGTGTCTTGCCTTAAAGGAATTGATCATTCAAAAATGAAATTTAATAAATCTTTAGTAATTAATGTCAGAATTGTCATATTTAGTTGAACTATTTCTTGAGGAAGAGTTAATAATCCTCATCCGTCTTAATCCTCATGCTGCTCGTATTACATAAGAGCACTGTGACGGAACCATGCACCATGTTTTCTGAATCTATACGATAACTTTGTCAGCTTTTTTACAAAATAAAATAATAATAATTGATGACTTGTGATCAGCATTATCAGTTAAACATAGAATTCACATAGAAGGTCATTTCCTAGAATAAAGACAAGTCAATTTGCACGACTTGCAACACGACTTGCAGTGATTGCCATCTTAAAGCTTCCTGTATTGTTCACAGGTCTGCAGAGGTCTTGCCAAACAGACAGAACTCAACGACTTTCTCCTAGATGTGTCAAAGTGAGTTCATGCATAAAAGTATATTTTGGGGAGGGGGAATTTCATGAACTGTGTCAAATACTTCTGCAGGTATTCGAGCCAAAAATCATTAGAAAAAAATTGCTTAAAGAAAACTATTTTCATGAAAGTTACCTTTTTTTCACATTACATGAATAGAGTAGAAATATGGTTAATAATCATGCAAAGAATGTCACAGTGCAAAAATATCAACATTTTTCTTTTAGATTTTTAGTTAAAATGTGCAATGGATATGTTTTATTAAGAATCCCCTGAATGACCAAGACTCCATAATACTGAAATAGTTCAATGTTTATTGGCATTTAACATTATAATAAATAGCCAATGTTATGTATGAAGAATATATAAATGCATTCGTGTTATACTGTGTTTGTATCATATGATATCCCTTTAAAATGACAGGTCTTTCCCTACTTTTTGATTTCAAACAGAACGTACTTTGACAACATAGTGGCAATAGATTCTCTACTTGAACATATCATGGTGAGTAGGTTCTCCTTCTCTCAGTAAGGTCACATGCTTGGTTATGAGGACAAACATGCTGTTCTTCTGTCGCTCATCTGTGTCACCATCAACGCCAGAGAAAGGTGTGATATGAAAGACCATCTCTCATTCGTTTGCCATGTTCTGTGCTAACCGCACCAGCCTTGGGCTTGTTGTTAAATATTCATTTTCTGATTTATGTACATGTTTGCATTCTCTAGATCTCACTCACACTAGCACAAATATTCATACGCTCCAAGTATCAGATCTCTGGCCCCCTCATGTCTCTGTCCCCTCATTCCTGTTGAGCAAAGCAGCACAGGAAGTGATGCAAATAGGTCAAGGAGAGGACAGAACGTCAGTCTGACACCGCTCCAGAATCTCTCTGAGCTTTTGGTGTCCCTCTCAGGGATTCATTCAGACTTTTCCAAGCACATACTTCCAAAAATTTAGGTTAAATGAATTATATGTCTTTCTTAGTTTGAAGAGATGTCTTGCTCATTAGCAGTTTCATAAAGCAGAAGTTTATCTTAAAGGGGGAAAGACACAATTTGCCACCTATTGTGAAACCCAAAGGGAAGGAGAAGTTCCTCAGTTGCTAGACTCACATAGACATGTAGTGGTCGACCGTTAGTGGCCTAGTAATAGACATTACAAAACTAATTCTGGTTACTGATGCAGATAAACTCACTGCAGATGAAGCACACTTGCATAGTAATCTTTTTCAAATGTATTCCTCAACAAACATGTTGCATTCTGTCTTGAGGAAATGTCATTAAGCAAATGCTTATTTATTTGCGTTTCAGATATATGCAAAAAACCTGGTTAATGCAGACAGATGTGCGCTCTTCCAGGTAGATCACAATAACAAAGAGCTGTACTCTGACCTGTTTGATATCGGGGAGGAGAATGAAGGGAAACCTGTCTTTAGGAAAACCAAAGAAATTAGGTGAGCATCCAGAAATCCTCACCATTTGAGTCTTTATATCCTTGTAAACCACTAGCTGCATTTATTTACATGAATGTATGTTTGTTTGTTTATTTCCTTACATAGAAAATAATTAAGTTACACAAAGTCACAAAGTTCCGAATTGAATCTCTGAGTACAGTAAATGTAGTACAACAGGTTATACAACACACTCTCTTTCCTGATGATGTTGGCTGCTTCACCAAATCTATACGGAAACCTTGCAAAACCTGGCAAGAACATGTCTTGCTCATATTTAAGCTCAAAATCAAATGCAAGATAAATAAATTATATTTTCCATAAAGAAAATTATACTTATTTTAGGACCATTTAAATCTTTGCACTGTGTTACGATTTTCAAGACAACTAAGATAACTAACCTTTAACTGTAAAACTATTTTATTTATCAGAAAAAAAAGATTTTTGTGAATATTAATATAATTAATAATTATATATATATATATTAGGGGTGGAACGGTTCAACTTTTTCACGGTTCGGTTTGGATTACGGTTTTAAAATCACGGTTTCGGTATGGTTCGGAATGTTTTGGGAAAACTATACTGTCAAATAAAAATAAAGAAAATAAGAATAATCAATCTAACCACAAGCAACAGCACAAATAAATACAGTAGAGTAAAGATTCAAATATAATAAACAGTGATTTTTTTTAGTTGTTGTTTTTTTAGGTAGTAGACCTACCTACGCATTAGTTTTTAGTTACAGAAATTGAATAAAGTAATCAAATATAAAACAGCATTGCATATTTGCCTGTATATATTAAAGATTGATCTTCATTAAAGTTAAAAAAGCGATTCAATCAAGAGCAGTGAGTAGTGAGTGATTTCTGTTTGCTGTTTAATTTTAAGAAAGTGCTGTCACTGATGCCGACGCCCCCGTGTGTAACTTCGCCTCCATGCCAGGCGCGAGTCAAACGAGGGCGGAAAAGATACTGTTGTCATAGCTCGCTCTCTTCAAATACACGCACAAATGTGCCGGCGTGCTGTAGCTTGTATCATTTCATATCAAACAGCAAAAGAAACTATGTGCATGCAATGTCCTAGTTATGCCATCAGTAAAGCATGAAGTTACCAAAAAGGTGATTAAAGCTGCCATAAAACTGTGCATGTATGCAAAATGTACAGGAGCATCTCAGAAAATGTGAATGTGGTGAAAAAGTTTTTCTTGTAACTTATTTCAAAAAGTGAAACTAAAGTAAAACACTTTACAAAGTAAATCACTAATATATATACATAAACAGTGTATATATATATATATACCGTAATAGAAGAAACGTGAGAATGAATAGTTAAAAAAACGTTAAAAAATGATTTTTTATTTATTTATTTACATTTATTTGTGTGTGTGTGTGTGTGTGTGTGTGTGTGTGTGTGTGTGTGTGTGTGTGTGTGTGTGTGTGTGTGTGTGTGTGCGTGTGAACTGGTATATATGGTTTATGAGGACACAAATCTGTATAATAACATGGGTATTACAACATGAAGGTGGTTTATGCCTATGTCCCCGTAAACCAAAAGGCTTAAAAACATACTAAATGGTGTTTCTTTGAAAATCAAAAAATGCTCAAAGTCTCCTGTGAGGGCTAAGTTTAGGTGTAGGGTAGCTGTAGGCCAATAGCACATACAATTTGTACAGTATAAAAACCATTACGCCTATAGAGAGTCCCCGTAAACCACATATGCCAGAGTGTGTGTGTGTGTGTGTGTGTGTGTGTGTGTCTGTGTCTGTGTCTGTGTGTGTGGTGTGTCTGTCTGTCTGTCTGTCTGTCTGTGGTAATTAACAATTTGGGGCAAAATATGCTCAGCGGTGATACAGTGCAAAAAAAAACCGTTACATGTGACCCAGACATATTTTCTCCCCCGAATTTAATCATATTTCATACATTGGTAACTGATCTTAAACACTCACCCCCAGGTTTTCTATAGAGAAAGGAATAGCTGGTCAGGTGGCGAGAACAGGAGAAGTTCTGAATATTCCGGATGCCTATGCAGACCCCCGTTTCAACAGGTAATAAAGATTTCCATTTTCCATGCAAAAACACCTGAGATTATTTTAAGCAGCTTTGTTAAGAACCAGATTACACATTCAGCAGTTAAGGCTGGAGGAATGACTGAATATATAGTAATACACAATTTTGAAGTGTGACGTGGAGCTCTTAGATGACTGTTAGAACTGTACAATTAGAGTGTTATAGCTCAAACCATATTTTAATCAAAAATTAAAAGACATAAAAAAGTCACAAAGAAATAAATTACAAATTCTTATGCCATGATTAAAAAAATAATACTCATTACATTAATGTTAAAGTAATTATATATTATTTTCAAATATGTATGTATTGTGGTATTGTTTGTTGATTTATATGACAGAGAGAGAGAGAGAGAGAGAGAAACATTTGGTGAGATTGAGCAAGCAGATGCATGATACGGGTGTATTGTGGAGTTGGACATGTGGACACACTGTGGTCTGTAGCTGTTAAAGTGGACATGTCATATAAAAGGGGCTTCTGGATTTGTGTACAGTAAATCTGCAATTAAATGATTATGTTAAGCCAACACTTGAAACCGTTGTGTGTTTAACTCAATTGCTAGCTAAATCGTGTGCAAACACTATGGTTATTCATCTCTGTGTAAATCTGTGTGTGTGTGTGTGTGTGTGTGTGTGTCTGTGTCTGTGTGTGTGTGTGTGTGTGTGTGTGTGTGTGTGTGTGTGTGTGTGTGTGTGTGTGTGTGTGTGTGTGTGTGTGTGTGTGTCTGTGTCTGTGTGTCTGTGTGCATTTCTATGTCGTCTGTTCTGCTTTTTACAGAGAAGTAGATCTCTACACTGGCTACACGACGCGGAATATCCTGTGCATGCCCATAGTCAGCCGTGGGACTGTGATTGGTGTTGTACAAATGGTGAACAAGCTGGGAGGAAGTGCCTTCACTAAAACTGATGAGAACAACTTTAAGATGTTCGCCGTCTTCTGTGCTTTGGCCTTACACTGTGCAAATGTAAGTGTGTGGATCTGGAGTCTAATAAAACATCTGTCGGTTATAATAACACCTAGAGAATGGTTATGTTTGGAAGAAACAGGCTGAGGATAGTCTACTAGAGATTTCAACCACTTGGTCCTCTGTGGGGTCACACAGTGTGGCCAGATTGGGTGGATTTGTGAAAAAATTAGCGTGTTAACGCATGTGATACATTTTTTTCAGATTAACGCATTCAAAATATTTAATGCAGGGGCGGGGATAGGGTTGGCCACCCCATTCACAACTGCTGCCTCTGTCTTTTTTTATTGAAAAGAATTGTGTTTATTTAGATGCAGAACGTCTTTATGACCACATCACACGCGAGACGTTTCAGACGCGTTTCACACGGGGCGTCAACGATTGACTGAGGGCGTGTCTGAAGCTTGGTGCTGACGCGACCGTCATAGTGACAACAGCCAATCACATTACTTTTCTGGTGTTGCATGAATGGGATTGGCTAGTGTCTGCACTAGTGTATTTGCATGAGGAGATCTGATTGGTTGATGCCTAATTGGGAGGTTTTGAATTTTAATTTGTGGGTTGAAATTGGTTTGGGTAGATGGACAAAAGTTGTGGATTTTTTTTAATGGTTAACAAACTAAATTGAATGTTAATGTTTTAGGTGTGTTTTTTGGGGAGAGGGCAGGTTTTGGAGCTTTTGGGCTGGAAGACGTCAACCCAATCTGGCAACACTGTGATCACACATGAGTCTCCTCACATAGCACCTTTTAAAATTATTGAGGATTGTTAATATTTAAAATACCACAAGTGCTCTGCTGCAATCCACTGATGGGATTTATATTTAGACAGAATTTGCCAGTGATTTATTTAATCTTTTACTGATTTATGAGGTAAAGCGAAGGGAGAATAAACTTTAATTATTATGCTACCACTTTATGGTACCTGAAATGATCTGCTAACATGGATGGTTAACACTAAATAACCATAGCTGATAGACAGAAGGATAGATATCCATTAGATAAATACAACCACATTGTTTTCAAAGGGTTCAACTATTTTGCATGTATATTTTGCATCTGCGTAGACAAATGGAGTGTATTTGTGTTCAGATGTATCACCGGATTAGACATTCAGAGTGCATTTACCGGGTGACGATGGAGAAGCTTTCGTACCACAGCATCTGCACGTCAGAGGAGTGGAAGACCCTCACACAACTCTCCCTCCCTTCAGCCATATATAAAGAGATCGAACTGTGAGTTTACGCTCTCATACATCGAATATCACTGTTACATAATGGCTTTCAGAAATACTGTTACTTAGTGGTTATTACATTTTTTTTCAACTCTAAAATCTGAGTGGACAAGCCACTCTGAATAGCTGTAAAACAGGTGCTAACCACATCATTTGTCTTATTATAGAACTACTTGTTTTAAAGAATAAGGTTATTTTAAAAGCATAACACAACCTCATGTTGCTTATTGGGTATTTTTTTACATTTACATTTATGCATTTAGCAGACGCTTTTATCCAAAGCGACTTACAGTGCATTCAGGCTATACATTTATTGTCAGTATGTGTGTTCCCTGGGAATCGAACCCACAACCTTTGCGCTGCGAATGCAATGCTCTAACCACTGAGCCACAGGAACACATTTTATTGTAGATGTGATGGTTTTAATAACATATTTGTATTATAATTTTTCATCATCCACAAAAACTAAGTGTGTGCATTGGTTTGGTATTATTTTCACGTGTGAACAAGTGTAATCAGGATGTATTGAACATATTTTTGGCTCATATTTCACCCGTGCAGATTTGAATTGCAAACAAACTGTGTTATATTTCTGTCTAAGGTTTCACTTTGACATTGCTCCTTTTGAGGAACTGTGGCCGGCAATATTTGTATACATGGTTCACAATTCATGTGGAAAAAGCAGGTAAGAAAGTATCGATTTCTAAGAGCTCTGTGTGTTTTGTCACAACGTATCCTAGAACCAGGAAGATAAATGAATGCATATGTAGTAGATATAGCAGTGAAGAAAATTACATAATATTTGTTTGTAATAAAATGTCTTGCTAAGGCTAAATTCATAGACAGTATGTTATCCTAATTGCAAACAATTAAAACAGATTTTTTTAAGTTTGCATAATTTTAGTAAACTAACTAAAATCTTTATTTGGGCAAAATTGTTGGTGGTGTAAATGACAGGGAAACCTTTTGCATACAAATATATTTAAATAATTTGTGTTACTGTTTAAATTGCTTAAACTATGACTAATGATGATGTTTTAATTAATATAAATATAAATTAATATTAAAGTAATTTAATCATATTTAAGGACTGAGTCTGGGACCATGGTTTAACAATAAAATATATACATTAAAAAAAAAATATATATATATATATATATATATATTAATATAACAATGAGATTAAATCTATTGTCTTTAAAAATCAATCATTCGGATTGTGCCCGTAGATGAAGAAACACTCACTTAAGGCACTGCTGTGACAAGGCAAAGATGTACAATAACACTTTCTTTTGTTATTAAAGCTTTGAGCAGGAGAAACTGTGTCGCTTCACTATGTCAGTGCGGAAAAATTACAGACGAGTTCCATATCACAACTGGAAACACGCTGTGACGGTGGCACACTGCATGTATGCCATCCTGCAAAAAACCACTGGGATCTTCACTGAGCTTGAGGTCAGTGTCATTCTCACATTAGCATCCGCAGTGAACTTACTAAAGTGAGCTATTTCACTGCAGTGAGAAACGCTAAACTACGAGCTTCTAACTAAAGTTAACTACAGTAACTGAAGAGTGCAGCAACTATTATACACTTACTAAATTCATTCTATGTTACTAAATTGATTCTATGTTGAGCATTCTATGCTGGCTGACCATGTGTAAGTAGTAAACAGTACGAAACACCTACTTTGGAGAATGATATGCAGGAAGGGTGGGATATTATGCTTTCAAAGCTAGGTTGCTATTGCTAGCCTCTCCGATATCACTCACTCTACTTTTAATACAATGCACTTAATGTATTTTTTTACATTGTAGTTATATTTAAAGAAATACCTGCATGTAATTATATCTGTAATTAATTATTGTAGTTACATCTATAATTATACTGTTACCCCTTAACCCACCTTTTAAACTAACTTTACCACAAAACCTGTCGCTAACCTTTCCTGTATTCCACCACAATAGCAGCAAATTTGCAATACAACATGAACAAATTAGGAGTTTATTGAGGCAAAAGTCATAGTTAATGGTTTTCTTTTGGCGAGAATTGGACCTTAAAATTAAGTGTGCAGTTATCTTTGTCATTATCATTCTTGGTGTGAACCGGTCCTTTAGTAACACTGAAAAATGTTGTTAGCAGAAGTTAGTAGCGCCATAGTGTGACTTATTCCATTGCCCTGCTTATGTCTTCTCACACAGAGGAAAGGCTTGCTGATTGCCTGCTTATGTCATGACCTGGACCACCGCGGCTACAGTAACAGTTATCTACAGAAGTTTGACCATCCGCTGGCCGCCCTGTATTCCACATCCACTATGGAACAGCATCACTTTTCACAGACGGTGTCCATCCTGCAGGTAAAGCTCCTACACACTACGCAAGCTCAGTAAGATCAGTTCAAACATGCTAAATGTGGTCACTTACACCCACCCGTTACAGGGCAAAACATATGCACAGACTCCCTTATATTCTCTAACGACTATATCACTTATGGTATAAAATTTGCTTTTGGGCACTGGTCTTATATATGATTTCATTGACTGTTGTTTAAAGCTATAGTCTTTGCTAAATGTTGTTGTTCACCCGAGGTGAATAATAAAAAAAATGAGAATTAATCAAATAAATAACAGAAATCACTATACAGTTGACTGACTATGTTAAGCATTGC
Source organism: Oxygymnocypris stewartii (assembly GCA_003573665.1). Taxonomy (NCBI): domain Eukaryota; kingdom Metazoa; phylum Chordata; class Actinopteri; order Cypriniformes; family Cyprinidae; genus Oxygymnocypris; species Oxygymnocypris stewartii. Next base: position 16,791 of record QVTF01023818.1, on the reverse strand, counting down.
AAACATTTTTGTATGAAGGTTTCTGAAATGTCTTTAAATATGTAAATAGTCTAATAAAAAATGCAATAAATTTGCATACATTCCAAGAACAGAAATCTTAACTCTGGATAAAGCCAGTTTCAAAATGAATGGTTCATTTTGTTGGCTAATTGGAGTCAAGTGTTGGGGAAAGTTGCTTTTAAATTTAATGCATTATAATATTGCGTTACTCCGTAAAAGTAACTAACTAAAAAGTATATGTTATTTTTGTTTTACTTTTTGTCACTTTAGCTGGGCTTGCTTAATATTTTTAAAAATAAAATAAAAAAAAGTTATATTTATGGCTATTATAAAGGCCATTTCACACCAACAGTTAAATTAATAAGCTTCAGCCTAAAAGAAGTGCCTCTGCACCTCACTCCCAATTTATCTGAACACGGGGACAGGAGAGGAGTCAGGGTCCCACTTTATATTGTGTCCCTAATACCTGTGTACTTACATAGTAACTAGATGTGTACGAAGTATGTAACTACAGTGTTGATACATAGTATATTACACACATGTAACAAAATGGTATGTGTAAGTACACATGTGTAACAGGACATTGGTAACAACTCTTTTTTCCACTTCACTAAGTACTTGTGTAACAGGAATTATAGAACTACAACAGTATTAGGGCCACTTAATATAAAGTGGGACTGGAGTCAGTAAATAAATGGGAAAACAAAGTAACTTGCATTACTTATTTGAACAAGCAACTCATATAATTGCTTGTAAATTTAGAAGTAATATGTTACTTTACTAGTTCTAAAAAAAGTAAACTGATTGCATAACTAAGGCTACTTGTATAAGCCTATGGTTTTTACAGAGGGGGTTTTGGATGCATCTTTTATCACTCCCTAAATCAGGAAATATTGTCAACAGCTAGAGTTTTTTTATTATTATTTTGGAGTAAAAGCAGGCGAATTCTCTGTAAGACCAGTCATAATAACAAATTATAGATCAGAATAAAGATATAGATAGTAAATTACATACGCCAAGAAAATGGCCTTTATTGTAATTAAAAACAAGCAAATGGATAACATGAATAAAATAATAAACACTTAAAAGTGTATTATTGATGTTTTCTTTTAATGCCATATTGACAGAAGCTGAGATACAAGGAAGCATTCATGTGGCAGTGCCATTTATTTTAAAATCAATACATGTTATCAATGCAAACATGCCCCTGGAATTTGTGCTGATTGAAGTTCACATTAGATCGACCACAAAAAAAAAGTTTTTTTCCCATATTTAAGAAATGTCCCATCTTAAGCAGAGTCAGTTGGTTGACAGCCATCTCTTGGATGCCCCTTCGGCTTTGCTGCAACTCTCCAGCAGAGCCAGACTCCATAAGTGGAGCTTTTGCTTTTTTATTGATCTCTTTTTTCCCATAGCTGGAAGGGCACAATATTTTCTCCAACCTGACTTCCAGTGAGTATGAGCAGGTGCTGGAGATCATAAGGAAGGCCATCATTGCTACAGACCTCGCCTTGTACTTTGGCAACCGCAAGCAACTGGCTGAACTGCTGGCCACAGGTTCACTGGACCTGAACAACCGTGCTCACAGGTCAGAGGTCATAGTTTACCTCCATTATCACAGAACTGTTGTAAATCTTACCTCAACTTCAGAGATATTTTCAGGGAGCCACCGAAACAGTGTCAAAGGCTGTGTTTGAACTGAAGTAGTAGCATACTGCTCGAGTGAATCTCACAAAAACGGTTACATTTTATTTGAAGGTGATATGAAGAGCTCTTTTCCAAAACGCTATAAATCTATTTTAATAGTTTTAGAGAAAATTACATTTTTTTTACCTAGACCCATACATTTTGTTAATATTCAATTTATCCTGTTAAAATGGTCTGTTGGCTCAGTCTGAACATGTTAAACAATGATTGTTAAATTAAACAACAATATTGTCGATTATAAATTCCAAGTTTTATTTTTATTTTTTCAAAACGCTACAAATCCAACCTTTTTTTTATGTTGGTTTATGTCTTTAAAAAAAAAAGAGAACATGCAACATATGACATAAGGGACTCATACTATAAGCCGGTCGCACCAGCCTTGTGTTGATGTAACTCCCCCGGGTCCGCACCATCACACCGAGCGGGTCGCGAACCCGGGTTTCCGTTGCGGGAGGCGGGCGCTCTAACAAGGAATGCCAAAGGATACAGCCTCTAGCGTCAGTCGCTAGAGCGCCTCTTTTTGAGGTCAGGGGAGTGAGGTTTACACACAGCCCTTACTGGCATACACATCTGTTACATTGACATCCCACAGTGGGTATTAACGTGCCACCTGAGTGACGAACCTTCTTTTTTTGTTGTTTTTTTGTGATTTTCTTTGTCCAGTCATATGAGGATATATCGCGTTTAGGCTAAAAACAGGTTCGGCGCTTATAGCGGTTTGGAAAAGTACTGCATCTTGCAGTACATTTTAAACAAGGAAATATAGCGATTTGGCATGAAACATTGATGGAGCAGTGAATAGGTTCAGTACACAGCAAAATGGCATGACGAACTCATTTTTTTTAAATTTGGCGTTTATGGCGTTTTGGAAAAGAGCTCTTCATATTGTCTTTAGTAATATGAATTAACTGCATTTACTTACTATAGGGTAACATTTTGGTTTTGATTTAGGATTATCTGCTTTCAATTATTTCATAATTTTCTGATATTGCTATATATATGTAACATGTCACATGCCACTTTAAAATAAACATAAAATATATCCAGCTTACCAAGTTAAAATGTAACCTGGATGTATTTTTTTCTGGATGTATCTATGTTTATTTTAAACTTACGTTACATGTATTTACAGGTTACATACTTGTAACCTGGAAAATATATCAAGGTTGCAAGTTGCAAAAAAAGGTTTTTTCGTTGTTGTTGTTCTTGTTTTACATTGTGACATTATGTTCAATCATGTTTATTGGTTACATTTCATTTTGATAGTCCACTTTAGACATTCTACTAACTACAAGTAACTTTGTAACTACATGCCAACTACATGTCAACTAATTCTCATTGATTTGCATCTACATATCTACTAACTCTCAGAGTAGACTGTTAAGGTAGGTTTAAGGTTAATAGAATAAGTTGACATATACTTGCAAAGTTTCTCACAGTCAGTATATTGTATGTTTTGGGCCCATCAAAATAAAGTGTGAGAAGATATTAAGCAGACAGTCTACTAAAACTCCAATGACTGCTAGTTGACATGTAGTTGCAAAGTTACTCACTGTTAGTAGAATGTCTAAAGTGGACTATCAAAATAAAGTGTTACCTGTTTATTTTCAATAATTATTTTCAATTAAGCAAATTTCTTCAAAATATCTCTTTATTATAATGCATCCAGACATTACTAAATTGAATCAGCATTAATTAAAAGTTGTATGTATGAATTTATCACAAAACTAAAAATTGTATGTTTTAAGGTTGTTTGTTTTTTTGCGGTGATATAAATTGGACCAAACTGTGAATGAAAAGGAGACTTACATAATATTCTGTCCCAGCATTTATTATGTGGGTGCTTTGTCAATGCTATATAACCCGTTTTTGAAACATATTACAATCTAATTCAAGCAAAGCAATAGATCTTAATGTAGAGAATTCCTAGTGTGTGTAAGTAACTCACAGCCTGATCTGATCCCGTTGTTGAATTGCTGGTTGATTGTTTGTCCGTCGCAGGGACCGTTTGATCGGTCTGATGATGACGGCCTGTGATCTCTGCTCTGTGACCAAACTGTGGTCTGTCACACGAATCACGGCCAGTGACATCTATGCTGAGTTCTGGGCTGAGGTAAGCTTTAATCGTTGTAAACTAAGCCTCAATCTTTTTGTTGTAACAATATTGTGTAATAAAGTCAATCATTGTACATGTCCCTATATTGTTTTGAGCGGTATGTCAAATTGCAGGCCAGACCTCTGAAGGACATTCAGTGAAATTGTTCATCTTGTTTGTAATGATAGGGGGATGAAATGAAGAAGATTGGAATGCAGCCCATCCCTATGATGGACAGAGATAAAAAGGATGAGGTTCCCCAGGGACAGGTAAATCAGAACATTCTGTCATTATCAAGTTCCTAGAAGAACGTTGCTTTTACTATCCCATGTCTTCACGTCGGAAGTGTGCCTTAAAAGTTGCCTAGCTAGGCATTTACTTGTAGAGTAAATGCTAAATTTGAGCTGCCTTTACATGTTCAGTAGTACCTAAGTCCTGTTTTCCTTATGTTCTCAGGTAGGGTTTTACAATGCTGTGGCTATTCCCTGTTACACCACCCTGTCAGAGCTGTTTCCTCCCTCCAGTCCTCTGCTTACAGCCTGCAGGTCAGTCACACGATCAACACAATGTTTGACTGCATGACTGCTCCAATCTGTGATATAATCACCCTTGTTCGCATCTTTATTAAACACATTGAACCAACTACTATTTCAAAATCTGTTTGGTATAACTAATCTTATAAAACAGATTTCTGGATTACCCAAATGGCTATATAATCCCTATATGCATATATAATCACTTTATGCAGACCTGTGAATGCACATCAAAATGTTATATTAATGCGCCATTGCGCCAAGTGGCTATGGTGCATTACAGGCTAATGAGTTATATTACTTAGTGGAAGCATTGTTGTGATGAATATAACTTTAAATCATGAATTGATTTTTAATGAAATTATTGTAAGCTTATTACTAAATGTAAAAGTTGCACTTTGCTGATATATTTAGCAATATATTTTATATATATATATATTAGTGGTGGGCATAGATTAATTTTTTTAATCTAGATTAATTTTGGAATTAATCTAGATTAAAATGGCTCATTTGAATTCTGCCGAAGGCATTCAGAATATGTGTGCTACCCAAATAATGACTAAAATAAGTCTTTGAGAACGGGTTTCTCAAGCCAGGTGGCGCATTAGACCAGGGGCTCATCTCCTGTTTCCAAAATGCATCACAAACTTTAATCTCTTCCCGTCCCAATCCCACGAAAAAACTGGAGGAAAATCCCGTTCCACTCCCGGAAGAATGACTCCCATTCCCTCCCACTCCCGTGTTGTTGTTTTTTTTTGTTTTTTTGCCGATAACTGTCAGTTACAGTACAAATATAGTACAGATCACAGCGTGCCCACCTTATTAGATGAATAAAAACCCAAAATGTCATTTTTTGTTATTATATTGAACTGAAAGCCATTTTATGCACAGTGTTGCACAGATTACATTTCATGTAAATCATCCATGCTAACACACACGTCTTCTATTTTTATTTTTTAGACATTTCACTCTCTATAGATATATTTTTCAAAGACGGATTTTCTCGCTCAAGTTCACATGAGACCTAAAGCGCATCCTGTTTGCTTAAAAGCGCAACGTTTCGTTGTTATTCTGAGTGCACACAAATAAACGTAGAGTCTTTACAGATTCGAAAGATGTATTAGGCTACTTTTATCTGTATGACCAAGAATGACGGAGATTTTAAGAGCAAGTGAGCGCACCGGAGCCTGTCCTGCAGCAAACGCGCTTCCACACAAACACTTCAATAGCGCACGTTTCTCTAGGTTAACATCATATTGAGCGGCCATGTAAAGTTGCTACTACATACATCTTTCAGATGAAAAGCCATGTTTGAGGTTGATGAATGATAGGTGAGCGTTTGGATGTCCTGCTCGATTGTATTACCACATAGACCAGCCGTTAACAATCTGTCCATCACGGACTGCGAGCCTCTAGTTCGAAGACTCGTTCTCGCCCCCTACAGTGCAATTCGGCTAGGTATACATCCGCGCTAAAATATCAGGGTGAAAGTCATCATAGCTTGCGTAGTATAGACCCAGCTCCCAACCCAACTTTGAGAATAGATTAACGGCGATATTTTTTTTATCGCCCGATAAGAGTCTCACGTTAACGCAGCACGTTAACTCCGATAACGGCCCACCACTAATATATATATATATTTTTTTTTAAGATAACGCATGGTTTTATTGGTCACTCTTTATTTTAAGGTATGATATGATATGATAAGATATGAACAAATCTGAACGAATGACATTTTCCTCTATAAACTCATCATTTGCTGTTTATTCATATTTAGTAAGTTTACTTTTAGTAAGTTTAGTAGTTGTTAAGTTTAGGATTAAGGATGTAGAATATGGTCATGCAGAATATGTCAAGTCCAGTGCAGTCCACTCTTTGTGAATCTCCCCCACATTTTTGAATGGGTTTTCCTTCCCTTCGCCTCTCTATTAATGTGCTTGGACACAGAGCTCTGTGAACAGCCAGCCTCTTTTGGAATGACCTTTTGTGTCTTGCCCTCCTTGTGCAAGGTGTCAATGGTCGTCTTTTGGACAACTGTCAAGTCAGCAGTCTTCCCCATGATTGTGTAGCCTACAGAACTAGACTGAGAGACTATTTAAAGGCCTTTGCAGGTGTTTTGAGTTAATTAGCTGATTAGAGTGTGGCACCAGGTGTCTTCAATATTGAACCTTTTCACAATATTCTAATTTTCTGAGATACTGAATTTGGGGTTTTCATTAGTTGTCACTTATAATCATCAAAATTAAAAGAAATAAACACTTGAAATATATCAGTCTGTGTGGAATGAATGTATACATTATACAAGTTTCACTTTTTGAATGGAATTAGTGAAATAAATCAACTTTTTGATGATATTCTAATTATATGACCAGCACCTGTATGTTTAAAGCTACAATAATGTGGTTATTGTATATGAGCAGGGTTTTTAAATCTTTCTGTGGGATGAAAGTTGCAATTCAAAGAGCTTCTGTTTGGTTTCAGAATGATAAGCAGCAGAATTAAGTTAAGCTGCAGCAGAGTTTAGCACATATGTGACCCTCTCTGTGAAAACCCAGCTAAAGTCATTTTTTTGTGATTTGAAGTTTTTTTTTACAAAAAATCATCCTTCATATGGTAAAGAACAAACTGAAAATTTAACCTTTATATCTTTAATATTGACTGAGTAAGGTCATGTCAAATATTGAAATTATAGTTAAATTAATTGTAGAAATCAAACTTTGATGCTCGTTATCTCATAATTAGATTTTGAGACTTTAGCCTGGATTTCACAGAGAGGGTAACGTGTTCATAATCTTTATACAATACATAATTTTCTTTCCCGCTCTGAAACTGGAGTTAATAGCGCTGCTTTGCTCTGGTCACATTAATCGGCTTCCATTACGTAGCCATTGTGCTAGTTCTGATGTGAGGATGGCTCAATGTCTAAACTTCTCCCCCTTGCGCCCCTAAACTGGTCGAATGCTTGTGAGCCTCTGTGACCTTGATTTGTGAGGAATGCAAACACAGTTGACGGAGCAATTTGAAAAGCCATACCACTGCGTCAGCACCAGGTTTCCACTGGAATGTGTGGACAGCCGGCCCAGACGTTCCGGAGCCCTGGTCATTGTAAGATCAGAGAGAGACCAATAAATGACTTCAGCATCACTAGTTGAAAAAGGAGAGTCTAATAGGTACAAAAAGGGCAGACTCCCAAAAAAATTGAGTTTACCACCTTGAGTTTATCTGCTTTCTCCTTGTCTGGGTCAGATCGCCCTGACAACATTGCTTCTGTTACACTAGTGACAGCCTTCAAATGACATGTTTAGGGTTGTAACAACTAATAAAGAAAATTGAAAAACAAAATTAATTCAATAATGAAAAATACAAATTTTATTATCAGTTAGTTGTATCCATTATAAAGAATAATGAATTAAAGTTATCAAGAATTAATTATGTTGTGACCAAGAAAAAAAGTCAAACAAACCAAAGCTGTCTTTTATTTCAGCAACACTTCTTGGATACTTTTCTTGTTTTTTTTGGTAACACTTTATTTTAAGGTGTCCTTGTTACACAAGTTACATGTACTTACTATTATAATAACGATTAATTATGCATAATTACATGCAAGTAACCCTAAGACAAGAGCCTAATCCTAACGCTGACCATAGTAAGTACATGTAGTTTATTAATATTACCTTATTCACCGTAAAATAAAGTGTACAGTTTTTTTTCTGTTCATTTTCTTCCTTTTTTTATTATAATAATAATATAAATATATATATATATATATATATATATATATAATTCATACACAGTTCCACTTTATTGTATCTGAAAATTATTATTTTAAACATTTAAGCATAAATGCATTTGTAAGATTTTAAAAGAAACAAAATCATTCAAGTTTGCCAAAATTGTTGACATGGTTTACATTTAATATTTAAAATGTTGTAATAAATTCAAAATGTTCAACAAAGCATCTGTTATGCCATACATATTTAAAATCGTACACCCCTTTTTTTAAAGTTTTGGGTTGGTAAGATTTTTTTTTTTAAGAAATCTTTTGCCTTACCTCATATGCATTTATCCAATTAACCGATCTATTTTAATATGTATTAAAATGCTGTTTATTCCTATAATGCAAAGCTGAATTTTCAGCATCCTTGACTCTTCAGAGATCATTCTAATATGCTAATTTGCTGCTCAAGAAACGTTTCTTATTATAATTTTGTGCTATGTAAAAAAAAAAACAAGCAGGAACACATTTTATGTTCAGAGGTGAAAATGTGTGGAAGTAAAATATGCTATTTCTCACTTTAGTCACTTAATTTGTGGATTTTTTTGTAATTGTTTTGACACATTTAAGCTATAGTTCAACTGTTGTGTTTTTGCTGTGATAATGTGAAAAGCTCTTTGTGTTTGCAGGGAAAACCTGACCCAATGGGAACAAATCGTGCAAGGAGAGGACACCTCTGCGTGGGCTTCCGCTGAAGAGGCCGAACTGGGCGAGACTTCAGACAGTGGACCAGTAAAAGTGGACAACTGAATCTGTGGCACCTGTCCCACAGCACCACCTACACCCTGCCAGAGACGCTGGACTTCCTGTGGACAGTCCCACTTCCTGCAGAGACAGGAGGAAGCGCAGAGAGCAGGCGGGGAAGGATACGTTCAGAAAAATAAACAAAACATAACGTTACCTCGGTGGGTGACGAAGGCGTATATGTTAATGACATCAGGGCTCCCTTGTTGATGGCTGGGACTCAAGTGCACTTCAGCAGAACGGCCGTCATCATTGGCAGTACTTTTCCTTTGGAGGTTTCTTCTGCATCTTTTCCTTTAGGTGATTGTTTTTTGTTGTTTTTTTTCTGTTTATTTCGTGGTCTTACATTTGAAGAGGCCTTAAATACCAACCTGAGTTACGATCTGGTTGGATGACTCGTAACGAAAAGATGGTTCGTCTAGTATAAAATGGTACTTTTTATCCTGCTGTGGTCAAAATACGCAAAGCTTACTTGAGTGGATTTATTTTTTAAGACAGACAGAAAGAATGTTTTGTCGCAGTTGAGGTGCATGAGGCACGATAAACCCATCCATGGTGGTCTGATGGGTGTTTTATATAATATTTTGAGCAAAAATATTTTGCAGTACTTGAATGAAGTAATACAGCCTATTCTGAGTGTAGTTGAAAACAGAAATCCCCTAAAGCGCGTCCTTCCAAAGCAAAGAGCTTTTGTGATAAGTTCCACTCTGAACCTTACTGGAGTCACACACAAGTCACGGTGTTCCTCGCTGAGATCTGCAGCATCTTCCAACCTGATATGAAGTTTAACCCGTCGAAGTTCATAGCACTGTTGACATTTAATATAAGGAATCAAATGTTTCTGTTTCAGTTGTACCATTAGAACATACTTTAATCTTAAACTCTAGGAAGAAGATTCTAAGTTTTAATTGAAACTAAACTTCAAAAGGCCTCATTCAGTGCAGGTTTTTGACATCAGTCCACCTGTACTTACACAATAACTGCAGCACACCGATTGGATGTTCAAAAGTCTTATAGAAACACCAACAAAAAACAGGGTTGTGAAAAAGGCTACTAAATTATGACTTTACCAACATTATAAGTCAACCTCATGGGGGAAATATTATATTACCTCATTACATCTTCACTATAAGAACTTGTGTGTGTACAAAGTAACTACTAAAGACTAAAAGACAGAAATGATGACTAAACAGTTATATTTTGTCATCATTTTTTGCACGAGTGAGTTAGTTTACTTAAAGAAGAGAAAATGCACACAACCGAATTGATTGCTTGATTATGCAAACATTTAATATGGAACTATTTCTGATTCTAAAACTATTTTAGTTATTTTCATCAAACAGTCATTGCTTTACAATTATTATTTAATGTACTACAACCCAACCAAATCTGTAAATTGATGCAAAATAAGTAAAAAAAAAAAGAAAAATGACGTAGTGAAATAAAAAGACAAATACTAATACTACATGAATCAGAGACATGTATAAATATCTTATTTAACAAAGGGGCTGCACACATAACTTCAGTTACATAAATTACTTAAAGGGATAGTTCACCAAAAAAGAAAAGGTGTTGTTCTAATGCTGCATGGCTTTTCTTTTTCAGACTACTAAAGGAGAAATAATAGCCTAATAATAAAATTCCTGCTCATGCTAATCCATATAATGACAGTGAATAGCGATCCGCTTCAAACTTTAAAGAAAAAGATCACAGAATGATTCCATGCGGGTCATGCTGCATTTTTCATGTGTTTAAGGGCATGTGATATGGTTTGATGAAAAACAAACTGAAATGTAAATTATTTTAGTACATTTCTGACTTTTAAGGAGTCAAGTTGGTTTAATTAGGGAGTAAATAATAATAAAATGTCCATTTCTGGGTGACATCCCTTTAACTCTGTGGACTAAAAGTTACTGACCAATCCTATCATAGTAACTGATGCATCTCTGGATTTATGCGGGATGCATCAGTTACTATGATAGTTCCTTGTTTCTAATGTAAGTCTATGAGAATCCTGCATGTTTGGTTTCTTTAAAAGGAATTGGATATCAATTTGGTTCCACGTCACTTAAAAATATAAATAAGTAAATAAACCTTACGAATTTCATACATGGATTACATTTTTAGCTCTCTCTCCCAAATCAACATGATTCACGGTCTTCAAAGATGATTGTTTTTGTGTAATTCAAGCATTTATTTACACTAAATCAGCAGAGGAATAATGCTTTGCAATGTCACACTTCTTCATGGCTTTGTGCTCCAGTTTAATGTTCTGTAAAGTTTGTGTGAGCAAAGAACAGTAACCAATGGGACGGTGTTTAGTGAGGGGGGCGATTGAAAATACATCTGACACCGACAACTGCACTTTCTGGAGAGTACAGTTTATGTCTTCTACATAATAAGTTGTTAAATGCAGGCTAGGGTGAATTTCAAGTTGAGACCCAACAGATATGTTTGCCATCAATATAATGCCTTCGTTTCAAATGGCTGAATGCAAGTTTCAGTTTTTATATGATTTTGTTCTTCTTTGTATCTGTAAGAGGCACCTGCAGTCCCTGCAGACAGTGATGGAGCTCTGACTGACTGATGGCCTTCTGTAAATACTGCAGGACTGATGAGTGAATGTAATCAATACTGTCACAAACTGCTTCAAGATGCCTGCTAGTTTTTAAGTGTACCAAAGGTGCACACCATCAGATATGGAAATGTTAAACATGGCTTCCAATGGTTGTGTCGGCACTCAATGTGCGCACTGTGTGTATAGAGACTGAGTTAGAAGATGTAAGCTACATTATAATGGTGCTATCTTAGGCAGTCATGCACTTTCTGATCCTGTGTGTGTGTGTGTCTGTGTCTGTGTCTGTGTGTGTGTGTGTGTGTGTGTGTGTGTGTGTGTGTGTGTGTGTGTGTGTGTGTGTCTGTGTCTGTGTCTGTGTGTGTGTGTGTGTGTGTGTCTGTGCCTGTCTGTGTCTGTGTGTGTGTGTGTGTGTGTGTGTGTCTGTGTCTGTGTCTGTGTCTGTGTGTGTGTGTGTGTGTGTGTCTGTGTGTGTGTGTGTGTGTGTGTGTGTGTGTGTCTGTGCCTGTGCCTGTGCCTGTCTGTGTCTGTGTCTGTGTCTGTGTCTGTGTGTGTGTGTGTGTGTGTGTGTCTGTCTGTGTATTTGCTCTGGAGTAATGCTACCAACCTCCATCTAGAGTTGAGAGGATCTATTCAGCACCGCTCACCTCAGTCACCAACCAGTTGTCTTTCCCCTCATATGTACTATGTTTAGAGACTATTATTATTGGTATTAATATTATTGCTTCTATTATATTATTATTGCCGCATTTATTGATTATCACCATTGTTATTTTGTTAATTAGAGTTCAATTTTAAATTAACTTATATTTTTATACAAAGTTTAGCAGTTTTGTTTTGTACAGAACAAATTGTACATTATTGAATAAAGCGAATGGTCGTTTAGAGAAACTGCATAATGTTGCCCGAGATAAATGTCTCAACTCTAAATGTATGAGCAGTAATTACTTTTATTAAATGTTTCTGACAAATACAAATTGTGAAATATTTATTCCGTGAATTTTTGTTTTTACAATGAAAGATTTACAACAATCTATTTGCCATGGATATTCATATTTTACATTAAATTGAAACAGCACTATGTGCAATTATATGAACTAATAAAATTACTATATAGTTGTAAATAAAAATATATAAAGCATAACACAAACATTAGTTGTTCAGATTTTTTTAAAGCATGTGGCATTATGTTTTCACACAGGTATCCTAGCTGAGTAACCACAAATAAAGCTTTTACCTGAACATGATCCACAAGTGTCCAAATAGCTCATCTTAATTTTGAACATATAAGCTATCTAATGAATAGAGGTAAAGTGAGACATCTCAGCTTAATCGTTTTCATTAAAATCAACATTAAGTGTAGAACTATTCGGAATGACACAAAGGGGTTTCTTTACATCAAGGCGCGTGCCATCCCACATGTGAAAAGAAAGGGCGGGAAACATGGTAAGTACAACGACAAAGCATGTACAATTAAATTAATTAATAAAATATTATTTTAAGGTTACGGTTATGAACAGTCAGTTTGGTATGGGACACAAGTGTGAATCAGATTTTCCTAAAAGGGGGGGTTTACAAATGCTTGCGTAAAGACACGGTTTGGAGTCCAGCTGTGAGATAAACAACTGCTCATTGCTGCAGTGCTGAATTTGTGACGAATCATTCTGAATATATTGCGTCTGGCGCCATCTATTGGCAAAAAAATTATAAATCCTCATTTGAGCTTTAAAGAGCTTTGTCATAAACTTGTGCAAGCTCTCCGTTCATAGTAACCGTTCAGAGAAGTGAAATAACTTAGTGGGTACAGGATCTAATAAACATGTTGTTGGTTTTATTGTTATTTTATTGTAATATTGTTCACAAATCTGTCTAAATCTGTGCTAGACACAGGTGTGGCAATCAAGATGCTGATTAGACAGCATGATTATTGCACAGGTGTGCCTTAGGCTGGCCACAATAAAAGGCCACTCTAAAATGTGCAGTTTTACTGTTATTGGGGGGGGGGGTCTGAAAAGCAGTCAGTATCTGGTGTGACCACCATTTGCCTCACGCTCTCATTTAACAAAAACCCACCAATTCACTATCTCAACAAAATAGAATACTTCATAAGACCAATAAAAATAAACATTTTGAGTAAATTGTTGGCCTTCTGGAAAGTATGTTCATTTACTGTATATGTATTCAATACTTGGTAGGGGCTCCTTTCGTTTTAATTACTGTCTCAATTCGGCGTAGCATGGAGGTGATCAGTTTGTGGCACTGCTGAGGTAGTATGGAAGCCCAGGTTTCTTTGACAGTGACCTTCAGCTCATCTGCATTTTTTGGTTTCTTGTTTCTAATTTTCCTCTTGACTATACCCCATAGATTATCTATAGGGTTCAGGTCTGGTGAGTTTGCTGGCCAGTCAAGCACACCAACACCATGGTCATTTAACCAACTTTTGGTGCTTTTGGCAGTGTGGGCAGGTGCCAAATCCTGCTGGAAAATGAAATCAGCATCTTTAAAAAGCTGGTCAGCAGAAGGAAGCATGAAGTGCTCCAAAATTTCTTGGTAAACGGGTGCAGTGACGTTAGTCTTCAAAAAACACAATGGACCAACACCAGCAGATGACATTGCACCCCAAATCATCACAGACTGTGGAAACTTAACACTGGACTTCAAGCAACTTGGGCTATGAGCTTCTCCACCCTTCCTCCAGACTCTAGGACCTTGGTTTCCAAATGAAATACAAAACTTGCTCTCATCTACAAAGAGGACTTTGGACCACTGGGCAACAGTCCAGTTCTTCTCCTTAGCCCAGGTAAGACTTCTCTGACGACAACTGTAGCCAAATTCCTTGACACGTCTGTGTGTGGTGGCTCTTGATGCCTTGACCCCAGCCTCAGTCCATTTCTTGTGAAGTTCACCCAAATTCTTGAATCGATTTTGTTTGACAATCCTCATAAGGCTGCGTTTCTCTCAGTTGGTTGTGCATCTTTTTCTTCCAAACTTTTTCCTTCCACTCAACTTTCTGTTAACATGCTTGGATACAGCACTCTGTGAACAGCTTCTTTGGCAATGAATGTTTGTGGCTTACTCTCCTTGTGAAGGGTGTCAATGATTGTCTTCTGGACAACTGTCATCCAGCAGTCTTCCCCATGATTGTGTAGCCTAGTGAACCAAACTGAGAGACCATTTTGAAGGCTCAGGATACCTTTGCAGCTGTTTTGAGTTGAGTAGCTGATTGGCATGTCACCATATTCTAATTTGTTGAGATAGTGAATTGGTGGGTTTTGTTAAATGTGAGCCAAAATCATAATCACAATTAAAAGAACCGAAGACATAAATTACTTCAGTCTGTGTGTGCATTGAATTTATTTAATACACGAGTTTCACAATTTGAGTTGAATTACTGAAATGAACTTTTCCCCGACACTCTATTTTATTGAGATGCACCTGTATACACACACACACACACACACACACACACACACACACACACACACACATACACACACACAGACATTATCATAAAATTCAGCACTTTGCTGAATTTGTAAAAAAGAACTAAATATCCCCGGTGACTATAGCTACTTTTTGGCAATAATGTTAGTATTTATTTGTGTCCTTTCTTTTGAAAAACATTTTCTAAAACATGGCTTATCTTTTATAAAACAAAAAGAATGTATGCTATATTTATGTCTCAGACTCAACTTGATTTTTTTATTATTAATTTTAATTTATTGTTTTAATCCATAAATATATGCAGTGTAGGCTAATTATTTTGTTCCTGCCATATATGGTCTATTCTCCCACACTAGCAGTGGCCATTAAAACAACAACAACCTCATCACATTCAAACTTTGTCACATATGTATATTTGTCATTTTTTTTAGGGTTATAAACTTATGACAGGGTTGATTCACTTCATTTATCAATAATGCTAATATACATAGGTCATGTTTCCGTTAATATATGCTTACAAAATCATGACAACTCATATTTAGATTATAAATAGAATATTTGATATTAATGTGGACACATTTAATATGTGTCCACTTAAACTTTGACAAGCATTCTACATCAGAAACCTACATCCGCAGCAGAAAGAGTGTTGGGTGTGCTGATATGTTGACCCAGAAAGAAGGGTACAATATGAGAGAGAAACAAAATTGAAGATCAAAATGTATAATACCTAATTATATGTTTCCAAGTTAAATTTCCAAATCCCAAGAATGAACCATATATTTTTGGATATTTTGAAAAACAATAGAACAGCCAACTGCTGCCTTCTAGTGGCCCTTCATGAAATGTACTGTTTACTGAGGTACGAACCGCCTGAATGCTGGCGCTGAAGCAGATTTACAGCAGTGTGTTTGTGTGAACTGTTTTCCATTAAAAGCTAAGCATTAAGCAGACCTGATTACAATGCTTACGCATTCATGTGTATACATGTTTTTATTTATTATCTTTTGTTCTCTATGAATATTAATTTATGAATTCCCTATGATGTAAATATAATTCTTATTTTTATTAAAACATTTAAAAAGGTAGCCTACGAGATATTTACATCTGGACTTTTTCACGCTATATTTGGAGATGTTGATCAGTGCATTGTTATTAAATGTATTTGAGGTGATTATTATAGACATACAGGATTTAGAAATGACAGAATTCATATTTAAATGCTGTTTGGTAGCATTTCATAGGAAAAAGGGTATTTATTTATTTTCAAACCTGATATGTGCATACTAAGATTTAAAAGTCTAAAGTTACTTCTATAGAAATGTATAGGGAAATGTATGGGACTATTCTAAAATGAATAAATAAATAAACACTAATGATAGATGTTAAAAGCTGATAACTAAACAAGAGGACGTCCCCATCTGTATTAGCCAGAACATGTACACGGCACGGGTTTGAAATCATTGCAGTCCATATGATAAGAAAGTGTGTGAACAATTGCACTTCAGCAGCACACACACCTCTTTAACAAATATACAGCATGAGTGCTTACTGAGGCGATAACAGCTCAGTTTAAAACATGAATAATCTATTGACAGTTCATGTTGGCTTTGTCAAAATATTAATAATGTACAAACTTGATGTTCTAAAGCTAAATTATCAAATCCTTACAACCTCACATAGTTTTCAAAAATAATCTATTAAACTCTGTCCGAAACTTCTGCCTGTTCTGACTTAGTGTGCTATGCTATTTCTGACTAAAATAAATCATATTTCTAACTTTTTGCTTCGCAAATATATATAAATGAATTTTAATTCAGAAATTATAAACAAGTTCCATATAAAAGTGATTCAGATCTCTGTACTCTATTTCATTTTTAAATACTATTATCATATAAAAAAATAGCGTCATGTTATT
>QVTF01023817.1:20000-49105 GCA_003573665.1 Oxygymnocypris stewartii | reverse complement strand
TTCAGTGGCCGCAGAGCGCCATTTGTGGCTCAATTTCACTGAGATTTGTGAGAAAGAGAAGGTGTTCCTGCTGGACGCACCCATCTCACAATCTGGGTTATTTGGAGAGGCGGTTAGCTCTGTGATGGAGAAATTTCGCTCCGCTAAGACGCAGTCGGCTGCTCTTGAGCAGTTTATGCCTAGGAGGACGAGGGACCACTCCACTCCCTCCTCTTCCTTGTCTAGAGAGCAATCCCTACCCAGAAAGGAGCCTTCTGGCAGGAGCGGCGCCCAGGCTGCGCATCCTCCCCCGACTAAGGTCTGGGGAGCCCATGGCCAGCCTTTTCCTCGCCAACGACCACGCAGATGGATCGCCGCTTCGGCTCCTCCGAGTCGTTCCTGACCCTCGAGTCGGGATGAGGAGAGCTTCTTCACCGCTACGAGGCGAGACCAGACCGCAAAAGCGTATCTGCCCGCCTCGAACACGCTCTCCTCACTCAGATCTGTCACACCCACCCCTCGAGGTTTGGTGTGCAGAAAGAGTCCGTAATCATTTTTCTTTGGACTGGCAGTTGGGGGACGCATTGGGCTTTCCCCCTCTACAGTCCGTCTTTCTGCCGCAAATGGACCACGTGTTAGGAGACACAATCGGTTCTCTCCTACAGCGTACGGACCACGTGCCGGCCATCTTTCAGTCCAGTGCTTCACTCTCCATCATCCCAAACAAGGATGCTGGGGGCTTTCCTTCGTGGTGGAGGGCGTCACTTCTTCCAGGACTTCTCGACACCCCAAGTCAGGTATGTCTTCCTCAGCACGACACTCTGCTTCCTCTATCGCATTTCATTCACGAATGGGAGCGCCTACCAGGGGTATCACTTTGGGTTCTCCGCACAGTTCGGTCCGGCTACACACTTCAGTTTGGGAGGAATCCCCCCCGCTTCGACGGAGTTCAGCTGACAGAAGTAAACAGCGCCTCGAAGGCTTCTGTGCTACAACAGGAACTTTCCTCCCTCCTACAGAAAGGAGCGATAGAGGAAATACCTCAGTCGGACATTGAACGAGAGTTCTTCAGCCGCTACTTCCTTGTTCAAAAAAAAAGGGACGGCGGCCTGAGACCCATTCTGGATCTGCGGCGTCTGAACCTTTCTCTTTACACAGGGAAGTTCAAGATGCTCGCATAACCTTTGTTCTCTGAATAGGGAACGAGACGCTGCGTTTGCTGTCAAGCTCCTCACGCTGCCAACAGGGCTCTTTTCGGCAGAGAAATCTGAGGAGCAGATGACGCGTTCGCCAGTATAAGCTGATGACGTGAGTACGTCAGGGGCGGTGTTGCGCCATCAGCCAATGAATTGGCGTGATTCTATAAGGGCTTCAGACAATCGGCATGCCCAGGGGCGTTCCCAAAGCATGAAAGTTCACGCAGCCTCTCGCTCCCTATTCAGAGAACAAGAGTTATGCGAGTAACCCGAGATGTTTTGTCCAATAAAAAGTTATGCACATAATCTATGACGGAAACACATTTTACATAAATCCCTTGATGTGCAACAAAAACCTCACATGACATTGCCTCAATAGAGGATATGATTGGATAACTGGACTCATTTGTAATCATTAAGAGTTGCTTATAACATTTTTTTAATGAATCTGTTACAACTATCCCCACCCAAAGCAGCCATAACATAGCTAACTGTTTTAGTATGTGTTTTTTAAAGGGTGGTGACTGTTTTTTTTCTAGGCTGATTGTGTTTATGGGGTGCCAGTCTAGCATTTATTAATGCTGTTTTTTTTTATGCATTATTTTTCACATAATTTACCTGTATTCCACACCTCTCTGTCCCTTCTCTGACAAACGCCTCGATTTATTTCCTGGTTTTATGAAGCTCCTCCTTCAGAAATACGCAATGGGCTGAGATTGGTTAGCTGGCTCAGTGTGTTGTGATTCGCTAAACTCGCCTCTACTACACGTCTGAACGTCCCACCCCTCACCTCAGTGGCTATGTGCTACGGCTTGAATTGTAAACAGTGGTGTTGTCTATAATGCTTATAAATTGAGCCCCGATTAAGACCCAGAGGATATTAGTGAAGAGGATCGTGCAGAACAGCACGGCTCTTAATGATATGTTTGGTTGTTGTTGTCTCATACTTTTAAATACGCTGCTATTTGTAAGTGCTACTGCTTCTGTTAGCTTTTAATATACGGTTTATCTTGATTAAAGCTTTTAATACAGCACAGCAACCACACACGTGTCCATTTATAATGCTTCTCATTGCTGTTGTGAAAATAAGTGTATAATTGGAACAGTTTGTTGGATCTGATCTGACGATCTGAATGAGAGAGAGAGAGAGAGAGAGAGAGAGAGAGATGCAGAGCAGGGCGACACGAAGTAACAGTATTAAGAACCGCTGCTTTAATGATTTTGAAACTTTTGAATCCATTAGAATCGTTAGAAGACAGAATCGCGATTCAATTGAATAGATTTTTTCCGCGCATCCCTAGTTTTTCTCTTCCTCTTCTCTAAAGCAGCGCAGCATGGCCTCGCCCTCTTCTTTACATGTTCCTGGGGGCGGGGTTTATCTGGGTTTCTGACATATCAGACCCGGGAAGTAACTCGTTGTAGTCCCTTACCAGTCGTTTTTGTAGGCATTAAACTTCCAGAATTTTAAAAGACGATATCTCCGTTTGCATTGAACTTTCAGCGCCGGCAACTCTGCAGATATTGTTTATGCTCAAACAGCAACATTACACACTAACTAATGTTAAAAAGTGAAATCGCAATCAACCACCCCTTTAAGTTAGCATGAATGCAAAGTATCAAATTAAACTAGAGAAACAGCTACTTTACGTTAAGTCAAAAGATTGTATCTACAACACAATGATTGCTTGGCAAAAATGATCTTATTGAAAAATATTGGTTTCTTTCCTGAAAATCATGTTTTTGGTCATAAAATCTACAATGTTGCTCACATTCACATGGCACTTCTTGTGTAACATAAAAAATGTGAATGGAGTTTATGATATTGATGACTCGAACACAGCTCTTTTCTGACTTGTCAAACTGACCGTGTTACAACACTCCCCGGTCTATAGCCTGTAAAATTTCCTTCCTGGATTTTAGCATTATCGAATGCCAAAAAAGCTAGTAAAGGGGCCAGATGGTTTTCACACACCCAAAAGTCCCAAGAGGGAGCTAGACAATGCTTGTGTGGGAAGGACGGCCCTTCTGAATGACTATCCTCACTCAAACAGGCGATCCCACTTCCTGCTAACCCCCTCTCTTCCTCCTCCCTCTTCCCTCTCTATAAAAACCCCACCTCTCCATTCTTCTCCACATCTGCCTTCTCTTTCCGAACCCTCAAGTCGGCCTGAAGGGAAATCTGACAAGATGGTAAGTTCATAGTTGATCGATTCTTAATTCTAATCTTTCAATACATCACTCCACTAAAATGTACAGAATTTCATATTTTGTAAACTTAAGGCATGTTAAGAGATTTGAGTAAACTCTATAATAGTAAATAAATTATTTTACATGGATGTATTATTTTTATGCGTAAGACGAAGTTTGCGGCACTGTATTTAAATGATTGAAACCGTTTTATTAAAAAGAAAATCAGAAGTAAAGCCTTAAGCCATGCTGAGTTTCAGACACAAAGCTGGCCTTTCATTATACAGAGGATGTGGCTACGGCCTTCAAAGCCTGATCCCAGACTGTGACGCATGTCAGCAGGAAACTTCAGTACTTTGCCTTTTCTGAATATAACATTTATCTATGTTTGGTTGGTCTGCAGAGCCAAAATAGCTCACTGAACCTCTGTCAACTAAAGAGGGGAACTACAGCATGAGACACGCAGTTGTTACTCAGAGAATGAATACATTCATGCCTTTATGACATACAGCGAGGCATTGGTAGTAGATGAGATAATGAGTGGCAAAATCTGCAGCATAGCAGAATAATAGATATAACTGTTCTAGCGACAAGCCCCGAGTGAGATATCTCTGTTACACAAAGGAGAGAGTACAGCTGGGACAGGGATGGGGTGTGGACTGAGGCCTCAGAGGAACACACTCAGTCTCTTCAGCTGTACTCTAGAGATCCTATGACCCAATCTAGAGGAGAGTAAACATGCATGTAAATGTAATCGAAAATAACTGAGTTCTGCATTGAATAACAGATCTAAATGCTTAGGAAACTGCATAACGTAGTCACAGTATTGAGCTTTGGGTGAGCTCAGTCAGCATGTTAATGATTAACATAACAGACCTAACTATATAAATGACTTATTCAATAATATAAAAAAACACATTTAGTTCAGTGGTTCTCAGCCTTTTCGACTTCAAGGCCCCACCTTTTCAAAACCTATTTTAATCTATGAGCTAGTTTCTGTATATATAAAAAAATAAAAATAATAATAATAAAATATACGATAAACTGGTTTGAAATATTTACATTAATTAAAAAAATGTCATAACATTTTAAGATTTTATCAATTTAAATTGCTTTTTTAAGGCTTTCAAAAAATAACACTTTTAAAAATAGGAATAGTTTTCCAAGACTTTGGGAAGATCCTCCTCCTGTTTAAATATTCAATAGTTAAATAAAAGTTAAATAATAGGATCTAATATGTTACTTAGTTCAGAATATTTAGTTAAAATATGTACAGCTGCCACTTATATTAATATATTTTTTTACCCTCCTTCTCCTTTAGCGTGAATGTATCTCTATGCATGTTGGCCAAGCTGGGGCTCAAATGGGAAATGCATGCTGGGAGCTTTACTGTCTGGAGCACGGTATCCAGCCGGATGGACAGATGCCCAGTGATAAGACAATAGGAGGAGGAGACGATTCCTTCAACACCTTCTTCAGTGAAACTGGAGCAGGAAAACATGTTCCACGTGCCATCTTTGTTGATCTGGAACCCACTGTGATTGGTAAGCTGAACCCGAGGACCAGAATATAATCCATTTACATCATCATGAAAACCATTTAACAAAATATTGGAAAAGCAAGTTTTATAAAATATATTTCTTGACATAAGTAATCATTTGTACAGAAATTACCTTGGATTTATTGGACAATTTAGATTTTTTTCTTCCTATTTGGTACAGTGAATAAAAAAGAACAGGAACTTAGATAATTTGGCTTTTCCATTTGTTTTCCTCTTCAGATGAGGTGCGCACAGGCACATATCGCCAGCTGTTCCATCCTGAGCAACTAATTACTGGCAAAGAAGATGCTGCCAATAACTACGCCCGTGGTCATTACACCATTGGTAAAGAGATCATTGACATAGTGCTTGACAGGACCCGCAAACTGGTGAGGTTCAAATCTTTTGAGTGCAAAATGATTTTGAGATTGATTAATACTTATGAAGATTTTATTCTAATAAGCTGATTTACTCCAACAGGCTGATCAGTGCACTGGCCTTCAAGGATTTCTCATCTTCCACAGCTTTGGTGGAGGGTACTGGCTCTGGCTTCACCTCCCTGCTGATGGAGCGTCTCTCTGTCGATTACGGAAAGAAGTCCAAGCTGGAGTTTGCCATATATCCTGCTCCTCAAGTGTCCACAGCAGTGGTGGAGCCCTACAACTCCATCCTGACCACCCACACCACCCTGGAGCACTCTGACTGTGCCTTCATGGTGGACAATGAAGCCATCTATGACATCTGCCGTAAAAACCTCGATATAGAGCGTCCGTCTTACACCAACCTCAACAGGCTCATCGGGCAGATCGTGTCCTCCATCACGGCCTCGCTGAGATTTGACGGAGCTCTGAATGTGGATCTCACCGAGTTCCAGACCAACTTGGTGCCATACCCACGTATTCATTTCCCTCTGGCTACATACGCTCCTGTCATCTCTGCAGAAAAGGCGTACCATGAGCAGCTCTCTGTGGCTGACATAACCAACGCCTGCTTTGAGCCGTCTAATCAGATGGTGAAGTGTGATCCTCGTCATGGTAAATACATGGCCTGCTGTCTTCTGTATCGTGGAGATGTGGTGCCCAAAGACGTCAACTCTGCCATTGCTGCCATTAAGACCAAACGCACCATCCAGTTTGTTGACTGGTGTCCCACTGGATTCAAAGTAGGTATCAACTATCAGCCTCCAACTGTGGTTCCTGGTGGAGATCTGGCCAAGGTTCAGAGAGCCGTGTGCATGCTGAGCAACACTACAGCTATTGCTGAGGCCTGGGCTCGTCTAGATCACAAGTTTGACCTGATGTATGCCAAAAGAGCATTTGTTCACTGGTATGTGGGTGAAGGAATGGAGGAAGGAGAGTTCTCAGAGGCCAGAGAAGATATGGCAGCTCTGGAGAAGGATTATGAAGAAGTCGGTACTGACAGCGTTGGAGAGGAGGACGAAGAGGGAGAAGAATATTAAAGGAGCAGAATTACAGCCTGGGAAATTAAATCTGGCCATTAAGATTGTAGCAAAAAGTTAACTTACCTGAAATTCAATTTGCATTTCAATTGGTTTATATTAATAAAATTTGAATAATGAAAGAAAGAATGTATTCTTGTGTGTGTGTTTTCTTTCTGGCCTCAGACATAATACTTCTTTGAAAAATATTTTACAATTAGGCAAGTTATTTTACATATTACATATTATTTTAGAACCTTGTTGAATTTGTTGAAGCTTTCCATTTAAGACATCTTCTTCCAATGTTTTTAAAGCATTTAAAATGGCATTGGAAATATATTTTAATTTAGAAATAATTAATGACTCACGTGGCAGAAATAGAATATCAAAAGGTATTAAGGAAGTCTACAGGTGCATCTCAATAAATTAGAATGTCGTGGAAAAGTTCATTTACTTCAGTAATTCAACTCAAATTGTGAAATTTGTGTATTAAATAAATTAAATGCACACAGACTGAAGTAGTTAAAGTCTTTGGTTCTTTTAATTGTGATGATTTTGGCTCACATTTAACAAAAACACACCAATTCACTATCTCAACAAATTAGAATACTTCATAAGACCAATTAAAAAAATCATTTTTAGTGAATTGTTGGCCTTCTGGAAAGTATGTTTGTTTACTGTATATGTACTCAATACTTGGTAGGGGATCCTTTTGCTTTAATTACTGCCTCAATTCGGCGTGGCATGGAGCTGATCAGTTTGTGGCACTGCTGAGGTGGTATGAAGCCCAGGTTTCTTTGACAGTGGCCTTCAGCTCATCTGCATTTTTTGGTCTCTTGTTTCTCATTTTCCTCTAGACAATACCCCATAGATTCTCTATGTTCAGGTCTGGTGAGTTTGCTGGCCAGTCAAGCACACCAACACCATGGTCATTTAACCAGCTTTTGGTGTTTTGGCAGTGTGGACAGGTGCCAAATCCTGCTGGAAAATGAAATCTGCATCTTTAAAAAGCTGGTCAGCAGAAGGAAGCATTTCTTGCTGAAAGGGTGCAATGACATTGGTTTTCAAAAAACACAATGGATCAACACCAGCAGATGACATTGCACCCCAAATCATCACAGACTGTGGAAACTTAACACTGGACTTCAAGTAACTTGGGCTATGAGCTTCTCCACCCTTCCTCCAGACTCTAGGACCTTGGTTTCCAAATGAAATACAAAACTTGCTCTCATCTGAAGAGGACTTTGGACCACTGGGCAACAGTCCAGTTCTTCTTCTCTTTAGCCCAGGTAAGACGCCTCTGACGACAACTGTAGCCAAATTCCTCGACACGTCTGTGTGTGGTGCAGCCTCAGTCCATTCCTTGTGAAGTTCACCCAAATTCGTGAATTGATTTTGCTTGACAATCCTCATAAGTTCTCTCGATTGGTTGTGCATCTTTTTCTTCCACTCATCTTTCTGTTAACATGCTTGGATACAGCACTCTGTGAACAGCTTCTTTGGTAATGAATGTTTGTGGCTTACCCTCCTTGTGAAGGGTGTCAATGATTGTCTTCTGGACAACTGTCAGATCAGCAGTCTTCCCCATGATTGTGTCGCCTAGTGAACCAAACTGAGACCATTTTGAAGACTCAGGAAACCTTTGCAGGTGTTTTGAGTTGATTAGCTGATTGGCATGACACCATATTCTAATTTGATGAGATGAATTGGTGGGTTTTTGTTAAATGTGAGCCAAAATCATCACAATTAAAAGAACCAAAAAATTAAACTACTTCAGTCTGTGTGCATTTAATTTATTTAATACACAAGTTTCACAATTTGAGTTAAATTAGAAAAAAAGTCTAAATATATTTAAGCTATGCTCGGATTCTACGTGTTTTCACTGGTATATGGTCGGGGGTGTTAGTACACATCTTCTGTACAGAATTAAAAAAAACACAATTGAAGAAGAAAACTAAACAACAGATGCTTCCGCGTGTAATCTAACACGATCATCTGACATAAAACAGCATCGAAACTGTGTAATATTATGGAATAAAATGTCACAAATTAAGAGGTAATAATGATGTTTTACTGTGGTCAAGTCGAATGCTTGGTCAATCTAGCCGCAGCGTTGTTTTCTGTGCGCGCATATACTGTGCATTACGGCGATCTTCCACCGGTCTTTCGCCTGCATTCACTCAGCCATTTTGTTTTTTCAGTGCTTAACTTATACATACAAACAAGAACAGGGAAATAAGAGTAGGAGTATTCAAATAGTACACTTACATGTATACTACTAGTGCACTAATATTTGATACTTACTACATAAAGTATACATAACAATATACTTGAAATTTACTTAAGTGTACTTAAAATAAATGTGAAGTATACTACTTTTTGGTAAGGGGAGAGCTACGCCACTGGTTCTTCACAACTACTGCAGTGGACAGGTGTCAGCTGAGATGCCAGACGAAGACACACCACCTGATTCTGGACAGCAGCAGACTGGCCTGATGCTCCTGCAGAAGATCACAGTCTTCTGTACATGGGTAAGTTGGATAGACATACAATAAATACTAGTTACCAAATTCATTTATTAATTCATTTTGGTGTGAAATTGAGGATTATGAAATGTCTGAAGTTTGGTTTCAATTTATAACCAGTCGCTTAAAATCAAAATTCAATTTAAGTTGTGCTGTCAAATGATTAACCAAATCCAAAATAAAAGCTTTCGTTTACATAATATATGTGTGTGTACTGTGTACATTTATAATGTATAGCCTATATAAATACACACTCATACAGTATATATTTTGAAAATGTTTACATATACATGTATATATTTCTAAATATACAATTTCTAATATATATAAATATATTTAATATACAAATATTGTATATAATTCTTAAATATATACATGCATGTATGTGTATTTATATATACAAAATAAATATTCACAGTACACACACACACATATTATGAAAACAAAAACTTTTATTTTGAATGCAATTAATCGCGGTTAATAATTGAAAGCACAAATCTAAGTAATAAAAATACGGATATCTGACTGATACATTTACTTATTTTCCTGTCAAAATGCATTTAGCTCCCCTTCAAGCAAAGAAAACTAAATATGCTACAATGTCTTGCTAACATTTTTCAAATAAAGCCTTACTAAAACTAAAATAAATAATAAATGTTAGGGAAAATATATACAACAGTGAAATAATTTTTTTAAACAATTACAGTGTGTAAAGCCATCTGAACTTAATTTTAACCTGATTGTTAAAAATAATTTTTACCTGATGTTGAGGGTTATTAGAGTGTTGTTATGTGGCTGATTAAGTGACAAAATAATAAAATATACCTTTTACTCAGTGTTATTTTCCAGAATTTTTTATTTGTTACATTTTCTTTTAATATATCTTGATGCCTCAAGACAAAAGGTAAGATATTATGTTTGCCTTTAAAAAGGGATCATTTTGAAAAAAAGTTTTTTTGTGTGGTCTGTTGTTTTTAAACATTGACTTTGTTCAGCTTGAACAAAAAGAGCAGAAACTTTTTTCTAAATATTTTCATGTTCCGTTAAATAAATAAAAGGTATAAAGCTTTGGAATGACATGAGGGTGAGTAAATCATAACATCATTTTTCCTGAAGGCCAGCATAAATCTGCTTTTGACTCGCATACACTAATTCATCACAGTGATCAGGGTCGAGATCTAACAGTTATGAATACACTGTCCCATGAATAGGTTCACAAAGAGTTTAGAATATGAAACTTGTCAATGTGTGTAGAAAGGATCCGCCTCTGTTCAGGTTATCACTTACCTGCTGTAGAGCAACACCTACACTGATGTCAACATGTGCTACAGAATAATGGAAGAAAACAGCCATCTAGATGAGCAGAGAAAGCCATTTTAGACATGAGCACACACACACACACACACACACACACACACGCTCATATATGTATTTGGAAAGTAAAGCATACTCACCTGATGAATCCGGAGCATCTTGACAACTATTGTTAGCGTCTCGTGAACGGTCATGTGCTATTAATGTGGAGCGCATTACACAGATACATTCACTATATGTGTTTTAATACTATTCAAATATAGATTATTTTTCTGTTACAGTGTAAGTCTGGTGATTCTATAGTTTGTAGCGACTCCTTGTGGATACATTCATTAATGCAGATAGATCTTCTCAGTGCCTAAGTAGGCCACATTTATTTTGCTCTTTTCTTTTTTCTTTTTTTTTTACTTGGATAAATATTTTGGTGAATTGATTTAGTTTTTTATTGTATTGTTTATTTATTGCTCTGATAACAATATCTGTGACCTGAAAGTGATTAGTTATAAACAGCTGAAGTAGTGCAGGATTCTGAAGTTGATGCTCATGCGAGGAATCAGCTGAATTAATGTGCATGGAAGAACATGTAGCTCATAATGAATGTCCTGTGACTTTCACCTTTTCACCGGGCCTGCTGTTCATTTTATGAGACCAGAGGCGTTGTAGGCCCACTCCATGATCTTAAAAAACAGGTGCTTTCTGTTTTTAGCTGAAGTGAACCAGCAGACAAAGGAGATACACAGAATCTCCAGTAAGGGTGTAAGTGTTTATTCCTTTTTATTTCAATTATATATTTCACTTGAGCAAGTCCAATTGGGCTGTCGGTCAGTAACAGGGACTGGGCATGATAAGGCCGCTCAAGCACTTCCAGTGGCTTCGACACATTCTGGGCAATTTATTTTAAAAATAAATAAATAAGTAAAAGAATTTATAATGAGAAATGATTTGTTTAGTGTGATTTGTTAAATTCAACAAGCTCATTATTGAAAAGATTCTGCCAACTCCATCTGTCTTGAAATAAATGCTTGACATGGTGTGGAAAGTAGACACCCATACTGTGGTTTGGGATGTGGGGAATAATTTAAAACTAGCCCACTGGAAGAGTAGCACCGGAATCATGTTTATTATCTGAAAGAAAAAGTTGGGTAAAGAGTTCACTAAACCAAAGCATTGCTTTTTTGTCAGCATTTGTAAATTCCTACCCGCAACAAGATCAGCTGCCAATGTACAGACTGATGTGACACCTGCTTTACATAAACGTGTAGGCTTTTCTTTTAGCATCTTTTATCTTATATGGGTTGTAAAAAAACATAAGGCTGAGTAAATGATGACAATATTTTAATTGGGAGGGGGGGGGGGGGGGGGGGTTAGACTATCCATCCCTAAACATTGCTACTTTTCTGCCAGATATCCTTTAAGTGAATATCATGCATTACATTTTACATTAAAAACAGGCTGTTTTCATTCATTTAATGTAAATATTTTTTCAAAGTCAGTACATATTTTAGCGCAGTCCCTGTTTTTATGTCGTTTGTTAAACTAGTAGTAGAGTCC
Organism: Oxygymnocypris stewartii; assembly: GCA_003573665.1. Lineage (NCBI taxonomy): Eukaryota > Metazoa > Chordata > Actinopteri > Cypriniformes > Cyprinidae > Oxygymnocypris > Oxygymnocypris stewartii. The sequence continues at coordinate 37,375 of QVTF01023817.1, read as the reverse complement.
GACAGCATGGGCCATCTTTCTCTAAACACCTTTGATACATGAATATTATGGCTTGCCATAGAATACATAATAAGTACATTGGTTAGTTTCTGATAGTCTCCTGGAGTGGGCGGGGCTCGTGACCTAAACACACACTGGCATGTTCTAGACAGCGCTGTTTTTAGGACCGCGGCTCAGCTGATCGTGACGCGGCAGAGGGCGAGGGACGGACACATATAGACGCGGTTTCGCGCTGAAGTAATGAAGCCCGGCGTGTCAGCGGTAAATGGGTGATTCGGACGGAATTCCGTACTCACGCGGACGTTAACAGCGCGTCACTTCCTGTGGTCCGCGTCTCGGGAGTCGGGACGCACCAGCGCTTCATCGAGATATCTATCTCAGCCTTGTTTACAGAAGCACGGCTCCTCCTGGCTGGATCCACTCCTACACAAGGTAAAGGTTGTTCTAATAGGGACGGCTGTATCTCTGAAATGCTGTATTTCTAGGCAGTTGTGTGTCTCTGTGATGATCGCGCGTGTGCTGTCAGTGGTCATATGGCACACACAAATCGCTGTTCAACTTTGGGCTTGAAATAACATCACATTGTGTCCGGTTTCCAGAGAGTTCCAGACATGGGCAGGCCAGACTCCAGGGGAATACCAACCAGTCTATATTCAGTCAATAAATCCAAGTCCAGCACTCTGCGATGAACTGTCATAATAAGTTCATAACAGTTCATTGAGTTGCTGTCTTTCACAGCACTGCGTTTGCGCATGAATGTGATCCAGCAGTGAACCTACTAGAATTCCTGCCACTAGAGAGCCTGGAAGATTAAAGTTGTTCAAATAAACCGCTAATAATATCTGATACATTAAAATTATCTAAAACTAAATCTTTTGTAATGTTTGATGTAACGGGGTTTGATTTGAATGATCACAGATGCCTATTTGACCTATCGGTAAGCCCCGCCCCCCTTAGTTACTGTTGCTCCCTCGGACAAACAAACGGAGCTGACAGCTGCAGTGTGAAAACCTTGTCCCATGATGTTTTTACACAATTTTGGACACAAGGCCACCAAATGGGAATTCAATATTCCATGGAGGGATTTATAAAATATGTAAAATTAAATACGGTGGGTAACTCGAAGCGAGGGTTTACGGATAGCGGGAGAAGTCTCATTACGGCCGCGGATGACAACATACAGGATCAACACTTTATGTATCGCAGGATACGATTCAATTAATTTACATTTAACCAGTTTAATATAAAGAGACAGTGAAATGTAGTGAAACCTTCGTTTATGTGTTTTTGACCTAAACTGTACAAGACGCGAGAATAGTTTGCTATTTAGGTTTGTAACGTTACATTAGCATGGACTAGTTTTAGCCAGAAATACCTTGCTAAAGTACAAGATAATATTAACGTTCTGCAGATGAAAATTTGTAACTTAATGAGTGTATGACGACCAGAAAATTGACGTTTTTGTCTTCGTTTGTATTTGGGTTGAATACTTAGGGACATTTTGCTCTGTTTTGTTTGATTCAGGAAATAAAATATATAATATTGCCCATTCTTTCAGGATACCTGGAATCAGTGTTATAAGTACCCCAGGCACATAGTTTTTCCATTTTTGAAGCATATACCCCGTAAAACCGATGCGAGCTTCGGATCTTCCAATGTTTCTCTATGGCGCTGAAACCTAACGATGTCCGAGTTCCGCTCCCCGTGCAACTGATACTCGACTGCCATTGGCTAGTCTGCGTGCGAGGGGAGGGGCTTAACATGACAGTAACTGGGTTTCAGAAACGCTTCTTGACACATTTTGATGATTTATCATGAGATCATTGCTCTTTCACACAGGTGGACTAAGCTGAAAGCTGCAATGGTGGATTACTATGATGTTCTGGGAGTGTCTCGAAATGCGTCTCCAGAGGACATCAAGAAAGCGTAAGTTCAAACGGCCTTCACTTATCAGCAGCTGCAGAATGCGGTGGCCTCTGTGGCGTTGTAGTTTTTGACTGTAAATAAATAAGTCTCTAACTGATGTAAGCGAAGACTCAAGTATTCTGACACTGTTACCTTTATTAAGTATTCATCAATAGTAAAATAACAGTTTTTGTTAATATTATTTCAAAAAAGATAAGTGTGAATTACTTTTATTCTTTAAATTCTGAGTTTATATCTCGAAACAATTTTTATATATTTTAAAACGTCATTTATTTTATTCTTATGATGGTGAAATACTGAATTTTCAGTATCATTACGCCAGTCTTCAGCGTCACATGATCCTTCAGAAATGCTGATTTAGAGCCTAATAAACGTTTTATTATTATTATGTTGAAAACAGCTGTGCTTTTAAATATCTTGAAAATGAAGAACAACGTCATGACTTTGTTTCTGCTTGTTTGCTGTGGTCTGACACATGCTAATATCTTTAGTAAAGTCACACTTTACTAAAGATACGACTAATGGATTTGATAGTTTTGACACTGATTTTTATTTTCTGCTTTTCTTTCAAATGAAGTAGAACAATCAAGCCTGAATTGGAAAAAAAGTGACCATTCACACATTTGAACTTGACTTGGTGCTCCAAAATGTGGAATTCATGTCAGTCTAATGTTTATATAGAAGATGGATGCAAGAATGTGTCATATGGGAATGACCCCTGATCCTATGTATCACTTCATTGATCTTGAGATGCCAGTCAAGCTAAGTTTACTTATGTTTATTTATGCTGTGTATACAGTTACAGGAAACTGGCTCTGCGGTGGCACCCTGACAAAAACCCAGACAACAAGGAAGAGGCAGAGAACAAATTTAAGGAGATAGCAGAGGCCTATGAAGTTCTTTCAGACAGTAGGACCCTGGAAATTTGATCTCTACATCAATTGTATTAATGGGTAAATTACTTGGTAGGAAAGGCTTGCATTTCACTGTTGTTTTTTTCTCATTTTCAAGAAAGCAAACGAGATGCTTACGGCAGATACGGTAGATCAGACATGCCAAGCTCAGGTCAGGAGAACTTCACACTGCTTAGTACCATCTTCGTGTTACACGTGCTTGCATGAAGTCTTAACTGTGTTTGACGTCTGTTTTATAGGCTCTGCTGGCTCTTCATTTCCTGATGACTTCCCAGGATTCAGCTTCACATTCCGCAGCCCAGATGAGGTGTTTCGAGAGTTCTTCGGAGGGCAGGACCCATTCGCAGACTTCTTTGGTGGGTTCTCAGGGAGTTTGTCTGTTGATATGCTGATCTTGAATCTTGCTAATATAACGTTGGGAGTGTTTTCTCTGTGTCAGAATTAGCCTTACACCAGTGGTTCTCAACCAGGAGCCCGGGGCCCACTAGGGGATTTCTGCAAACTTCCATGAGGCCCCAATACGTTCTAGAATTATTTAAATGTAGTTATATTATAATGTTTTTAATTAAAATGCTAAAAACTTAAAAAGTACAACATTAAACTGACATTGTATTTTTGAATTTATTTGTGTTGATTACAACAGACTTAGTTTAGCTATTAAGCCCTCGGACAAAACACGGACTTGCACTTAGTTCTTACATTTTCCCTTACTTTAGTGGGTACTCTGCACAAAGTCATCAGATTGCTGTTCTTCTCACACTGCATGACTGTCTACAAACTACGTTTTACAACCAAACAACCAGAAGTGATACAGAAAATAACGTAAGATCACACATGAGACTGGATTTCTTCCTGTTAGAAATTGTAGCCTGCAAGAAGCTTGCTATACAAGTTCTTTGTATGCAGACTTGGAATGACAAAAAGAAGACCGAAGGAGAGAACGGTTGCTTGCTGATGTTCTGTTGCAGGTTGAATGACTCCTCCTTTGTCCTTTCCTTTGCCCTGTATTTCATTTCCAGTCAGAACACATTTTCTCACGAGCATCAGCGACGCATTGGCGCTTCTCTTAGATCAGAAAAATCTGTCCTAACATTGTGCAGTGTGTACTGTGTACCCAGCATTACACTCTTAACTGTTTTCTACACTCTCCCACTTTGCCACTAGATGATTTCTCATTTGGTGGAATGCACAGCTCCTCCTCCAGGCTTGGGCCCAGTCGCTTCTTCTCCTTCCCCTCAGCAAATGGTTGGTTTTTAAAATGATTTCTTGATTTTTATTTATATATAATTATTGCACGTGTGTTCAGTCTCCTCCCAGAATAATATTTCATTTAGGTGAACTTTACTAAATATATTTTTATAACACTGATGGAACTTTGGTGAAAAACTCCAAGGCATGTTGTTGATATGAAACGAATTGTATTTTTAATTTTTTTGCTCCACAGCTGATTTCACCTCCTTCTCTTCTTCAATGGGTGGGATGGGCAGCATGGGAGGAGCAAACTTCAAGTCTGTTTCTACTTCCACCCGCATTGTCAATGGAAAAAGTATTAGCACAAAAAAGTCAGTTTGCCTACTTTTCAAATGCATGCCTATGTAATATGCTTATAATATGTAATATGCATACAGAATGTATAATATGCACAATTATGTATCCTGCACATTAATCAAGAAATATGTTTTTGATTAAATAAGTAATTTAAATGCAGTTGATGAAAATGGTTTATACCTTGCCACAATGTGAAGGCCTGGCTTACAGAAAGTCAGAGGAATCATCTGTTTTGTTTATATATTTCATATTTATTGATCCACATTGAATTTCTTCCCTCAGGGTCAGAGAAAATGGCCAGGAGAGAACCGAGGTTGAGGAGGACGGGGTTTTGAAAACTGTCCTCATCAATGGTAATTCATTTTTTGCTATCATTTAATAATAATATAGGCCCAAAATGCATCTCTATAGTTAATGCACATATTCTGGTGTGTAATAAAACTTCACCTTATCAGCTCAGGATGAATATGCCTGGGACAGTAGGTGCTTTTGTAATACTAATACACATAACCTACCCTTCAAACGTTAATATCAGCAAGAATTGTGTGAAAGAAATTAATACTTTTATTCAAAAAATAAAGCATTCAATTCATTAAAAAAATACAGTAATAATACATGTTATAATATAACAACATATCTCTATTTCAAATTCGTGTTGTTGTTTTTTACTTTCTATTTATCGAAGAATCCTGAAAAAATTTATCACATTTTCCACTAAATATAAAGCCACACAACTGTTTAAAAAAAATGTAATACATAATTAGTTGCATTATGCCATCTTTTATTAAATTCTGGTGCGTAGACGTATCATTTGTTTGGTATGTCTTTATCTTTGCTTGCTGTGTAATGTCTAAAATTAATCTTGCTTTAAAGGACTTTTTATTATAGTGAAAACAAAGGAATTTTTCTCTAATTCATCCACTTGTCACTGCATATTACATAAGTTATTGCATAAGTTATTTATGTTTAAACCATTATTTCCTGTTTTATTGATAAGTACTTCTCAAGTAACTCTAAAGCACTCTTATGATTTGATCCGCTCAGCCATGCCAGAACCATTATTTAAATTAATAATAACACATATTCCCCCAACTCTTTATTTTCCATCAATATTGGCTCAGAAAAGCAGCTTAGGCTTGCAGGTAGATTTAGCTAACTCGTTATTTCACGCTAGCTTCTTGATTGCTCATTTCCTGTAGAACCGATCTGACATCGAGCTGTGTTTGTGTGTCCAGGTGTGGAGGATGAGATGGCCTTCGCTCTGGAACGGAGTCGTAGAGAGCAGTCCAGTCAGCCTCCCAGACAATCCCAGCATCCACTGCTCCGCCCCTCTAACAGCAGCTCTCCAAACCCTGCTCTACGCTCCTACAGCGCCGCCCCGTTCTACCACTGCCCCGATGCCACTGAAGAAGAGGAGGATGAAGACCTGCAGATGGCGCTGGCCTACAGCTTGTCGGAGATGGAGACCCAGCAGCAGGCAGAGGACGTGATCTCAGGTGCTGGTGGAGGGAGGGGTGGTGGGAAGGGTGCCGGTCAAAAAAACAAAGATCAGAAAGAAGAACCGGATAATTCAAAACAAAGCACCCCCCCGTCTCCAGAGGATAGACTGACAGAACAGGGTCAGGCTAGAGGTTCAGAAAGTGTTGTTGTACAGGATAAGGAGAATGACACAATGGCACCCAATGGGACTAATGTGGTAAAAAAGAGGAGGAAGTGTCGGTGCATTGTCTGTTAGTAAGAATATGGAGAATAATCATGCGTGTGTGTGAAATTAGCAGAGTTATAACCTTATGTTTTCATCTTATAGTATTTTTTTTTAATCCTTCCTGAAGTTTTTGATTTACAGCTCTGTCTCTTATGACATTGCACAAAGATGACTATTGAAATTGCATAATCTTGCATTGAGGTATGAGTAACCGGTGCCTAAAGGTGTTTATTCACCACAAAGTCAGGGAAGTTTACAGGAAATTTTGAATGAATTTTGTAATATTTTAGAACCCATGCACAGAATGTCCTGCTATCTGACAGATGACTGAAATGCGTGCTTGGGATATCATTTGCCAGCATTTACTCTGCAAACAGTGAAAATGGTCACTATTGTAGGCAATGAGAAACACGGTGTGCCTGTGAGTCGCTTGGCATTGCTGGCATCAGGTTGACTGACATGTCTTTACGGGGCAGATTTTGGAGAGCAGGTCAGCAAAATGATCAAAGTTTACATAATGGCTGAAATCTCTTACAGCACCTTCAGATCTAATATTCAACATGACTTTTTGCTGCCAAACAGATAAAATCTCTGCATTTATATTTTCATTCAGATAAAGTACATTTCTACTGAAATCGGTGCTTCCCACAGGCTTGGAAAACCTGCATATATGAGGTTACCATAATCTTAAGTGTGATTTCTAGACTTGGAAAAGTTATGTTAATTAAGATAATCATAACTCCATGGGATAAAACAAGTCCTTTGAATATTGTTGTGGGTGATGATGGGTGGTCCTGGAGTCAGACAGATTGAGAACCACTGCTCGAAACCGTTTTAATGGCCTTTCTCAGTCTTGCATAGCATTTGAATGATATCTTGCGGATTAGTTGACGTCCCGTTCCCAACGAATCTTCCATTTATTTTCCCAGCAGTGAAGTACTCCTGCGTTAGTGTTCACATCCATTAGTATTGTTTCCTCTAGAAGGGAGATTCTCTGATTCACATCTGATTTTACTGTGCACTTGTTGATTGGGAAGGTCATATTTTTATTTGGGGGGGGGGGGGGGAATTTTGCACTAAAACCTAAAGATAATCTGCTCTGAGGGCTCATGTTGTGATTAGCTATAGTCACTAAGAGAATGTAGATCCAGAATGATCTCCGTTAATGAGAACATGCCAAATGACTGACAGTAACTTGCATCATTAGTTTTATATGTATCAGAATGACTCGTTCATTTGTGCCTTTTTTTGTTAGAATAGAAATGCTTGGTTATTGTATGCTATATCTCACTTGCCAGTTTGTGTTTAAGTTAGCCAAAGCAGCACATTTGACTTTTTTACTTGTTTGTGATTTTGTTCCATAATAACTATCAGCTTTGTGATATAAAATGAATCATCAAAACATCAATACATGAACATTTGTTTAGCCTAAAAACTAAGCACAGAAAGTTTGAATGTGATGCTATGTGAATATTAATAAAACTATTTTGTAAACTGCAATCAGGAAACAGTCACTGATTTACAAAAACTGCTCTTTACGGAAATGTTATGTAAAGCAATTGTTCTCAGAAGTGTCCTAATTCACAGACACAGTGTTCAGAAAGTGCTATTTAAATGACTAAACTGTTAATAAATGCTGTTTCAGTCAGTGTTAACATGATGTTGTTGCTAATATGAGGAACAATAAACTGTACAATGCATTCTGCCCATAAGAATTCATTTATAATTTGAAGGATAATTAGATGGACGAATTGTTATCCATTTACTAGCAGTTCACCTGACAGCAGATTTTTATAAACCACTGCCTTTAAATCAAATCTGAGAAGAAAAAAACGCTGAGATGCTTTGCATTGTTTAAATCCCTTTTCACTTGCTGCTAGAATCCACTATTCATCATGTAATACTCAGTTTTTTTGTCATTACCAGCACATTCATACCATCATTCCCACTCATATGCAATCCTTATGTGCATTTATTATGTTCATAATTTAGTTTTTATGGAGTTTTTACCTGACTCATTCTCCCTGCTGTTACAGAGTCCGACTTCCAGGCCTTCACAGGCTGACCCGTGGCTGTGACCCCCTCTTACCCCCCCGAGGTAAAACGTAGTGTAGATGACTCTGCATCATTTTCAGCTCTTCTCCCCATTCATAGTTCATTAATATTTGTGTATTTGTGAGTTGAGTTTGCAGCTCCTGATGTAGAGCATGCAGTAGTCCAGGAAAATATTGAACTACATGATTCATTTGTGCAGATAAATAACAAACAATCCTCCGTTGTATCACTTGTGTAGTTTTAATTCTCCAAACACAAGACCAGAAACTGAGGCAACACTAATACTGGATTCATCCGTCTGCTCTTAACAGGCCTGGCACACCTGCTGCTCAGAAACCCTTTTCAAAGTTTTATTTGGAAACAAACCCAGGCAACACTACGTAAAGGTCAAACGTGTACGTATGTGTGTTTGTGTATGTGTAAATTCTCAGTCCTGGAGAGGGGAGACTGATATTTCAATTCAGTTTATGGCCTGCACTGATCCAATATATGAGCTAATGTAAAATAATCAAGTGTCTTAAAGACAAAATTCTTCGTTAACGTTTTAATAATGAATGATTCAAACCTGTGATGAATGTGTAGTTGCACTTGATATGCAATATTTGAGAATTTAAAATCTTCATAACTTATGATAAAGGTGTATTATTTATTCAGAAAGGTTTCTTGTGTTTTAATTGAAACCTGTTTTTTATATATCATTATTTTGTAGGTGTTTTTACACTACTGAGGAGATGTTTGTGTCGGTAGGTTTAAAAAAATGTGGTCAAAAATACAGTGAAAACCGTAATATTGTGAAATATTGTTGCAATTTAAAATAAGTGTTTTCTATGTGAATATATTTTATTCCTGTGATCCGAAGCTGAATTTGTAGCAACATTACTCCAGTCTTCAGTGTCACATGGTCTTTCAGAAATCATTTTAATATGCTGATATGAAGCTCAAGAAACATTATTTATAATTTATTATCAATGTTGAAAACAGTTGTGCTGCTTAATGTTTTGTGGAAACCAAAAATGTTTTATCCAAGATTTTAGAAAGGTCAATAGAACAGCATTTATTTGAAATATAAATCTTTTGTAATATAATAAATGTTTGAATATTAGTATAGATTAGACATAAACGGGTACTAAATGCTTTTTTTGGGGGGGGTGCATGGTCCTAATGAAAGAGAGAAGCCACACACAATAAAGCAGTGCTGCTACACAGATTCACATTTAATTCAGAACTATTTAAAAATTATAGTCATATACTTCAAATTTTTAGATAATTTTCTACACATTTGCTACAGGAATGAATGGAGCTCTCAGTGAATTATTTACAGTGATCACACGACGTAACGGCGGCACTAGACATTACAGATGTGACAGCACTGAATGTTTGTAAAAGATTTGAACATTTCAGGTACATTTCAACGATTTCAGAGTTCAGACACGACCGTACATGTATGATCTCATGTTTGACTGCATGAGACACGGTGGCTTCTTTTCTCATTCCCACATTTGATACATGACTTCATCCAATGTATATATATATTTATAAAAAAGACAACATTATACTGTCAGCTTACAGAAATTAGGACACTCTAAATCTGATGCTTAAAACCACCGTTTCTCCCTGAAACTCAAGTAGGACTGAAGCATTTGGCAAAGTGTTTCCAGCATTGGAAAGCTGTCATAGTCTTTTAAAGAGTGACTATATGAATTCCTGACATGAAAGTGAGTGAGGTGCATGAGAAGGGGTGAGTGTAAGGGATCGAGACACAGTGGGAGGTGGCTCACTGAGGAAGGGCTTTCAGTATGGCATTCACCTCTTCTGCCACAGCTGTCAGGGCAAACTCAAACTGGTCCTGAAGAAATAATCAAGCTTAGTGTGTAAATTCACTCTTAACATTCACAATCACATGCTGGGAAAGCACTTTGTACATACCTTAGTGCGTACCATACTTGGTCTCTGGTCACGAATGTGCTCCAGTGTGGCGGCAATGTCAATCTCCTTCACGCCTAAAACAGACAAACGACCTATGAGCATGCATGAAATGAAACGGCTAGATGGAGAAACGAGGTGCTTACCTTTCGCCATGCGGTTCAGTACCATGTCGATAAGAATGTAGGTGCCGCTTCTGCCAGTTCCATCACTGTGTGAAACAGGAAAGCATTTAAATAATTCATCTTTAATGATAACAGTAATGAAAAACGCCCATATTGTGAACCTGAGACTCGTTGTAGCGTTTACCTGCAGTGCACAATGATTGGGCATGAGCGTCCTCTGTAGCACTTGTTTACTTTTCTAAAAAAAAAAGAAAAAGGGAGGATAGAGGAGAGAAGGAAAATTAAAAACTAAGCATGTTATAGGATCATAACGGTCAATTTGTCTAACCCTACAATCATTTTTCTGTGGACAAAGAGGAAGTGAGCGACGCGTGAGACTGGGAAAGGAAGGGGGGGGGGGGGGGGGAGCATCCGTTAAGCCTCGCTGCTGCTGCACTCACATCTACCAATGATCATTTTTGTGACTATGCAACTGGACCCAGACTACTAGCTGCAAATCACAAAAATGACACTGGGAGGTGTGCTACGTCCAGGGACCTACCGATCTCCATCAGAGACCGAGAGAGTGACGGTGGGAGGAGGAGGAGAGAAAGGCAGGGGTAGAGCAGAGCCCGTGTCCAGCACAAACGAGGAAGATCCAAAGTGCAAATGCATTCAAGGGAGAGGAACGTTGGAAGGACTGGACTTTAAGGTAAAGAAAACATCCACACATATTCAGGGAATCCCAAGTGTGAAGCAGATCCTTATATTAGGCCGAGGAAAACCATAAGGAAAGTTTTTCCAAAGGGGTGTGTGTGCGTGTGCGTGCGCGTGCGTGTGTGTGTGTGTGCGTGCGCGTGTGTCTAAATTGAGTTTTAATGTTTATTTGATCATTTAAATAATGATCATTTTAAGAATTTGTTTAGTTTCTGAGTCAAAGCCATGTGGAACATCTTTTACCTTACAGTTATCAAGAACAAGAAGTAACATTTGGTAACACTTTATTTGAAGGTGTCCTTGTTACACGTTACATGTACTTACTATTATAATAACAATAAATTACACATAATTACATAACCCTAAGCCAAACCGAAACCATATAAGTAAGTACATGTAGTTCATTAATATTACTCCATACTTAAATGTATAATTACACTGTAACAAGGACACCCTTAAAATAACGTAACCAAACATTTTGTATGTTTTTATTAACATACCTTTTAGCAATTTTTATTGAATTTTTGGATATTGAAAATATACCTTTTAAATGTGCATGTTTCATGAATTTAAACCTTTTTTATCTTACACTATGAAGAAAAATTTATGTTTTTATCAACAACATATTAAATATACTATTATACAATTAAATATATTATTTATTCACTATATGCAGTTTAAAAAAATTGCATGCATATTTTGCAACAACAATGACAGTAGCAAGCCCATTTATTTGTTTCGAGCTGTTTTTTGGCTATTTTTATTAAGCCACCCTTCACAGGTGCACCTTTAATTTAACAGAGCGCTCATAAAAAAAATGTCTCGATCAGAGTTCATTTTGCATTCAATATCAATTCAGATGTGACAGAAGAAATTTGCTTTATTCTTTAATTATCCATCATATTCCACTGGTTTTACCAATTTTAAGAGCAGTTGTGAGCTTTGTCACATGAATTCGGCATTATGTCCTCCATCTAATATATTAAGCAAAAAAGACGCTGCCTCGCTCTGCAACTTTCTCCAGTGGTGCTGCTATTGGACAGTATTACTTGAAAATCAATTGCACATTATTATCTTTTATTACATTTGTTTTATTACTGTGTTGTCATGTCTTTCCTCGCCTGAAACTTTTGAGGAGCTACTACCTGATGTGTGTGTGTGTATGTGTGTGTGCCTGTGTGTGTGTGTGCCTGTGTGTGTGTGTGTGTGTGTGTGTGTGTGGTCCTGTGTGTGTGTGTGCCTGTGTGTGAGTGTGTGCCTGAGTGTGTGTGTGTGTGTGTCTGAATGTGTGTGTGTGTGTGCCTGAGTGTGTGTGTGTGTGCCTGTGTGTGTGTGCGTGTGCCTGAGTGTGTGTGTGTGTATGTGTGTGTGTGTGTGGTCCTGAGTGTGTGTGTGTGTGCCTGTGTGTGTGTGTGTGTGCGCCTGAGTGTGTGTGTGTGTGTGTGTGTCTGAATGTGTGTGTGTGTGTGTGTGCCTGTGTGTGTGTGTGTGTGCGCGTGTGTGTGTGTGGTCCTGTCAGAATGGGAGTGGGTGGTGTACCTGCGGAAGTCCAGCAGGGGCCGGGTGGAGGAGGGGATGCCTTGAGCAGGCCAGCTCAGCAAATGAAACTGGGTCAGAGTGCGCGTCTCTTGAGTCTGAACGTTCTTCAGGTAGAAACTACGAACCAAGAAGTCTTTACACCAGATGTGTTCGGACACAAGATTCACCTGAGACATACGAGAAAAAACAGGTAGTAAAGAGTAAAAGCACAAGGGACTTTCAGCGCAACTCAACTGAATGATTCTCACCTCATAGATGTTGTATAAAGACGATCCTTCATCAGGCCAGTAACGTTCACATTGTTTCTCTCCATCCTCCACTAGAGCGGCCATCATCACTATTACAGTACAGCCGTTCTCCCATACCATCTAACATATGCACCAAAACACAATCACTTTTACAGGAGATGCATCTTAATTTCATCTAAACCAATTTAGTGCAATGCTATTATTCAATTTATAACCATTTAGTGATCAAATTATATTTGGGAATTTCATATTATATTTTCTGAATATTTAATAAGATTCTTAAAGTGCCTCTATTATGGATTCTTGAAAATGAGCTTTCATGCAGTAACACAGCTCTAAGTGACTGAAAACATCCTGCAGAGAGTTTTACATCTGAAAGTGCGCCATGTATAAAGTTATAGTCTCTCAAAAGAAAGAGTCGACTCTGATTCATTGAAACGAGTCGTTTTTAAAACCAATCCCAAGCGTTTTATGTTGATGTCAACATGAAACATTAGCATATTGCCGCCTACTTGTTGGTCTTTTCACGTTGGTCTGAATGAAAATGCAAATTCATTCTTTGCCACTAGATGCCGCTTTTGGAGCAGTACACATATCGGTTTCCCCGGTAAAGCAAAGCAGCACTGCGTTCACAAACACTGCTTTATCAAGCATTACAGGCCAGACAAGATGAAAATGAGACCAATCGACCAATCACAGCAGATTAGCGTCACGCAAAGGAGGGGTTTGGAAAAATGAACCGTTTGGGAGTCGTTGAGCAAGTAAGGTAAAAATAAATACATATTATAAGACAATGAAGTGTTTTTTGACCTTGCATGCATTTTAATCTGTTGTTGGGAACTCCCAAAACCAAAATATGAACCTTTCATTACCATAATAGGGGCACTTTAAAATCATCATTCCTCTCAACATGTGCAGCTTACCTGCCAGAAATCAGCAACCGTGTGTGGTAAAGGTCCTTGAGTTGCAATATAAGCAGGTAAACGTGGATCATGATCAATCTATGGGGTAAGATAGTAAAATGAAGATCCTTTCCGGTGACATGATCACATTTAGATTTGTGTGTAGAGAAACAAACGTTCATTTACTTATCCAGCATACATATTAGTGGAATAAAGATGGTCATTTCTTACTATAGTGCTGGCGTTAATGTAGTCCTCTTTGGAGGCGTTGACCTCTGCCTTCAGTTTCACTCTCGAATGGTCATCTAAAACACAATACTTTCATTAAACCTACTGAAAACTAAAATGTACATATTTAACTCATTTCGGTATACCAATATTTGTATCGTACAGTTATATGATGCCTTTCTTGCCAGTGTACACTATTGTTCAAAAGGTCAGCCCGGTAACATTTTTTATGTTTTGAAAGAAGTCTATTATTTATGCTCACCGAGGCTACGCTGATATGATCAAAATATACATTAAAAACTAATATTGTGAAGTTTTTGTATTTTAATACATTTTAAAATGTAGTTTATTCATGTGACGTCAAAGCTGTATTTTCAGCATCATAACTCCAGTCTTCAGTGTCACATGATCTTCAGAAATCATTATAATATGATTATTGGCTGCTCAGGAAACATTAATTATTGTCAATGTTGAAAATGGTCGTTCTGCTTAACATTTCTATGGAAACTGATACATTTTTCTTCATGATTTGATGAATAGAAAGTTCAAAAGAACAGAAATATTTGAAATAGAAATCTAGGTATAATAAATGTCTCTACTTGAATGTGTCCGTGCAGAATAAAAGTGTTTAACTTCTTGTAAATAAATCATGCTGTAATGTAAATGGATGAGATCACTGCTCTTACAGGGCACAAAGTCCGGACAGCGGTTCTTCTCCATGTTGCTTTCAGACTGGGCGATGGAGACCGAGCTCGGCTCAGCCTGGTACGAACACAGAGCCTCCCACTCCTTCTGCAATCGGTCCTTATTCCTCAGATGGTCCTCCATATACGCCTGAACAGAAATGGATTTGAGGCATTCCACTTACTATTACCTATTTGGCTTCTATGTAATTAATAAACGAAGTAGAGTTCAGGACACAGCTTAAGCCTCAGAACTGACTTGTATAAGTCAAGAAGACACAAAACCATTAAATTAGCTGCAGTTTCTTTTAAATATAGATGCAAGCAGGTAAAGATTTGTGCAAGCAGGTACTGCAACCTATTTACTGTTATGTGCTGAAATTGTAGTGCAATAATTCCTGTTAATTAGAGTATGATTCTCCCTTTCAATAGAAAGATGCAGCACATTGCTAGCAGAGTGAAGTCTGAATTGTAGTTTGCGGCTGTGTACCAGTATCATGTGTCCGGTGGAGATGTCCATGTTGGACTGTGCAGGCTCTTCGCTCCAGGACGGTGTGCTGCTGTGAGAGCTGGGACTGTGCTGCGGTCCATCGCTGAACTGAGACGACACACTGCTGACTCGAGATGTGTCGGTCCCCCGTCGACCGCCTGGCTCCGGACGGGTGAACGGTGACTTGGCTGCCATGTGCTGGCGACACAGCTCCTGAGAGACACAGCGAAACCTTAGCATTACCGACTGAGCAATAATGATTCAAAATCCATAATCATCACTGTTAATGTACAGTGCTAGTTACATGCCAGTTACACCTGATTAGGAAGGATTCAATTGATCAAAAATACATTAATAATATTACTAAAAATGTTGGTCACTATTTTTAGGTCCAATTCTCTCTATTAACAAACCATTAACTCTAATTTTGCCTCAACAAACTCCTGATTTGCTGTTTATTAAGGTTAGTAAGGTAGATGTTAAGTTCAGGTATTGGGTAGAATTATGGATGTAGAATATGGTCATGCAGAATATGTGCTTTATATGCTCTAAACAGTCAAAATGTTAATAATAGGCATGCTAATGAACAAATAGTTAATAGTGAGAATTGGTCCCTATACTAAAGTGTTACCAAGATTTCATAAATGCTGTTCTTTTGAATGTTTTATTCATAAAAAAACTACTTAAAAGCAGCACAACTGTTTTCAACATCAAGTATAATTGATGTTTCTTCAGCAGTAAATCAGTGTATTATAATGATTTCTGAAGATCATGTGGCACTGAAGCCTGGAGTAATGTTTGAAAATGCAGCTTTGCATCACAGGAATACATTACACTTTAAATATATTAAAATAAAACAGTTGTTTTAAATGTTAATCATATATCACAATATTGCTGTTTTTACTGTTCACTGAATGCAGCAAACAAAAGACCCCAAAGGCATTTCAGGCTCCTAAAAAGTGGTGATATGATTTTATTCATTATGTAATATTTCAGGCACTATATGACAATCATACATGTGCCATTTTATTTCAGTGAAATTAATTTTTAATGTTTTATTTATTTTGGGGCTCATTCTATATACATTTTTGTACTACATTTTCATCTTTGGCCGATACAGTAAACATCTTTCAGTCCTTCTGTATTTCTCTCTCTGTATTTGTGTGTGTTTAACATCGTACCTGGTAATCAAAGTGGGTTTCCACACCGGCTTCTGGTCCCAGACCCAGTTTGCCAGAGGCTGACAGACGGGTGTGGTGTCGGAAACAGGCGACCGTGAGGGCGACCAACAACACCGTGCCCACACAAGCCATGGCCACCATTGTGAGGATGACCCCCCGCGACCCCTCCCCGACCCGGGTGGCCTGGGGCAAACCACGCCCCTCGCTCCTCTACAACGAGAGAAAAAGAGAAATACAGCAAACGTAAGACAACATCATATGAAGAATCAAGGAAATGGCTTTCTTCGCCGAGCGTTTGTGTGGTCTCTCTGTCTTCCCTACACTCTCTCGTCCCTCTTTAGTCTCTCTCTCTGTTTGTGTAAACAAGTCGGATGTCATCATCGACTACTAATTACCCTGGCGATGCACACGCACAGCCACGTGCCACCCTGAAATAATTAGAGGAAGTCAGTGACCCGCCTGCTCCGCTGAATAATTACCAGCAAGTAAACAATTAAGGAAACCCCCACACAATGCAGGGTCAATCACTCTGAGGAGACGCGCTCTCATTGAGTTTTATTCCATCCTTACACTTCTGCACTTCTAGCGCATGGAGAACGAGCAAATGCACGGATGCAATGACTGCTGATGTCCCGTGTCTCCAACCCCTGCCTGCTGGTGTTGCCATGGTGTCTGGGAGCCTCAGCAGGGGAGAACAGACCATAGTGCTACCATGGCAACAACGAAACGCTCAATGTAGTCCATGGCCATCACGGTGAGCAAAGGAAATGAGAGGAGAGCAGAGGAAATATGCTGTTATCAATACGCCCACATTATTACACTGAATAATATGTGCTGTTATCTGCAGACACCACCTTAGGATGTAACGCTGCCACTGGCAGGTTTTTAATCCATCTGCATTCGAATCTATTCATTCTAATCTTTGGGTGTGATTATTTTGGGATCTTTATGTGTTAAAATATAGGATAATGTTCAATATTTTACTCCATTATTCAAATAAAAGAATATCCTCTGTACTAAAATAAATGAGTCTCTGTAAAACTTAAATATATAAACACACAACTACACTTGCTCCAGTAAACGTATGCTTGATTTATGTTATTAATAACTACATTTGTATTAAAGTAAAGTACAGCCTCTGTCGAACTGTACGATGATTAAAATACATAATAATCACACAAGTGCACTTGCTATGTATCATTAATGACTACA
>QVTF01023817.1:0-15000 GCA_003573665.1 Oxygymnocypris stewartii | reverse complement strand
TTTCTTTAAAATATCTTAAGGTGAGTAAACACAATTCACATTTTTGGATGAACTATCCCTTTAATAAGATTTCAGCGCAATCTCGTGGGAGTGCTGAAAGGGGATTGCTATGTATGTCGCTGTGGGCCGTAAAAACGTTAATTCATTAAAGAAGTAAAGAAAGAGACTCACAGAGAGAGAAAGAAGCACAAAACAGCCTAAGCAGAAAAGCATTTATCCCCATAAACGGCAGACAAAAAACAGTCAGGTGCAAGTAGGTCTCATTACTGAGGCAGAGAGAGAAACTGATAAGATAAAGGACAGGGAGAGCGCACACACACTCACTCATACGCCGTGCACTTCACAGCAAAGAAAGAGTCACAGCCCACAATAGAACAAGCAAGAATAATTAAAAATATGAGCAGCCGGATGCAACAAAAGACATTATTCTGCATTCAAGAGCCTGCAACAGCTGTACAAAGTGAAAGGGGAGCGAGCGAGGGAGAGCAGAACGCCTCAATATGCACCGAGCACAAAAGCCACCCAAGAAAGTGGGGGGGCGAGGGAGAAAGGGATGGGGTCAAAGGCAGAGGTAACAAAAAGAGAAGGGCCAAAAGAATGGCAGAGGGGAGAATGGCATGGGACAAGAAGAGAAAGAACGAGGGAGGGAGAGAAATGAGAAATGAGGCACAGCGTGAAGAAAAAGACCGCAGGAGGATTTGAGACGCGGGAACGGTACAGTGGGACAGTTCGAGATGAACGGTGAACATTTCAAAAACTGTTCGTTTCAAATGCCCTCCTTGTTCGGTTCAGTATTAAACGCCAGAGTGATTCATGAGAAGCCAGAATGATATCTCAGTACGTGATCTGTACATAATAGATGGACAAAACTGTAGAATCTATGAATTTCAATGAGAACGCTCCCTGTTTGGTTGAAGAGGGTGGTTATGTAGAGAATAATGCCCTGTGTGGCCAATTCTGTCGCTGACTGACAAGAGAGAGTGGCTCATTATACCAACCGGCTCCCAAAATTGCTAATCTATAGACCTGCTGATCACAGAGAACATGTGGGTTTCACGGTTTGCGGTTGGAGGACATAAAAATGGGATATAGGCATACTTCTCCCACTCCGGTCTGGATGATTTTCAATCCTGTCTCTCCCTCAAGTAAATTCTTCTCGGCAACTGCAATGTAAAGACAATAAATGCTGGTGAATGTGTGAGTTAATCAATAAGTGCCTGCGCATTTCATTAAAATGAACGGCTTGTCACTCACCGGCTTTATTAGCCACATCCTCGGCGCTGAGATTAAGAGCGTTCTGTCGGATCCTGAACGTCAGCGCCGAGCCCACCACGCTGCAGAGACAAACGGCCGAGAGATCGTGATTTCTTTTACTCTCACCCTGTATTCAGTAATCTCTCAGCACAAACACACACACACACTTTACCTGATGTTGATGAAACTGCTCGTGGAGAGATGGATTCTCTCCGCCAGGGTCTCTAAGAGTTTCACCCCATCATAAAGACTTAAGGGACTGCAGGGAAAACACAAGAACAAATACATTTGTTTTATTATGAACATTCAGCACAAATTAATTCAATTCATTTCAAGGAAAATTCAGCTATATTAACACAAATACATCAGGAAATCATCAGAAATTATTATATTTTTCAAAGGCCTCAAAGAGGAAAAAAACCTCTTCCCTTCAAATTCTAGGCAATTCTACAATATGAAAAAGGGTAGAAAAAAATGGAGCTACTGTTTCTAATAGATAAATTACATTGGTATGTAGATTAGATTTCATGTAGTCATATTCAATATTTCCCTTATAAACATTTTTATACAAACTGCTCAAGACTTTTTCTTGGCATTACTATAATTAACTACAAAAATGTGCATGACTTTTTAATGACAATTCCATGCTATTGTCATGTTTTCCATAAGAATAGGAACACAGTGCTATACAAATGCTCATCCTTTTGTTTCATTATATTTATTATATTTAAAGCAGAAAATAAAAATGATCCAACAGTTAAAAATCTGTCTTTTTAACTTAAAAAAAGTCTAATACTAAGAGAATTGTGTTTTAGGTCAAAACTTGAGCATGGATTTCTGTATCTAATGATCAGGCATCTGCCATCTTTAACTCCAACATAGTGCATTTCAGGAGAATGTACAACATTAAACCCTTAACAAGTTTAAGGAGCTCCTACCTCTGATTAGTGACAATGTAGCCATATTCCTCTCTGCTGTTTGTTTTCAAGATGTTGGCGGTTTTCTCTTTTAAGTGCAGGTCTTTGGCTGACAGGGCGGGGTCTTCCTTCGGCAGAGGGGCAGGGGCTGGTGTGGATGGGGGCGGAGTAGGGGCCCGCTGGTGTGTTGGGGTCGAGGACAGAGCTGAAACAGGTACGGGGGGTTTCGCTCCTTTTTCTGTCTCTTTATCACTGCCTGCTACAATCGTCTGTTGAGAAAAACACAAAGCGTTGTGTGTAAAGAAAAAAAATAAAATTTAACCTGAAAATGCAATATACAGCTAATTCATTCCTCCTTTTTTACACTTTCTGATAAGTGCCAGTGCTATTTAAATCATCAGATGACTCACTCAACAATGCATCGAAAGCAATGTTTAAAAAACGAATGTGATACATTCTTTTAGCATTTAGTTGAATTATTAGAGTGCAAATCTGCGTCTACCTGTTTTACAGTGACTGTCCCTGGAGATTGATCTGAGGGACACAAAGATGAGAGAAAACATCACACAGTGCTTTTGTCCCACAAATAATTGTAAAGATATGAATGCATAACACCTAAGGCTGTTGATCAAATTTATCATGACCATGACAATAAGGTGCAGTCACTTCTATATGATTCAATGCATATGTCTGAATGCATGACGTGAATACATTTGTGTGTGTTGTGATGTCACTCTATACCTGCTTTCTCCGTGTTTTGAAGCAGCTGTAACACTAAAGTAAGTCTTTTTATCTGCTGAGGGCTCAGGTCTCGTGGGTCCACTCCGAAACTTTTTAACAGGGTGGCCAGCTGTGCCAGTGTATCATCTATAACACACATATTAATATGCTGGATGAAATGAAAACATCAGCATGCACCATCATAAGCAACTGAACAAAATGCATATTTACACTTAATAAAATGCTACATACACATTTATTTATTTATCCAAAGCAACTTACATTGGATTCATTTTACAAGTAGCTGCAGACTTCGATGGTGAAATTGTTTGCTATGACATCTTCATAAGGGCACAACATTTGAAGCATCCCAAAAAGAGATACTCACCATCAAGTCCAGAAAGAGAGCTGTAGTCCTGAGGGACTTTCTTGTTGTTGCGCTGGGCTGAGCTGGGCTGTTCCTGTAGGGTGTAGTCTTCTCCATACTCCAAAGGGAAATCTAGAGCTTCATAGTATGGTGCGGCAGGGAGGGCTGCTGCCCCCCTGTGGCGTAAAGAGGGTTGTGAGGAGGAGAGGTACAGAGAGACTGCCTCTTCCACGAGCTGACGGTCTCTGTCTCTTTGCTGGGCTCCAGCTCGAGAGGGGGGTCGCTGGTATCCCATGCTGGTGTGAGGATGGAGAGAATGGGTCATGTCCTCCTGTTCGGGAAAAATAAGTGAAAAAATGTATTTAAAAATATAAGATAAATCTGCATTTGCTTTTCTATGCTATTTAAAAAAATAAAACTTGTCTTACTTGTAGGTATGAGTACGGGTCCATTGGTAGGGCTTGCATCCGGAGCGAGGAGGACTGGTGGGGGTCTAACACCATGTAATCCATGTAGCTCTGAGCTGGACCAGGATCAGAGTTAGAGCTGGAATAGACCTTCTTCGCTGCAGGCTTTGGCGGCCTACACAAATAAATCAGTCAATTACATTGAATCTAATACAAGAGATCAAACAGCTGAGGTCTGAGAGACCTCTGAAATCAAGTTTTCCAGCAGCAATAACACACTCAAAGGAACGGCTGAAAATAAAAATACTTTCTCATCCTCATGCTGCTTCAAACCTCTTTTTTCTATTCTGAAGAACGCTTTTTCATTCATATCAATAGACCGCTCAAGCACCATAAAAATATCATAGTCCTTTATCATAAGTAGAACATGCAAGTCTGTGCAGCATATAAGAAGTCTTCAAAAGCCATAAAATAGCTTTGTGTGAGAAACACAACAACCTTCAGTAGTAAGTCAGTATGTAAGGAAAGTCTTGATATCCGATGGAGCCGACGGACTTGAGTTTGAGTCCTGGATTGTGATAATATCTGACTCTCTATCACTCTCTCTATCACACTCCATGCTAACATATTGCATAATCTGTTGCACCTTTGCACAACTATCTGTTGCACCTTTGCACAACTATCTGTTGCACAACCAATCTGCTGTAAATTTATAATCTGTTGCACCTTCACATAATACTATGCATAGATGTGGACATAATGCAGACGTGTAAATTAGGTGTATAATGTGTATTGGTGCATTGGTAACGAAGTATGTCTTTATAGTACACTGTGTGTACTGAGTATATGTATGTGTATTTTGCACATTGTCTTCTGTACAGTCTGTAAATATGTACTGTCCATATGTAAAATATATATATTTTTTTCACTGTCTGGAGCACACTCGTAAGAATTTCACTCACCAAGGCACTTTTGCTGTGGTGATGTGACAATAAAAGTGATTTGATTTGATTTGATAACACTACTTTGAAAATGCATGAGGGTAGTGGTGATTCAGATATTTTGTATTAATTGATAAACTTTTTAAACAGTCAAAAAATGTATCAAATGATCAGACTGATCCGGTCCTCAGGTTCAACCTGACTCAATAATGCATTACCAGCCAATTTAAAATTCACAAAGCTATTATTTAAATTCAACAAACTTTGAATATAGCGCACTTTCATGATGCATTTATCCACTAACTGTAATTGCAGTTAAAAATTGCAAACAAAATATTCCACTAAGGAAATAAGTCATACAGCTTTGGATCATAAGGGTGAGTAAATGATACTATTCCTTTAAACTAACAGCATTGTTTGTTCCTGGTACTCACTGTGCATTCTGGACCTTTTGTGTGCGTGTGTGAGGAATACGGCTCAGCTCCTTTGCAATGATGTGCTGGGTGATTTCATCCTGCCAGGAGAATCCTGTTCACAGGCACACAAATACACAAACAATGTAAGCAGGTACATGTAAAGCAGTACTTAGTATGTACAGTAGTACTTACACAGCACATGAGTCAGCATGCATTGTGCCTGTGCTTTTCTTGAAAACAAGTCTGAAACCTGATATACTCAATCCTGTCTTCATTGCTTTGTTTGTTTGCTTTTAGTTTCTCCTAATCCTAATGGATCATCTTCATTACTTCATTTTATATTATACTTCTGATACACCTTGCACACTCCATTAGATACAGCAGCAGATGGAAGTACTTCTATTCTGAAAACTGGTAATGATTCAGAAAATAAATGAAGTGTTAAATATTAAAAGCGTGGGAATAGTTTTGTTGTCAGCACCATCATAAAATCAGTGTAATTTAATGCAATATATCCTGATAGATAAAATGTTGGGAAAAAAGGTTTTCTTTTTAATTATAAAATTTGTGTTTCTTTATTTAATTTGTATTTGTATCAGTCAAATGTATTAAATTAACAAACAAAATCACTAGATATTTTTGGTGCTCATGTTTTTTACTAATATCCAGAATTCCATAACATCCATAACTATTATTATTCATTGATTTGCAATCATATTTGCATTTCCTCATTTTTCACATTTTCGAAAAATAAAAAGCACAACAATAATAAACGCGTGTGAACATATGTGTGTGTGTGTGTGTGTCTGCGTGTGTGTGTGTGCATGTGCATGTTTATGTGGTTTATGAGGACACAAATTTGTATAATGACATTGGTATGACATATATATTGGTTTGGATAAAAGCATCTGCAAAATGACTAAATGTAAATGTAAATGTTACAAGGAGAAGGTGAATTATGAGTACAATTTCAATGTCCCCATAATTCAAAAGGCTTATAAATCATACAGAATCATACCTTTTTATTTTTCTGAATAAAATAATTTACTGAATAAAATTATTTATTTCTCACTGTCTCCTGTGAGGGCTAGGTTTAGGTGTAGGGTTGATGTAGGGCAATAGAAAATAGCTTTGTACAGTATAAAAATCATTACGCCTATGGAGAGTCCACATTAACCATAAAAACCAACAAGTGTGTGAGTGAGTGTGTGTGCGTGCGTGCGTGCGTGCGTGCGTGCGTGCGCGCGCGCGCGTGTTTGTGCGTGCGTGCGTGCGTGCGTGCGTGTGTGTTTGTGCGTGCGTGTGTGTTTGTGCGTGTGTGTGTTTGTGCGTGCGTGCGTGAGTGAGTGAGTGTGTTTACCCTGACGCATCAACTCTTTGAGCACTTCCTGCAGTCTCTGAAGAACAGGAACAGAGGCCTGGTACTGAACCTGGTCATGTCTGGAGCTCCGGCACTGTCCAAAGAGCTTGTCTGTAATACATACAAACACAAACCATTTAGATGTACAACACTGAGGAGGAAATCTGTAAAGGAAACCTCGTTTCATAATATTCTGTGTAAATGATGCAAAAAGTAGTGTCTCAAGGTTCACAGCTCTTCTGAGCATTGTGTTAAAAAAGTTACTGATGTCAGTATAAATCAAAATAATTAAATATAAAACAACATCATACATAATCGTAAACACTCATCCATAAATACAGTGTGACTACGAAGCACATTAAAATGTCGCAGACAAAATAACCCATCAGTGAAAAATGAGCCAGTTTCTTAACTAATAAGCACCCATAACATATTCAACCCACCCCACACATACACTCACATCCCACACATATACCACTGACTCATCCCTGACTAAACCTCCAGTTGTGTGGTTTAAAAAAGCCCTTGATCCCTTCACACAGATGAGCTCGAAACATGAACCCGGCCATTTTCTGTATCTCAGAGCAGGTCTGTCCATAACCATGACTCACAGCTATTTATAGTCCAGATGGAGATGTGAGAGCACTATGGGGGAGATGGATCAGTTTCCCTGGGGCATGGAAATACACCGTTCATCATTACATCGCAATAGAAGTGACCGTGGAGAAACTGCATGACGTCACACCATCACTTCAGCAAAAGAGAGACGTACAGATAAAGAGCAACACACACCACAAGTATATTCTGCCTCTCATAATACATGCATATTCATGACAGACGTCTTTCAGGGGTTGCTGCATTTTTATTTTGTTTTATGGCTGACTATACATTGGCTAAGCATAGACAGACACATAAATACATATAAGCTACATACATCCAAAAATAATAATTGTTTGTTTTATTTTTGACAAAATGAGGGATGAAGTCAAGGCTCTTGGAATCTCATTTTTTTAAACAAATGTCTAACTGAGTATATTATGTCTTATGGATGCTTGTTTGCCCCATGGAATATTTTTTTTTAATTAAAAGTAATTGTGACATTTGATCTCATAATTCTGAATTGTAAGAATTATGATAATTAAAGTCAGAACTCTGAGAAACAACGTCTGAATTGTGATATATGAATTCAGAATTGCAAGAAAAATAGTAAGAATTGTGAGATAAAAATTTGGAATTACTTTTTTATTATTTATTTAGTGGTGGAAAAAAACAGCATTGCAAAAAAGTAAACGCAAGAGATCAAATAAAAATGCAATAGTCAATTGAAAAATATAAACTTGTGAGAAAAACTTCTGAATTCTGAATTAATATCTCACAATTCAGTCTTTGTTTCTCATAATTCTGAGAAGATAAGTCTGAATTGTGAGATATAAAGAAAAATGTAGAAATGAAACAGTACAAGCACCACCGCAGTATCTTATATAAAATGTGAACAACTCCTTTTTTCTGTTTCTGTATTTTATTACTGTCTCTCGGTGTAATAAAAAACACCTGACATGCAGTATGTTTGTGTATGGAGGTGTCAGAACAAAAGAGCTTGGACTGGAGGAAACGGCTTTTCACTGAAAAAATAAAAACAGCTTTTTATACACCTCTGTTTATGACACTGGGAACACTGAAGCCTTAACCATGTACAGCAACCCGGCTAAGCGTCATTGCGAACACGAGTCT
This sequence comes from Oxygymnocypris stewartii, assembly GCA_003573665.1. Classification (NCBI taxonomy): domain Eukaryota; kingdom Metazoa; phylum Chordata; class Actinopteri; order Cypriniformes; family Cyprinidae; genus Oxygymnocypris; species Oxygymnocypris stewartii. Next base: position 6,887 of record QVTF01023817.1, on the reverse strand, counting down.
CTGAAAAGCTTTTCACAGAGCGCCTCGTGTTTGTGTAACCTCCTTTGAATGTGCAGGTACCCGTGTGGGTATATATGTGCGCGGATGTGCGTATGAGTGTGTTTGGATGCATGGCAAAGACGTGAGTCTGTGCGTAAGCACCGGGCAGTGAGTCATCAGTGATTGTGGGGGCGTTCCATGGGCTTGATGATGTCACCGTTACCAAGGGGACACGGAGCAGAGGTGGGAGGGGCTTGAGCAGGTGACAGAATACTAGTGTTAGTGGCTGTGGTAATACGTACACAGGTAAATCCCTGAGAGGAGTGTAAAATAACAGATGGAACGTGAATGATTCCGTTTGGAATTTTCAGGAAACTTGCACATGTGTTTGAATTGCTACATACAGTTGGGTTCACAAGTCTGAGACCACGTAGTGTATTTTAATATTTAATAGTGGACATTCAAAGAAAGGCTTGGGATTAATAATAAAGAGAAATGCTGAAGTAAAATGAGGAAGAAATATTTAAGATTCTGCTGTATTTTCAAGTCCTATTTCTTACAATGTGCTTCCAGGAAGCACACGATGCTCTTTGGATCTGTCTCAAATCTTACCGGTTTTACATCATTACGCTTTACACAAGCTTGTTTCATTCAAATTGTTTTACTAATAATATCAAAAGGTAGCACTTTACACTAAGGTCCCATTCGTTAACCTGAATTAACTAATGATAACTAACAATGAGCAATACATTTGATACAGTATTTATTCATCTTTGTTGACGTTTGTTAATAAAAGCACAAATGTTCACTGGTGGTTACGTTTTTCCACAGGTCTGTGAAATAATATGAACAAATACAGCTTTTCAAATTAATAATGCATTAGTAAATGCTGAAATTAACATTTTATAGGATTAGTAAATGCTTTAGAAGTATTGTTAATTGTAAATTATTTTAACAAATTAAACCTTATTGTAAAGTGTTACTGGAAAAAATAAATAATGCAAAATAAAAGGATATTCCAGACTTTTGGAACCCATTGTATTTTCACGTGGACATAAAATAGACAGATATCATAAACATCTGTCTCCAGTATACACCCACACAATGTTCGTTACTGCTGACTAATATGAAATGAGAAGTGAAAGTTCCTGCGGTGTAAATTATTCAGCTGTGTGCAGCAGTCAAGCGATGATCCGGAAATCACCATTAGATCATCAAGAGCAAGAAATAAAGAGACAGGACGCAGAACATAGACCCACGTCCTTTCTTCTGAATTTATGATTTACTGGACCTACACACCTAGTGTGATACTCACCCTCAGAACAGAACTGCTCCCTGGAGCACAGCCTCTTCTCAAACAAACAGCCTGTGTGCAAGAGACAGAAACAGAGATGAAGAGCCAAAGTGAGCAGATGAAAACATAATAATGCATTTTTGTCAATGGAGATATAGTAGACTATTTTCAAGTGATGTCTAAGTGACCTTTTCTTAACCGACACATTCGTCTCAGCTATAAACCAATGTGTCAAATCTGTGTTTCCAACTGTCTGACTCTGGGATAAGAGTTATATCTCAAAAACACAATTCGAAAGCATATTGAATCAAGATGAATCAATGACAGGAATCATTCATCCATGATGGCCTATGAATGCAGTAGCTTGTTTCCCCGAAGATGCAGAACTGCTGTGTGGGCAGATAGAACGAGGAGGAAAGCTCCGGGCATGTGCTGAACACAGCTGATCAAATAAAGAGGAAACGCACCTGCCAGCGAGCATGACCTGACTGTGCTTCAGCGTGTATATGGGTGTGTGTGTGTCTGTTTGTGTGCCTGAGTGTGTGTGTATGTCTGTTTGTGTGTGTGTGTGTGTGTGTTTGTCTGTGTGTGTGTGTGTGTGTGTTGTCTGTGTGTGTGTGTGTGTGTGTGTGTGTGTGTGTGTGTGTGTGTGTGTGCGTGTGTGTGTGTGTGTTTGTCTGTGTGTGTGTGTGTGTGTGTGTTTGTCTGTGTGTGTGTGTGTGTGTGTGTGTGTGTTTGTGTGCCTGAATATATGTGTGTGTGTGTGTGTGTGCGTGTGTGTGTGTGTGTGTGTGTGTGTGTGTTGTCTGTGTGTGTGTGTGTGTGTGTGTGTGTGTGTGTGTGCGTGTGTGTGTGTGTGTGTGTGTGTGTGTGTGTGTGTGTGTGTGTCTAAATGTGTGCCTGAGTGTGTGTGTGTGTGGGAGGGGGGATTCTAGGCTGGCCAACAGCACTGCTGTCAGGGGAACCGAGCAGGACAAACAAAGATAAAGAGTCAAGCTGATAAAGCTGGACAGAATAACGTGGCCTAAAAACAGATTTAGACAGTTAAAAAGGAATGGGCTTTTGGTGAAATAATTCTAAATGAAATTATATACCAGATTAGGGCTTTTCACACTGCGCTTAATCCCAGATTATCGTCGCTACAGCATTTGAGGGGGGGAAATGTCAAACAGTGACGGAAAACCATTTAGATACAGAAACCGTTTCGTTTTTACCTTTGAAGTCCGAGGAGTCCATTTAAGGGGCTGGCGCAAATCGTGGCACTGTTTAAAACGCAAATGTTCAAACAGAAACAGTGCGAAACACCAGTTAATGAACAACACCAAGCCGGGATTAAAGCGAGTTTAGACTATATGCATGTGTATATATATATATATATGGTCCTGATTTATACACCATGAAAAAAACATAAAATGTTCATCCAATTCGGTGCCTGTCAACCTATGTATTTGCTAGTTTCAGCCTCAGAGGTCACGCCCACGGACCGGTGGCTAAATGTCTGATGCATATGACACACTTATCTGGAAACACTTCAGGAGTGTCGAAGTTGTTGTCGGATTGGTTGAATTCTACAGGATTTCCGGGAGACGTGTGTCGCGTGTGTCGCAAAACAAAGATGGTGTGCCGCCAAACCCCCTCACGAAAGAACAAAGCCGCCGTGTTTACAACTGTGATGGCGAATGCTTATCAGGGTCAAATAAACATTGGAGTTTCAAAATTATGAGAAATATTTCAAGTTCGTGGCATAGAATCTTTAAAAAATGTCCGAGAGTTTTCACACCGGTCTGTTATTGTGGCGAAATTTCCATGCCCCTAAACGTGACGCTGCACAAAACAAACTGTGATTGGTTCTTTGACATGTCGGTCCAACGGCCTCATGGGCGGGCCTTGACCAATGAACATGACCATCTAATCCAGACCTTCAGCCATCGATTGCATACCTCCGCACAGCCAATAGCGAGAGTTTGGGGCGTGGCTACTGTAGCAGGCTGAGCCAGAGGATGTTTAGCCGATGTGGGAAAATACATTCAGAATCCATTACAGAAGTGCAGACAAAAATTCAAGGATTTATCAAAAAAAAAATATATATATAAGGTATGCTAAACGTATAGTTAAAAGTATTCCTAATATGTTGGACCTTTTATTGAAAGCAGCCCATTTTACCTGATTAGACATGCCTTTTTATTTTCATAGGTATAGATGGACAGTGTAAAACGTGATTCGGTTTACCCGGGATTAAGAATGATTCATGGTTAACTATTTCTAGTGTGAAAAGCCCTATTATGAGTTAAAGGAGTACATAAATAAATTACAATACAATAATACAAATATCGAAGGACTTTGAATAATATTGAGGCGTGAAGGTTACTGAACACAGGTCTAACGAACAGCTATTTCTGAAACACACTCCAGTTTACTTTGATAAAAATGTGAAGTGTAAAGTTTGCTCATTATTTATTTCCACTAGCAACATGAGCTGCTGATTTAGAAATGGAACAGAATGTGATGTTAACCTCTCATTTCCACTTTCCACTGATGACTTATCACATCAGTGAAAATCCCCATGGCAGTGTTTTACTCACGCTGGATTAATGATTAAACGCACACAGAAATCTGTTCAAAAACAGCCGTTGCCAAGGTTTAGTCTCAGACAAACAGGTCTAATCTAAACTCAAACTGGAATAATAATTATTATTATTAAAAATGTTAAGGTAATAATCAATACATGTGTACAAAATAATCCAATCAAGTTGTGTAAATTGGTATCAGGCTAAAGCAGCAACAACCTTTACTCTCAAAAAACCCTGTTTGTCAATATACATCAACATAAGCCCTCAGAAAATGAGAGCAAAAGTTATGATGAATGAAAAAATCTCTTGCAAAGAGTGCAGAAATATTATACATTTAGGCCTATGTAATAAAGATTTAAATAAATAACTAGATAAATACGCTTTCATGGCGCTGATTTTTACTAAAAGGACATCTGAGCCGGTTTAGAGCAGCCTTAACCAGGCTATGCAAAGGGCAGATAATGAAAATTCATACCATTCATAAATGTCAACAGTAACCACAACCGCATAAAAAATTAAATCCCAACAACCTCACGGAAATCATTGTCCATTAAACAAACTGAGAGTGTGATCGAGAGATTATTGATCATTTAAAAAGTGTATAAGACATACTAGATGGCAGTATTACAGAAATATTATATGCAAATGGGTCACTCCTCCAACGTTGCCAAGAGAAGAGTGATTTCTATTGATCAGAGCAGGGATGGAGAGTAAAGAGTATTTCTGTTAACCAGATAATATAGACCTAACCTACAATAAAACATAAAGTGGATAGTTGCTTTCAAAATAAACAAATATGAATATTGCCCCTCTCCATGGTGCTGAAATGATGCTCTTCACTCCTTGTCTCCGTGCTTTCCCACCAGTTGCATGATAAAGCTGAAGCATTTTAATTCACGTCTATAACACTTTTGATGCATGTTTAGGAGGAGAAGTGTTCACAATGGCGATAAGAAACAAACACAATATGCAAATATTCTCAGAAATTGATTTTAAAATAATGCACGTACATCCATATCAAATAATCGTAAACGTGATCCCATATGTCACAAGATACACTAAATCGCTCACGAGTATAAGCATTTGTTGTACTGTATATAAATAAATGTGGCCACATTGTAATTGTCATAGGCCTAAACAACCATACCACTGCACGTCTGTGCACAATGAAACTGTCATGCCTTCAATCGATTTTCATTATATATTTTCAAAGATTTTATTTTCTATGGACATTAATACCTACCGTATTTGCCTGTCATCCCAAGCTGGCAGAACACGGACATCAAAAACAGGGCTCTCCATACTCGTGGAGGCGTCATATTAACTATCCACGGGATTGTTTATCGCCCTCCGTCAACAATTTAAATCCACATTTCGTCTGTCGGAGTCGCAGGCTTGTAGCTCAAGCGATGGACGCGTCAGGTAAGACAAATCAACGGTAGGCGTTCGTTTTAGGCAGTCGTAAACATACAGAGACGTTAACGAATGTCCTGAAGTTCTGGTGCGGATCTGGAGCGGGAATCACGAGCCTCCTTCATCGGTGTGGCGGGGACCCGCGATGACGTCACGGAGAGACCGGGAGCTTTGCGAAGGAAGAGAGCCAGAGCCTGGAAACATCTGGGTCCTGGTTTACCTGTGAAACGAACCAGTGGCTGTCTGGTACTTATAGCATTGCCTGCAGAAGATGATGAAGTCCTTCTGTTGCGGTTATAGTTTTCCTCGGACATAACATTTCACTGATATCAAGTGAGTATGAGGTAAATCCATGTCCAGTGACAAATGTTAGACACGCCTTTATTTGGAATCGTACAGAAATTTTTTAATGTTTAACATGAAACATCCATATACAAAAAATGAACCATGGTTGTATTGTAGTAACCATGTTTTATTTTTTTTATTTTTTTGGCGTATTGATTGCCATGTGTAACCACAATTTTACTACAAATACCATAGTCAAACTATGGTTAGCCTAACTAAACCATGGTTAGTTTGTGGTTACCATTTAACTAGTAACCATGTTTTTGTTTAGTTTTTTCGGTGGGGGGGTATTTGTAGTAAAACCACTGTTAAATTTCGTAAGGGCTGGTCTCAAATAGCAATAATTGTATGCAGGTGTAGAGCAAGTGTGTTGAGTGGCCATTTTAAAATGAAAACAAACTAATATCACGTTTGATGGAGCCTATTTGACAACGTTTCTGTTGTTTACAAAAACATACTCAAAGTCCTATTCTAGGCTTACGGCTGACAAACATATGATAAATGAGTATTCGCTATATGTTCCTGCATGTGTGGCATAGGAAACCACTGTCAAAAGAATACCAATGCCATCATCATTTATACCTCACCATAATCTACCACCAATTGAGAAAGTAACAACAAAACACGTTTTTTTTACCTGATGCACTCCTTTAGCTGAGCTGTGGTGCCACCAACTGTCCGGATATTGTCAGTGCAGTATTAATGTCATATACACTATGATTGCTTTGCCATTAGTTACAATACATGTTTAAAATAGACACCATATGATGTACAATATATTTTTTTATTTTATTTTGCAATGCACAATATTTAGCTCCACAAATTTTTTTTCAAAAAACATATTTTGAACAATCATTCTCTTGATTTTTGTTGTTCTCTTAGTTTTGCTCTGACTGTAAATGTTACATACAGCTATGTATGTAAATGTTTTAGAGAGGGACCCTTGCACATTTAACATCTTTCAAACTCTGTCCCAAAATCTCGCCATGTTCCCCTTGACCCCCTCTGCGTGGCCTTTGACCTTGTTGGAATCTGTGTCTGTCTGTTTGGGGGGTTGCTAAGGCAGTCTGGGGGAGTGTCTGAAAGACGACCACTACATCCCATAACCCTCCCCACACGTGGTTTCACATGTCCAGCCATTCGGACTCCACATTAGCAGACACCATGTTTTATTCAAATGTCTTATTCATTGACTAAAAACGAAGCAATTACATAATTTTCTTTAGATACTACAAGTAATGTATTTTTATGGCACTGTTATCTAAAATACAACAAACAAAAAATAT
>QVTF01023816.1:0-49159 GCA_003573665.1 Oxygymnocypris stewartii | reverse complement strand
TATGATGATGTCATAACTCACTTCCTGTCTCCTTTGGTCTTTCCGGTGTTCTTCCTCTCCTCTTTCCCATTATCTATACTGTCAACATTTGTAACTGTGCTCCCCTGTGCTGAACTGTGTATTTCTCCAACCTCTCTTGACATCCACCTCGTCCGTCTTCCCTGTTCTACACTTCAAACGATCTCTTCATTGATGTTCACTCCACCTTCCCCTCTAACAGACGATGGAGTGTCACATGGAGGAGTGGTATAAAGAGGTTGGAGAGCTGCAGGCGCAGGCGGCCTCCATCCCTCAGCAGGGGCGGGTGATGGAAGGGTGTGCGAGAGACAAGCCGGGGTAGAAACACGAATTGTACGACTGATTGAGCCTCTGAAAGAGAGACGTCGTATCCTGCTGGCCTCTAAAGAAGTGCACCAAGTGGGCCGTGACCTTGAGGATGAAATAGTGAGTCTAGCAACCTCATTATAACTATTAGCTTCAATACAGTTTGAAATGTTGTGAATGTATTTGTCCGCAGTTGTGGATGCAAGAGCGTCTTCCAGTGGCCTCTTCTCAGGAATATGGCACAAGTTTACAAGCTGTACAGCAACTCATGAAGAAGAATCAAGTAAGACAGCATCACAAAGACTACTGAACAGAAACATGAGCTGTTTCTCATGGTCATCTCCTCTCAGAGTCTGCAGAGAGAGCTTCAAGGTCATCGTGGACGTGTGGAGGATGTTCTGGAGAGAGCAGGTGTGATCGCATCCATCCGCAGTCCGGAGGCAGACAGCATCAGGGCCGGTATGGAGCAGCTCCATCAGCTGTGGGAGGTGCTGTGGATCGAGACCGAGCACCGGCAGCTCCGGCTGGATGTCATGTACCAGGCGCAGCAGTACTACTTTGATGCGGGAGAGGTGGAGGCCTGGCTCAGCGAGCAGGAGCTGCACATGATGAATGAGGAGAAGGGAAAGGTGGGGAACACCAAACAGCCATACTGGGGTGATAAATATTGTTTAAATAAAACAGTATCAAATGAACAATACATAACTCTAATCAACTAACTGTTAGCTTTCTGGCTCGTATATATACACACACCTACATTATGTACATTGAAAATGGTATATACAGTACATACATCTCAAAAATATTAACATTACGTTTATGCATTTAGCAGATTACAATAGAGGAACATAAGCAATTAATCACAGAGTAATCCATATTCTCATAATAAACAGTGCTAGTTGTATTAGAAAGCTAGGAAACAAGTTCGGGCATGAAAAATGTGCACAAAAAAATTGAAAAGAAAAAACTGTAAATAAAATAAGTGTTGCATATATAATTAATTGTCATAATTGTATAATGTAATTAAATCATTAATAATGAATTCATTGTAATAATATTTCATTATAAATATCCTATATATTTGTAGAATGTAGAAGTTTATTGAAAGCTAGGAAAACACAGAAATGCATTTAAAAGAGATGTAAAATGTTGTAGCAATAATTATAATTAATTATAGTAAGTCATTTTTTTATGCATAAATAATGCATTTTTTGTTTTTGTTTTTTGCTTGGGCAAAATTGTTGACCATCTTGGACCACAAATCTTAATTGTTTGAACCTGTGTATACAAGATGTTTTAAGGATTTTAGTTTCAGGTGGTACGCAGTAAGTTTTATGGGATGTTTCGATGTTTACATTTAGCAGACACTTTTACCCAAAGCGACTTACAGTGCATTTTAGGCTATACTAATTTTTGTCAGTATGTGTGTTCCCTGGGAATTGAACCCACAACATGTTGCGCTGCTAAACGCAACGCTCTACCACTGAGCCACAGGAACACTATGTCATAGATAGATGATGACATTGGAGTAGTGTGTATCTGATCTGTGTCCTCTCTCGCTGAAGGATGAAGCCAGTACTCTGCAGCTGCTGAAGAAACAAGCTGGCACTAGAGCAGACATAGAGGACTATGCCGAGAGCATCGGGAATGCTTCTCAGCAGTGCAGACAGCTGCTGGAGCTCGGACATCCGGACTGGTAAATGTGCAGCAGTACTCACCGACCCAATCAAAGACAACAAACTTTTGGCTTATCCACTTTCACTTTGTGCAATCACAGATTCCATTCTTTGTCAGTGACAACACCTTTCAAGAGTAACGGATTTTGACAGATTTGTTCCTTTAAATGAAATCTGTGTGTGTGTGGTGTGTGTGTGTGTGTGGTGTGTGTGTTGTGTGTGTGTGTGTGTGTGGTGTGTGTGTGTGCTTGTTGCCTCAGTGAGCAGATCAGTAAGCATCAGTCTCAGATCGACAGGCTGTACGTGTCTCTGAAGGACCTGGCGGAGGAGAGGAAGTCTCGTCTGGAGCAGCAGTACTGGCTCTATCAGCTCAACAGGGAGGTGGATGAACTTGAGCAGTGGATAGCAGAGAGGGAGGTCATCGCCAGCTCCACTGAACTCGGACAGGACTTCGAGCATGTCACGGTCAGTTGCTCCGAAACATGATCAACTGCAGCTCTTGCTTGTACTGCTTCCGTGGTTTGTTAACAGTCAAATCCTGATCTCAGATTCTGCAGGAGAAATTTACCGAGTTTGCATCGGAGACCGGGAGCCTGGGGCAGGAGAGGGTCACAGCTGTCAACCAGATGGTTGATGAGCTCATAGATTATGGTCATGCGGATGCAGCCACCATCGCTGAATGGAAGGATGGGGTGAACGAGGCCTGGGCGGATCTGCTGGAGCTGATGGAGACGCGAGGACAGATGCTCGCTGCTTCACACCAGTTACACAAGTTCTTCTCTGACTGCCAAGAGGTACGAAGAAGAAGAGATTCTTTCATCTGATTAATGAAGTCATCTAAATTCACTAGTTTGCTAAAGCCATCATTATTATGACTAGTGCTTATACTTAACTATCACTGTCACTATTGGGTTTTCTTCAAATGCTTGTTTATTAAACTATCTGTTTTACTGACATGTATCCATCCAAGCAACCATAATGCAATGCATTAAGCCAGCGTAAATAAAAAAAATTGCTACCCCTGTTGAAAAAATCCAGCATATGCTTATTGCTGGTTAGGTATGTTTTGAAGCATGGCTGCTGGTTTAAGCTGGTCCTTAGCTGGTCATGAGCTGGTTTAAGATGGCCATGTGCTGGTTCTAAGCTGGTCCTGAGCAGTTTAGGACCAGCACATGACCAGCTAAGCACCAGCTTAAACCAGCAGCCATGCTTCAAAACATACCTAACCAGCATATGCTGGATTTTTCAACAGGGCAGCCAATGCTAGCATTTTTTATTATCTTCACAAAATGTACATGGCCTCCAGAATATTTTGTTTTATGAATGTCTGAATGTGCAATTAAATGTCAGAAGAAAGAACAGAGCCTCTGTTTTAATTAAATGTTTTATTCTGACTCAATGCATTTTTCTTAATCAACACTTGCATGTGGGCAAGTTTCCTAAAAAAGTATTTTGAACAAAAAGCTGAGAAATTTGCATGATGATGATCAAAAAGTAGATGGAGTAGATCTCAACTTTTCCAAGAATGTTTCATGTGCAGTGTACTTGATAATACTGGTTGAACAACAGTCCTAGTTTTCCTTAGTGCCCTGGGAAGCTTTCTGTGTATATATTAGTTTTATTACTGTGATATTTGTGGGATAATGCTGAGGCATGTTTGTTCTTCTGCTGCAGGTGTTGAGGAGACTGAGCTCTGTGTGTGTGTTTACTGAGTGTACATGATAAATAGGAGCAGTGCTCATGCTGTATGAAAGCTTAGACCACAGTGTCTCTGTTTCAGGTTTTAGCACAGATCGATGATAAGCAGAGGAGGTTACCGGAGGTCCGCGCATGTCAAGGAGGCACTTCAAATACCAGCATTCTGCAGAGACTTATGCAGACTTTTGAACATGATATTCAGCTACTTGTTACACAGGTGAACTGATGCAACACATTCTTATGCAAGGAGGGCAAAATAAATACGTGAAGTTTGTAGATAGATCTCTAAAATACAGTTGCAGCATTTGTATAAAGAAGGTTGTTTTCCTCAGGTAAGACAGTTGCAGGAGAGTGCAGCCCAGCTCCGAACAGTTTATGCTGGGGATAAAGCAGAAAGCCATCGCCATTCAAGAACATGAAGTGATGCAGACATGGAAAGAGCTGCTTATATCCTGTGAGGACTGCCGAATGCAAATCACCACAGCGACAGACAAGTTACGCTTCTTTGGGATGGTGCGTGATCAGTTGATATGGATGGACAGCATCATCTGTCAGATAGGAGCTGGGGAGAAACCAAGGTGGGACACATGCTGGGACACTTGCTCTCTGCTTATAGGAGCTCATTAAGGTGCTTTATCATTGTAATGCATGAAGGTTTGCATCAGGTCAGCTGAAGAGCAGCCACTGTGGCCGCTGGAGTGTATAGGTATCATACCACAAGTACAAATAAGTGATAAGGGTGGTAAGTGCATGAACCACAATAGTATTTATACATCATATTACGATTAAGCATACTAGTACCTAGGGCTGCACAATTAATCAAATTTCTAATCGCAATTACGGATGCCACAATTACATAATCATTCAAAGCAGCAATTAATCATTCAAAATCCATTTATGTTATTCTGTGTGTTTAAGATATGTTCTTTTCTTTCTACATGTATCTACATTTTATTTAAATAAGAAACCAATCCATGTATAGTTCACATGCGAGGCTTATAGGCTACTATAGAAAAGCAATACAAGTTTTTAAGTTAGTGTTTTTAGCATTTTTGTACATCTAAAAATATAGCATGCGTTTGCTTCAAACAATGGTATAAACATTATTGTGATAATCATAATTAATAATCACAATTACGATTTTAAGGGAATAATTGACAATTATGATTTTCGTCATAATCGTGCAGCCCAACTAGTACCCTTTAATAGCATTGTGTATGGGACACAATAGATCTGTTACAAAACTTACTGAGCTGCTGTGTTGTCCAGTTCCTATGTAGGCAACTACCTTCTTGAAAACAATAATTTATGTGAAATGAACAGAGGACTTAACATAGAAATTATTAAAAATAAAGTAGAAATATTACAATAGTCAATATTTGATTGCAATGGAGTTATTGTACGTGCAAGGTATTGGAGTAAAGGGTATATGCAAGTCATTTTGTTATCATACTATAATATTGCTGACATTGGGAGCACACCTATGATGCCTTAAAATGCTTAGGTCTAGGTTGATAGTTTACTAGGTTTTGGGACAGAGCTATCACGCATATATATGTTTTGGCATATTTTGAATATCTTAACGAAGAACCGGCAAATACTGCAAAAGCTCAGGAGCCATTATGGACACTCTTCATGGTGCCAAAATGGCCTTCTGTTCCTGTTTCTTTCTATGGGCAGACTTGGCCCATGTATTCTTGCCCAAATAACTTTCTCTCCCCTCACTGTCAGCTCTTTCCTCAGAGCTTTAATGGGATATGGGGTCTCTGGTGCTTGCAGGGATGTGTCATCTGTGGAGGTCCTGATGAACTATCACCAGAGCCTCAAGAGTGAAGTGGAGGCCAGAAACAAGAGCGTCCTACAGTGTATCGAGATGGGCAAGACTTTACTGGCCGCCCGCAATCCTGCATCAGAAGAGGTGACACAAAACAGCAAGCACAACTTGTTCAGAAACTATTGGACATTTTAAATCATTGCGAGGCCCAAAACATACTCTATGCATGTTTAATTTCATGCATTGTTGCAGTACAAAATGTTTCAGACTGCAATTCTCAACATCGCCAGAAGGGATGCTATCGTGTGTATTATCATAAACATTTCTTCTACAATCAATATTCTCTTTCAAAAAGTTGCATGTTTTTAAGTAGTGACCCGAATAATAATAATCCCCCTGAATACGGTGGTTTGTTACTGCCACAGCAATGCAACAAATCACAATAAGTATGTACGATGTAACTGCCTGCATTTCTGTTTCTGTTGGTGTACTTGTGTAAAGTATGTTTCTGGCCCAAGAGATGATGACTGAAAAGATATTCCAAGCTGTCTTCTGTCTGTATCTGACTGTAAAGTATTGACTGTTTCAGATTAAAGAAAAGCTGGAGAAGGTTTTGGCCAAGCAGCAAGAGCTCACTGAAAAATGGGACAAACACTGGGAAGAGTTGCAGCAGAGTGGGTGGAATGAGGCTAATGGAGAACAAACATTATGCATAAATGATGTAATCGGTGTCAGGTGCTTCCCAACATGTTCTTTTTCTTTGCCTTCGCAGTGTTGGAGGTGCATCAGTTTGCTCAGGAAGCAGTGGTAGCAGAGGCCTGGCTCACTGCTCAGGAACCCTTACTAAGTAGTAATGAACTGGGCGGCAGCGTGGATGAGGTTGAACAGCTGATTCGCAGACATGAAGCCTTTCGCAAAGCTGCAACCACATGGGAAGAACGCTTCAGCTCTTTACGTCGTCTTACCACAGTAAGAGAGACCAGCCAACCGAACCCAAGGGTCAGGGGTATCCAGTCCTGCTCCTGGAGGTGTCCTAGTGTCTTGCAGAGTTTAGTTCCAACCTGGCCAGCACATTTGCGTGGAAGTTTTAAGTTATTCTGAAGACTTTGATTAGCTGGTTCAAGTTTTTTTTTATTAGGATTGGAGCTGAACTCCGCAGGATAGTGGCCCTTGAGGAGCATGATTCAAACACCCCTGAGCAACATTAAAAACAGCTAAACAGATCCACACTGATTGATTGATTGATTGATTAACTTTATTAATCCCAAAGGGAAATCCACATATCACAGCAGCTCACCACAAGAAATAGAAAAAAGGTTCTTTAATTTTACCATAGTTTGAACTTTTCAAAAGACTCCCTACTGAAATTCACTTTTTTTTGGTAAATTGTGTATAGCATAATGTCTTTTTATAAATGTTACATAATGGATTTGTGGGTGTATAAATAATAACACATTCTCTTGTTTAACGATATAGGTAGAGAAGATAAAAGCAGAGCAGAGTAAACTTCCTCCAACTCCCTTGCTGGGAAGGAAGGTTTTCCTGGACCCTCAGGACTCTTCTCCCGCTCGCAGTAGCCCTTCCTCAATCATAAGACAGACTATATACGAGCAGGGCGAGTCTCGGTTGGAGCGCATCACCCCTCAGCCCTCTCCCTCTTCCGTGGCCCGCAGACTGGGTTCTATTGTGGCTAACTACACTCCTATCATGAATGGAGCTGCTACTTATCGCCTTCAGGAAGCCAGGAATACTGGGATTGTTGGGGTGGCTGCAGGACTGGGCAGTGCTATGGAGCACAAGGTCACCCACTTGCGAACGGAATTCAAGGTCCAAGTCCCACAACAGAAGATCGAACATATCCATGAGGCGGTCCACCCCCTGCTGGAGAGAGAGAAGGAACATGAGCGGTATCATGAGAACGTAATGGCAGAGGTGGTGCTCCAGGAGCCAGGCGGAGGAAGGGAACGTCTTAACAGCATGGTGGGAGGGAGCGGGAGCAGTCGCTCAGAGCTTCTGGTGGAGCAGCATCCCCCACCGAGGGAGTCGCGGATGGAGAGACAACTATCTACCGAGCAGCTGATTCAGGCACGCAGGGACGAGCTGCCTCAGGAGGTGTGGAGAGAACGAGCCGAGAGGGCAGAGAGGAAGCTGGAGAGACAGACATCTAGTGAACTAGAAGGCCATGAGGTGCGGCGTAGGGACAGACACCGACCAGAGAGACAGGACAGCAGTGAGCAGGAGGCCAAGGAGCAGTCGGACAGACGCTCTGGCGGCGGGTGAGTGACTGTATCTGTAATCACTAACAAACCACATTACAAAAGTTACAGCATTACTGATATATACTGATATGTTGAGATTATCTTGAAGGTGAACATCACCATTGAGCTTCCACGTGCTGGTCACTAAGTCAGTTCACAGCAAGCAGAGGTTCAAATAAATACGGACAGATTTCTAAGAAAACTTCTCGGCTGCAGTTCACATTCACTTTCATGATCCAGTCGATTCCTGATGGATAAATTCTTCTCGCACATTGCCTGTTTAACTGTTTAACCTGTCACATGAAGGACGTAAAAGGATTGTAAATGCTTTCCTATATAAGGGTCTTTCGCACCAGCGGAACCTTTTCATAGTTCCTAGAACTATTGGCGGAGGTTTTTGTTTTTTGTCGTGTTTGTGTAACGGATGTATGCCAGTAAGGGCTGTGTGTAAACCTCACTCCCCTGACCTCAAAAAGAGGCGCTCTAGCGACTGACGCTAGGGGCTGTAGCCTTTGGCGTTCCTTGTTAGAGCGCCCGCCTCCTGTGCCGGAATCCGGGGTTCGAGACCCACTCGGAGCAAGAACGAGTTGTGGTGGTGTGGACCCGGGAGGGATTGTTACATTGGTGCCGTGACCCGGATGGGAGTGAGGTTTAGGGGGGTGAGTGTAACAGATGTATGCCAGTAAGGGCTGTGTGTAAACCTCACTCCCCTGACCTCAAAAAGAGGCGCTCTAGCGACTGACGCTAGAGGCTGTAGCCTTTGGCGTTCCTTGTTAGAGCACCCGCCTCCCACGCCGGAATCCCGGGTTCAAGACCCGCTCGGAGCAAGAACGAGTTGTGGTGGTGTGGACCCGGGAGGGGTTGTTACATTTGCACCGCAGGAACCAGGAATGGTTTTAGTTCTAGGAACTCCGCTTGGGGGAACTAATTTAGCTTCTACTTCAGAGTAAGGTCTAAAACCATTACATAGGAACTATCAGTGACGTGACTGTGTGTACTGACTGGCCAAACGCATACAAAACACTGGCTACCCGGCATTTTTAAAAAGCCATATAAAAAAATATTTACTCCATGAACATGGAAAATAGCAATGATGCCATTTAGGTACATGTTGTATGCAGTGTTGGGTTCTTTTCTCATCCTTGATGAAATGTTCCTGTGGCTCAGTGGTTAGAGCATTGCGTTAGCAGTGCAAAGGTTGTGGGTTCAATTCCCAGGGAACACATGTACTGACAAAAAAAATTATAACCTGAATCGCTAAGTCGCTTTGGATAAAAGCGTCTGCTAAATATGTAAATGTAACACTGCAAGTTGTCATAGACGATTTAGTCAAAATTCCATGCGCTTTCAGTTATGTAAATAAATAGTGCATTTATATTTCACCTCTGTTATCATGAAACCCATGACACACAACAAAAACAGCTCTGATCATGGCATCCTCTATTCACCAGTTGTTGATGTTTGTAAATGCCACGAGTAAAGATGTCGCTGTTGGCCGCTTTAGAGTTCCTGCTGCCAGAGCAATCAGGAAAACGACCCGAGGGGTAAATTGGTTCTCTTGAAACCAACGTGCTGGCTAGTTCCTAGAACTGAGTTCCTAGAACTACGCGGTACGAAAGCTCCTATTGACTTTGAAGTAGCCCAGCAACTCTTCTGCTCTGTTCAATCAAAATATCCCTTTTATGTTGGCAGGGAAAAAATGACAACGCTAGCTGAGATTGTGGAGCAGCTTCAGGAAAGAGAAGCAGCAAAGGTGTGTGGACAATCTAATGTTTGTGTATCTTGTTTTAAACTACATTTTATCACATGTACATTACTGTTTATTTCAAACTCAGGCCCGAGGAGAGATTCCACCCAATGGTTTGTCCGAGAAGTCTTCTAAACTGGACCGACCACGTGCTCGCGACAGACCCAAACCGAGAAGACGACCACGACCCAAGGATCCAACAGCTGGCGAAACACGGCGCTCAAGGTCTGCACCAGCCCAGAGCAGCCCAGCGGTTCCCCAGCCGGCTACCCACATGGCCCAGCGTGAAGGGTTCCTCTTCCGCAAAATAGACATTGAAAGCCAAAAGAAGAGTTCAAACAGGTGGGTCTTTCAGGTCTAAGAATGATAGGAACATGGCATGAAATTAGCATGGAAATGGCTAAACCGAATATATGCCAATCAGTATGATTGGTTATTCAAAGCTATGCTAATGTTGATATTAGCATTGTGTAGGCTACTGATGCTTAGAGCAATAACATTTGTTATTACAAGGCAGCTCTTATTTTCTTTCACCACGTTTCAAGTCAAACTGGGATATGCTTGAATGCTTTACGCGCCTAAAATGTTTCCTGAAGTTAAACTGAGGAGCTGCTGTTTGGCTGTCATTTCTGATTACAAGTTTCATATCCAGCAATGGCAGAAAATAGCTAGCTGTTAGCACTAATTGCCACTTGCATGTTAATACTAAAATCAGCCTGGATGGTGGATGAAACTGTGTCAGAAGACCAACAGATGCTGGGTCTCTGAAGCCATGGCTAGCAAGGTATGAAGCCTTCACCCTTCACAGCTTTATACAGCCGTTTTGTGTAAGACCGGATACGCCACCTTTGCAGCCCAAGACACAAAACAATTCATTGCATTGAGGAGTTTAAGGAACTCAAAATAATGGCTGTCTGTTCTTTTGTAGCATGATTTGCATATAATCTGCCTGTCCACTGTAGCCATTTTCAAACTAGCATTTCCGTTTACGTAGCAGTGTATCTCATTCACCAAAATCTCTCTTTTTTCTTATGCGCTCTTTGCCGCTGACTGTTCTTCTCCCTCTCTACAAAGGTAAGCTATGGTCTGTCCGTGTCTTTTTAAAGGTCTAATGATTTCTGCAGCAGTTTGGTCTTGCTCAGTCGTAAAGGCTGGTCATCCCAGACTCAGTAGGTGAGTAACTAGTTGATGCATGGTGTCATCTGGGCTCTGATGGTCAAATCTTCTGCCATCTCTCCCACACTACAGCAGATCTTGGGTGAACTTGTACTGTGTGCTGAATAAAGGTGAGCTGGGCTTCTATAAGGATGCAAAGAACACCTCCACACCATACAGCAACGAGCCGCTTATCAACCTGAGCAGTTGTGCCTGCGATATCAACAGTGGATACAAAAAGAAGAAGAATGTCTTCACTCTCAAGTACTTCATTAGCACTTTCATTAGCTTTTCCAAAAAGATCGGTTACTTGTGTATTGTTCTCTTTGCATAACATTGCTTTTGTTTTATAATTTTAGAACTAAGGATGGAAGTGAGTTACTGTTCCATGCTAAAGATGAGGTGAGTTGCTTTTTTTATCCTAGTTGGTTTTTTAAAAAGAAATTCAGTGCTGCAATAATTTTGGGGCGACTTTAAATTCAGTCGTTATACATTTTTAAACAGACCTAGATGAAATCTTCAGAGCATTTTCAGAAAAGCTGACTTACGTAGCATGGTTTATTGTGGTTTTAAGTTAGTTTATCAGCTTGAACTAGCCTGACCAAGCCAGTCCACCTGCTAGTAGTCTAGACTACACACTAATGCTTTCTACGCACAGAAAGCATTAATCAAATAAATGTAAATATTAAAGGGTTAGTTCACGCAAAAATGAAAATTAGCCCATGATTTACTCACCCTCAAGGCATTCTAGGTGTATATGACTTTCTTCTTTCAGACGACTCCAATCGCAGTTATATAAAAAAATGTCCTGGCTCTTCATATTATGGCAGTGGGCAGGTGTTTTTTTCAACAGTCCAAAAGAAGTCCAATAAAGCGCATCCATCCGTAATAAACAGTGCCACACAGGGCTCCGAGGGTGAATAAAGGCCTCTTGTAGCAAATCGATGTGTTTTGTAAGAAAAAATATAAACATTTAAATTTTAGAAACAGTTTTCTCTAGCTTGCGCTAACTGTCGTCTAGGCGCATGACGTAGGACATATGCGTAGCGCATGCACCGGTGAGAACATGCTAATCTCACGAGAAACAACATTTGTTTAAAGGAGCAAATGAAGGAAAGTTTCCTTACTTTAGCGAAGGTAAGCCAGTCAACTCTGGGCTTATATTAAAATCCTCTGACATTTTTCTTTACAAATTCTTGTTGTGTACTTCTAATTCGTGTTTTGTTTTGCTCTCTCTTTTGTGCTTCCGTGTTCATCACTTCTCACCCTGCGCATGTGCTACGCCTACGTCATCCGCAGGAACTGATTCCGTGTACGACAGTTAACGCACGCTAGAGAAAACTGTTTATAAGGTTTTAAATATGGCACTTATTTTGGACTGTTGAACAAAAACACCCACTGCCATTATAAAGCTTGAAAGAGCCAGTCATTTTTTTTAAATAACTATAGTTGTATTCATCTGAAAGATGAAAGTCATATATACCTAGGGTGCACTTATAGTGAATAAATCATGGACTAATTTTTATTTTTTGGTGAACTAACCCCTTAATAAGGGTACACCAGGGTATGGGAATGTATAGAACTTTGTGAAAGGCCGTATGATTCTGTAGAGATCTCCAAAGCTTTCTATGGGGTCCCTCTTGCTGATTCTGTGCAGTCCTGGTGATAGCTCATTACATTGATTCAGGTCGACTTTTTCACGTGAAGTCTTCAAACTCTCTTTGATCTGCAGGACGATCTGAAAAGCTGGATCACAAGTATAAATGCCTGTTTAAGTGAGCATGAAGAGATTGCCAAACGGGGGCAGACCAATCCAACTACCTCATCTACTGACGAGGGAACGCGCAGGGATGGCAGCAGGGCAGGCGGTTCGGAAAGAGGGGAAAAGTCCGACCGAGCCGACGGGGCATCTGTGCGCTCAGACAAGGGTGAAAAGCCTGAGAAAAAGACGGGCAAGAAGAAATGAGACACACGATAGCAGTGAGACAGGACTTCGGAAATCTGTGGTGCTCTGACAGGATCAGGAAACGAAGGCGTCACTGTGAACTCCCTTTACTGTATGTCTTGCTGTCCAGTTGAATATGGAATCAGGCAACATGGAGGAGCACGGAGCTCATGTGTCAGTGAGCGCCCTCTAGTGGCTGCCGAGGACCATGACAATTCAGGAGCTCCATATGGGCCTGATAGCATAGGCAAATGGAGGATAAACTAGGAAGATGTTATAGTAAAGTAGCTCATGAAGATTATTTTCTAATCCATCTATGAAAAAGATGACCCATATATATGTGTACCCGTCTCTCTCTCTTTGTATATTATACGTCTCAACATCAGTTCTATACAATCTCGCGCTGAAGAGAATGGAAGTATGCCAAAATTTTTCTCAAAGTTGGTCTTTTTTCTGAAGAGCATGTTTTGTCTGTTTATTTTGTAAGTTGTTTTGCTCTTTTATACTGTTAAAGTGTTGATTTGTATTCATTGGCTCTTCCACATGATTTTGATTCTCATCTTACCACTTTGTAGACCACATGTTTGAACGCCGTATGACATATCAGAGCATGCCTACAAGGTTTAACTTTCAACTGAAGAAATGAATGGTCTGTTTCAAATAAAGGGAAGCAGCTCACCTGCTGTGAGTGTGTATTCTCAGAGTTGATTACTAGGGTTTGTTGGTTTCGTACATGAGTTTTCCCAAATCTCAACCATTAATCTCATGTATTAAATGTTGAGTGTGAGTTAATTTGCTCTTTTAATGACATATTACCAAATCAGTGTGTATGTGTCTATGCACGTACACGTCGTATTCGTCATCAAGCCATTCTGAATGCGAGATCGGGTTTACATCATTTTATTTATACTCAAAAGTCTTCCAAGCACAGAACTGATTGTTTTGTAAAACTCCACAAGTTTTTTCCTTCTGTCACTCTCTCCCACATTATTTCCAAGCATTGCACTGAGGGCTGAATGGATGCAGGCATTTGATTTAACTGGTTATGTTTGTAAGATGAGAGCTGAATGCCATGTAGATGTTATGTGATTGTCTCTCCTGATTGGCAGAAAATGGGATAAATATGTCTTTGAATTGTGTAGTTCCGCAGGTAATAGTATAGAAAGCCCATAGCTAGCAAAAATGCAAGATATATTGCAAGAAAAGCGGAAACATGCTTTAGACAGCTCTGCAGATGTTGACACAAATCCAATTTGGTTCTTTTGAGATCCATACGTATACATGCACACAACTGAGCTGACAGAAACGTAATGGTTTCAGGTATTATATTTGTGCCTCATTGTCCTAAAGTTTGTCAACTGTAGTCCTGAACACATCGTCTAAATGTAAAAAAGAAGAAGAAGCTAAATAACGTTAGAAGCAATGGTCCTCTTTCTGTAAAGAGAAATGTAAACTCTCCCATAGAGAGGGAGGAGATGATGTTCATGTACCATTTTTTCAATTAACAATTTAGTCGTTTTCTCTTTGCAAGCTCATGTTTGTTCCTTTATCTGAACAGATCATCATGCAAATGCCTTTGTAATGTCCCTGCTTTTAAATCCAGCTCTCATTTCTGTACACAATCTTAAAGTATTGTATATGTATCGAAAGAGCTTTCTGAGTCTGGGTCTGAATTTCTCTTCCTTTGACGCCCTTGGTTTTGTCTCCAAGTCAGATTTTTGGTACAAAAAAAGCCTATTTTTATGTAATAGAATAACTTATAAAGGCAGAGGATATGCAGTAAAAGTATCCAATGTGGTGGCGAACGGAAATAATGTATACTCTTGCAAGTAGAACATTTATGCAACTTTTCCTTTGCACTAAATTACTGCCCCATTGCACAGTGCTATTGTGAGCGGAGGATTGGTGCTTGAGGGTCTGGGACGAGTTGCTGTGTTTTGTGATAACCTCAGCTAGCATTATTATAAAACAACGTGTTCATTTAACTACTTTTTTATCATGAATGCCAGTAGCTTATACTCTCATTCATACAAATGCATCCACATGTTTAATACCCGCGGCTTCCATCACATGCAAGTTGATGGACATGAAACTGTTGAGACGTACAATTTGGAAACATTTATAAAATGTTATGAAATCCAAAATGGATCTGATCCATTGAATCAACAGAAAGCACAACCCAACAGTAAATACATATTGTTTTATGGTTTAATATCTTGTCTACTTCATACCGCTCTTGTGTTTTTCGAGTGACTTGTGATGTCTATAATCTTAAACGTTGTTTAATTACTTTTATATATACAGTGTCACACGTTAAGGGGGTTTTATGGCAGATGAACCCTCGCAGTAATATTTGTATCTTCTTTAAATGTTTGGGTACGGCTGAAACTCTTCCCATGTCTATCGTGTCAGACCCTTAAGCACCACTGGTTTTAGCTCAGCAGCTCGAAGACCTGTACAAATTGTAATTGCTTCTGTACAAACAAAAATGCTCCTTTTTGCTGCTGTGAAATAAGAACATTTTGTGGGTTTTAATATCAGTTTTGAATATCCGCGGGGTCTCCAAAGCTCAAAGGAAAGAAATGGAAAGGAAACTGGGCAATTCAGGTTGCATGAATAACATTGTCCCTGTAATAGTTCTGCTGTGCATGATGAAACTCACTCACAGACACTGTTCAGGGGTGACACTAATACACATGGAAACAGTGAATGAATGAAAGAATGTGTATGATTCAGATCCTGACTGACTCTGTACAGTTCATTCCTTGATAAAAATACAGCTTGTGATATGTCAAATGTCTCCTTTTTCCTTTGTTCTGTAATTAGCACCTTCATGTCCTTATAAAGTCGGCTGTGTGTAAATTACCTTTAATTTGTTAACCCATGTATAACTGTAAATAACAGAACATACATGAAGAGTTTTGTGTTATAGCCTGTCGTTTTCCCACACATATTAGCTTTGATAAAGGAACTAATGCCTTCAGCAAAAACAGTGACAATTGCCTCGTTTTTGTGATTTTTCTAGAAACATAAAGATTGACATTTTAAGGACTCTCAAACTTCAAATACAATAAAAGTAAATAATACTCCAAAAACATTTAACCTAATATAGTTTACCTTAGCGGTAATTTTCACACATAATCTCCTGAGTTGGATAAACAAGAATAAAAAAATATTTTAGACAATATTTCCAGCAATATTGTTTATTTTTGCAACTACAAGAATCTACTTTTTTATCAGTACAGCTGGCTGTGTTCCTGAATGAACGAATCGTTTGACTAAATGATTCAATCTGTCTCTTATTTCGAAGACTGCGCCATCCACTGATTTCTCATTTCTGAAGTAATCTGTATAAAATCAACAGAATTTGAAATGAGAAACAATCAACTCCCTCATAATATGCAAAATATCGCACTTATAGCCACCTTGAGGGACATTTCTAAGCGTTTGCGAGTGTCCTGTTGTATTATATTAGCCTATATTATATAATATTAAAGTTACCCTATTATGGATTCTTGAAAATGACTTTTCGCCCAGTGTGTAACACAGCTATAAGTGAATGAAAACCTCCTGCAAAGTTTTAAATCTGCTCAGTGTATAAAGTTATTGCCTCTCAAAAGAAAGAGTCGACTCTGAATCACTGAAACGAGTCATTTTTAAAACCAATCCCAAGCTGTTTCATGTCAATATTAAATATTAGCATATTGCCCGCCTACTTGATTGTCGCGTTGGTCTGAATGAAAATGCAAATTCATTCTTTGCCACTAGGTGCCGCTTTTGGACCGTTAAAAGCTCACAAACACTGCTTTAAATGAAATTGACCAATCAGCGCAGAATAGCATCACGCAAAGGAGGGGTTTGACCAATCAGCGCAGATTAGGGTCAAGCGAAGGAGGGGTTTGGAAAAATTGATCGTTGAGTGAATCGTTTGGGAGTCGTTGAGCAAATAAGGTAAAAATAAATGCATATAAGGAATATATGTGTGTTTTTGACCTTGCATGCATGTCAGCCTGTTGCTGGAGACTGTTGCTGGAGACTCCCAAAACCAAAATATGAACCTTTCATGACCCAGTATACAGTCTGACTGACCGCGGAAGTGCTCTCGTGTAGTTTCATTAGCGGCCGCTAGAAGGGAGGGTTTGAGAGCGGAAGTGTGGCAGATGAGCGGATGTGTGCGTGTTGTCACTGAGCGGTGATGATGATGTAGTCCTGAGAAGAGAGAGCTGTCAGTCATATCAGCAGCATGTGGAGGATCAGCGCTATAACGGTTTGAAAACAGAAATGGGTTGTTCTGGCGCTCAAAAGCCAAGCGCGGTCTTCAGCTCATGACACGGAGGACAGACGCGTCCTTCTCGAGGAGGAAACCAGCTTCCGGATCAAGGTTTGTACTTATATATTATCATATTTCAAAATAAAAAGCCCATCCTACTTAGAGAAATACTTTCAATTTAGTCGCTAACTTACTCTAAATGGTTTGGTCAATTTCATCGGTGTTACTTATGTGCAGTGACTGTTTAATAAGTTGTTAGTTTGGTGCTTCTGCTGTGTATGTTTATGTTGTTTTTATTTAAATAAAATTATTATAATAGTTTGCTGAACATCATAGTTCAAAGAGGTTGTGAACGACGCGTTTTTTTAATAAGTTACTTAGAGAAGGCTATAACTAATATATTAAATATGTACAATACAGTGTTACCTTATTCTGTAACATTAAAAAAAAAACAATTTACAAAGTACAAAAAAAAACATTAAGATAAATATTGGCTTTATCATGATATTGAAACAGATGATAAATGAACAAAACTAAAAAGTCATGCAAATGACTAACGTTACTGTGGCTATAGTTATGCTCAGTTCTTGGCTGTTTAGGGTTCTGTCACTTTAAAAAAAAAAAATTTGTAAGTCTTAATTTTTAAAAACTATAGTGGTGGTCCACATATGGCTGGACCGTGGATTGGTCAGATGTGTGGTGGTCTGTCTGCTTTCATGTCTGAGGTTTATAGCTGAACATATTGAGGCCATTTAAGTGAACAATGAGTCTCTCCAACAATAGAGCAGTTTAGAAGCAAGACAAGGGGTGAAAACATTGATTGTTTTCCGCTCTAGTTGAACTCTCTTGTAAACTGTCACATCTCTGCCTGTTCTAGGTCAGCATTGAACCAGTGTGACGTACTGCTGCTGATTACCACAGAAATGATAACTTGTTTCTCACGTTATACAGTTGTGCTCATAAGTTTACATACCCCTTGCACAATGTGCAAAATGTTAATAAAACAAAATGAGTGATCATGAAAATGTCGTACTGTCCTGAATAAGCAATTTCTCATAACGGATGTTTACATATACTCCACAAAACAAAATAATAACTGAATTTTCAAAAGTTTACACACCCTTGAATCTTAATGCTGTGTGTCATTTTTATATGTAGTGATAGTTGTTCATGAGTCCTGCGTTTGTGCTGGACAGTTAAACTGCCTGCTGTCCTGTCTCCTGCACTTTCTTTGGTTTTCCAGCCTCTTCTGTGTATTTGTTATGATTTTGAAATCCAGGACAATTGAGGGACTCGTGCATAACTATAACAAAAGGTGAAAACATGTACTGATACTCAAGAAGGCTACACAATGCATTAAGAGACGGGGGGTGTAAACTTTTTTAATTAGATGATCGGGGTAAATTGTACTTATTTTGTCTTCTGGGAAACATGTAAGTATTTATGTAGCTTCTGAAGTCCAGTACTAAATGAAAAAATATAAAAAAATGAGAAAAATTGACACGTCATGCCGTTCAAAAGTTTACACCCCCCGGCTCTCAATGCATCGTGTGGCCTTTTGAGCATCAGTAAATATAAATATATATGTTAATTTTCATAACAAAAAAGTTGTAACCAAAATAAATTTGTAAAATCTGTCAGTACCCATCTCTATAATATAAACATTCCTTCATAAAGTAATGGAGCATTTAAGATTTATGGATTAAAATGTATCTTATTATAAAAAAGATAGTCATTTGAATTAATATGTACAGTATTTACAACACTATTTAAAGTCTTAAGTTCATCTTGATTATTTATGTATGCTCATATGTGTTTAAAAATAAATGTTATTGAATTCACGCTGTACAGATATATCATGGTAAAATGTAAAAAACGATGATTTTTACCGTCCACTGCTAAGAAATGAAAAGTAGCTGGGAAGATTTTCAGTTATTGATGGCTTGAATTTGTCTGTTGAATGACGAGCACAGCAGCACACGAGCAGTATGGAGACGGATAACAGTGTATTATTTCACTATGCAGACATGGAGGCGCACCGTGCAGGCCTCGGCAGGAAGAGGAAGAGAGAGGAGTTGAACGGTGACATGAAGGAGGCTGAGTGTTTCCGAAAACGTCCACGGAGGACTCTGGTGAGTATTGGGAAGGTTGCTGATGATATCATTTCCTGTGCATGTGATGGACTCCTCTTATGTGTGTCTTTAGGGCCTGACTGAACCTGCGCCGTTCGCTGATGAGCTGGTGGATGCAAAAACCCCATACGTCCGTGTTCGCATGGAAGAAGCCTGCCGTGGCACTCCAGGTGTGTAAAAGCTGATTTTATCCACACTTACCCTCATTGCACACACATTCATGACCTGTGTGTATTCTCATTAGAGGACCGAGCAGTTCGCGTCTATGCTGACGGGATCTTTGACATGTTTCATTCCGGACACGCTCGTGCTTTGATGCAGGCCAAGTGTCTTTTCCCCAACACGCATCTCATTGTGGGTGGTGAGTTTGAACACCAGTTAATTTTTTTTTTCCATTCTGTCACCGATGGAGTTTTGGTTCCTTGCCGCTGTCGCCTCTGGCTTGCTCAGTTGGGGACACTTAATTTCCAGCACAATCATCGACTTGATTGCACAGATATTATTAAACTGAACTAAGCTTTACGATGCCATTACTAAATTCAATAATGAAATGCATTCAGCTGATAATTGAGTGTTAAATCCTGTCATTTTACATTATTGACACAATTTGCCTATTTTGATATTGTCCAGTGCTTTGTTACAATTTGTTTTGTTAAAAGCGCTATATAAATAAAGGTGACTTGACTTGACTTAATCAGCTTTTCATTTCAATTACGTGTCACTAGTGTCACCAAACTGATTTGAAAAAGCAATGGCCCATTAGTTAACGTTATTTAATACATTAACTAAATAGCAATACATTACAGTGTTAAAGATTAATGTTGGTTAATGAAAAAAAAAAACTGTTCATTCGTTGTTAGCTCAGGTCCATTAAATATTATTAACAGATACAACTTCAATGATGTATTAGTAAATGTTTCAATTAACATTTAACTAAGAATAATAAGTGCTTTAGAAGGGTTTGTCATTGTTGTTCATGTTAACGAATGGAGTTAAATGAACCCGTATTGGTTTTTCAGTGTGCAGCGATGATTTGACGCATAAATTAAAGGGCTTCACTGTCATGAACGAGGACGAACGCTACGACGCAGTGAGTCACTGTCGGTATGTAGATGAGGTGGTCCGAAACGCTCCATGGACACTGACGCCTGGATTTCTGTCCGAGCACAGAGTGAGTATCCCGACCAACATCATATATCCGTTCCTGTGGCTCAAAAAGTAGAGCATAGAGGTAGCAACACCGAGTCCATGGGTTTGATTGCCATGAACCGATCAAACGTACACCTCGAATGCTAAATCTGTAAGTGTACATTTCCCAGGGTTCCCACTGGACTGCGTGTAGTGTATAGCCATAAACACATTTACATTGTAGGGACAGATCTCTCAAAAATGAAAATGTCATTATTTACTTGTCTTTTTGTCATTCTTAATCATATAAAGGGTTTTTATGCAGTTCCTATCAATTCAACAACAACTTATAGTAACCAAAACGTCTATACAAATCATTCAAATCTTGACTTTCTCAGAAAAATTATAGTTAATATCATGTTAGCTTGGAATGAGCAAATAATTACAACATTTTCCTTTTTTGGATGAACTATTATTATTGGTTGCACCACGTTATTTTAAGGTGTTCCTGTGTAATTACACAAATATGAATTAGTAATATTAATTAACAACCTGGGTGATTATAGTTCAACTAAAACGGTTTCTTTGAAATAATTAATTAACTGAAATAAGCCTTTAAACAGCGTTTAGTTTAAGTACTAAAAGATTTACTCCTAAACTGTAAATGACTAAATCACTTAACCGTTTAAAACACTAAAACTAATACATAAAAAAGAACAACTGTATAGACATAACTTAATATAAGCGCAACACAATTACTAAAACTTTAACTAATATAAAATTAATATATTAACAAAAACAATAATAGTATATCAATCACACTAAAACAACATGCGCTTACTATAGGGGTAGAGTTAGTGCACAACATGCGCTTACTATAGGGGTAGAGTTAGTGCACAACATGCGCTTACTATAGGGGTAGAGTTAGTGCACAACATGAGCTTACTATAGGGGTAGAGTTAGTGCACAACATGCGCTTACTATAGGGGTAGAGTTAGTGCACAACATGAGCTTACTATAGGGGTAGAGTTAGTGCACAACATGAGCTTACTATAGGGGTAGAGTTAGTGCACAACATGCGCTTACTATAGGGGTAGAGTTAGTGCACAACATGCGCTTACTATAGGGGTAGAGTTAGTGCACAACATGAGCTTACTATAGGGGTAGAGTTAGTGCACAACATGAGCTTACTATAGGGGTAGAGTTAGTGCACAACATGCGCTTACTATAGGGGTAGAGTTAGTGCACAACATGAGCTTACTATAGGGGTAGAGTTAGTGCACAACATGAGCTTACTATAGGGGTAGAGTTAGTGCACAACATGAGCTTACTATAGGGGTAGAGTTAGTGCACAACATGCGCTTACTATAGGGGTAGAGTTAGTGCACAACATGAGCTTACTATAGGGGTAGAGTTAGTGCACAACATGCGCTTACTATAGGGGTAGAGTTAGTGCACAACATGAGCTTACTATAGGGGTAGAGTTAGTGCACAACATGAGCTTACTATAGGGGTAGAGTTAGTGCACAACATGAGCTTACTATAGGGGTAGAGTTAGTGCACAACATGAGCTTACTATAGGGGTAGAGTTAGTGCACAACATGAGCTTACTATAGGGGTAGAGTTAGTGCACAACATGCGCTTACTATAGGGGTAGAGTTAGTGCACAACATGCGCTTACTATAGGGGTAGAGTTAGTGCACAACATGAGCTTACTATAGGGGTAGAGTTAGTGCACAACATGCGCTTACTATAGGGGTAGAGTTAGTGCACAACATGCGCTTACTATAGGGGTAGAGTTAGTGCACAACATGCGCTTACTATAGGGGTAGAGTTAGTGCACAACATGCGCTTACTATAGGGGTAGAGTTAGTGCACAACATGCGCTTACTATAGGGGTAGAGTTAGTGCACAACATGCGCTTACTATAGGGGTAGAGTTAGTGCACAACATGCGCTTACTATAGGGGTAGAGTTAGTGCACAACATGAGCTTACTATAGGGGTAGAGTTAGTGCACAACATGCGCTTACTATAGGGGTAGAGTTAGTGCACAACATGCGCTTACTATAGGGGTAGAGTTAGTGCACAACATGCGCTTACTATAGGGGTAGAGTTAGTGCACAACATGCGCTTACTATAGGGGTAGAGTTAGTGCACAACATGCGCTTACTATAGGGGTAGAGTTAGTGCACAACATGCGCTTACTATAGGGGTAGAGTTAGTGCACAACATGCGCTTACTATAGGGGTAGAGTTAGTGCACAACATGCGCTTACTATAGGGGTAGAGTTAGTGAAAGTCCTTGTTATTACTATAGTAAGTGCATGTAATGTGTATCAAGCACACTGTAAAATAAAGTGCTACCTTGTATTTTAACAGTCATTTACTAGAAGTACAATAAATATTGTCATTATTTGACTTGATCTTGAATGTGGTGCTTTAACACAGAACTGTCTCACGCGGTGGAACGGAGAAAGTCTTAACACTGATACGATGACAATTTGTCCCTAGATAGACTTTGTCGCCCATGACGACATCCCATACATCTCCGCAGGAAGTGATGACGTTTACAAACACATAAAGGAGGCAGGTAGGTATTAGAAACTTACATATACAGTTAAGTAGCAGTCAGTAAATTCATTTTATTATAATAAATATACGCTCTTCAAATTCTCTTTTTTAAGGTATGTTTGCGCCGACTCAGAGAACAGAGGGCATCTCGACGTCCGACATAATCACACGAATCGTACGTGACTATGATGTTTACGTGCGCCGCAACCTGCAAAGAGGCTACACTGCCAAAGAGCTGAACGTCAGCTTCATCAACGTGAGTGTGATTAAACGCCCTCCGTCTCTTAAAGGGACAGTTCACCCAAAAACTCACCCTCGGGTTATCCCAAACCGGAAGGAGTTTCTATTTTCTGGTGAATGCAAAAGAAGATATTTTGAAGAATATGGGCAACCAAACACTTGATGGTAGCCATTCACTTCCATTGTATGGAACAAAAATACTATGGGGGCCATCAATTTTTGTCAAAATATCTTGTTTTGTGTTCAAGAGGAAATAAACTTGGTCCCACTTTATACTAAGTGGCCTTAACTACTATGTACTTACATTTAAATTAATCATTTGACACAATGTACTTATTGTGTACATGTTTTTACATTGTACTTATATTTTTTTAAATACCTATATGTATTTGCATCTGTAATTAATTTCTGTAATTACATTTACAATTACACTGACCTATCCATTACACATTAACCTACCCTTAAACCTACCCATACCACCAAACCTGTCCCTAACCGTACCCGCATCCCACCTCAAAGCAGCAAAACTGTTTTACATAGTACATAGTAGTTAAGGCCACCTAATATAAAGTGTGACCATAAACTTAAAACCATAAAAAAGTGAGTAAATGATGACAGAATTTAGATTTTTTTGAGTGAACTATCCCTTTAATAATAAGACCCCCTCGTTTAAGTATTGTATGTGATGTAACATGTCCGCTTTCTCCCAGGAGAAGAAGTACCACCTGCAGGAGCACGTGGATAAGGTGAAGCAGAAGGTCCGAGATGTGGAGGAGAAGAGTAAAGAGTTTGTGCAGAAGGTGGAGGAGAAGGGCATCGACCTCATTCAGAAATGGGAGGAGAAATCACGCGACTTCATCGGGAACTTCCTGCAGATGTTCGGGCCGGATGGGGCGTTGGTGAGTCTGGATGCAGCTCGTTTTGATGAGTTAATGAACGTTTACTCCCCTCATGAGATTTGGAAGATGATAGAGGTTTAGCAGAATGTCCAAGCTGCTCTTTCTCCTGTAGTACAAGTGTTTGGTGATGTACTTTTACTGCTCCAAACAAGACAAAAAGCACCATACGCTGGTCCAAGCGCTGTATTAAGCCTTAAACCTTCTGAAGTCATAACATTTGAGTTGGTATCCACTTATAAGCCACAATAACTAATTATATTTGGCATTACTGACATCAAATCTGGTGTAACATGCACATGACATGATTTCTGAAGATCATGTGACACTGGAGAGTGATGATGCCTAAAATTCAGCTTTGATCACAGAAATAAATTACATTTTAAAATAAGATAGGAAACTGTGATATATCACGGTATTAGTTTTTACTGTTTCTTATCAATGCAGCTTTGATGAGCATGAGCTTTAAAAAATCTTAACCCTCTGGTGCTCTTCGGTCACGTTTGACTGTGATTGTGACTCCGAAATGAGGAGCATCTGAGGGTTAATTATTAGAAACGTTTGACTGGTTGAGTATGGAATAATATTCAAGCACGTCTATGGTGGAGGGAAAGGTTTTCAGTGAAGAGGAGTCATGTATTACTATGATGTAATTCACTAGTAGGATGTATTGTGTCCAACAGAAGCACATGTTGAAAGAGGGAAGAGGACGGATGTTACAGGCCATCAGTCCCAGTCCGCGAGGAGCGCTCTCCGTCCCCCACCGTCCGTCTTCCCTTCTTCTCTCCTCCTCCTCCTCCTCACAGCGGCTCACTCTACACGGGCACAGATGAGGACCATGCGTTCCAGAAAGCAGCTCTTCGTGTTTAATACACGGTCTTTAAGCCATTTTGAGTAGCCAAGAATATAAATGAAGGACGGACTAGCTCAAGATTTTATTTGAATATGAAAAATGTATTGAAATGCACAATAGTGGGCAAATTATTCCCCCCGTACTTTCTAAAGGTTTTGTCTCCCTCTCGCTTCAGAGAGATTTGCCACACACCACTAAACCAAAAGGCTCATATTGTTGCCTATTCTTTAGATCGTATTTGGCCTGGAACTTGCATTGTTAGCGCCTCTTATTTAGTTTGTTTCTTGACAGAGCGTCTGCTTGCACGTAATCTCTTTCTCGGTTGTGCATAAAGCTCACCCTCACCTGCCTTCATTGTCCAGATCTTCTCATACTTGAACGGGCCAAATCTGAGACTAATTCCAGGATGGGGAGGGATCCCGGGACACACAACTTCACTAAACGTCTTTGTATAGTTCTGGATGCCTCTCCTCTTTTTATGCTGTTATCGTATTGAAAGTCTGTTTTTATTTTTGAATATTCACGAGTCTTTCTGACCGTTTTATGTTTCTGCTAAAGAGGTGTTTTTCCTCATATGAGCTCTCTCTCTCTCTCTCTCTCTCTCTCTCAGACTCTGATGTGAAGTAATAATCTCAGGGCTTGTCTAGCACCTCCATTTAAACCCTGTGCTAGTCTGTGTCATGGGCTTGCTGAATGATTACATTACCCAAGCCCGCTGAGGGACAGTATTAACACGAAAGAGTACCCGGATCTGTTTGTTTACATGTTTACACCGGACAGGAGGATTATGTGTTTGGCAGCAGACCAAAAGACAACTTTGCCATTCTTGTGATCAGAAACGTTAAGATTTGATTTGTTTTACATTAGTGCTGTCAAACGATTAATCCCATCCATAATAAAAGTGTTTGTTTATATGTGAGTGTGTGTGCTGTGTATATATAAATACATGTATATATGCTTATATTTTACAATATAAATGTATTTGCACAAATATTTCCAAATAAAATGCTGTATGTGAGTGTTTATATACATAATAAATATACACAGTACACACTTGTATTATGGATGCGATTAATCATCTGACAGCACTATTTTAGATGATATTTGGGAATCAAAAGGACTGAATAATGCCTGTTAAACCATATTGAAAGAAAAACATTGTCTTGTATTGTGGCTTGTTACTTAGTCATGGGGATCAAAAAACAACATAATACAGCACCTTTAATGTCCAATAATGTATGATTTTAGAAAAAAAAAGATATTTATATTGATATTTCAGGTTACATTTCCACTTTCTAAATATTTTTTTATAAGCTCGTCTTATATCTGAGAGCCACAGATCCACACCTGCCTCTAAAAGTGGTTCTCAACTTGGGGACTTCAGTAAACTTCAACAAGGGCCGCTTGTTAAAACCAATCTTTAAACTCAGTGAAACTAAGATCATTTTACAGCTAACCCGCTAAAGGCCCATTCACACCAAAAGCGATAACGATAAGTATATTAGTGTCCACTGCGACGGGTTTTAACGTTCTGTTCATAGCGCGTCTGCCCCTTTAAGTGCTTCAGCTGTGACTGGCTGGATTCTGATTGGCTGTCAATGTTTCTATCATTCATCAGCTGTAAACAATTCTGTTCTGGAAATTATTCCAATCATATTGTTCCATTGTACATAGTCATAAATGGTCATATCCAAATTTATCCACATATGTAAAAATATCAAGCAGTTGAGATTTGTTTATAGTATATGTCTATATACATACTATATGTGACCCTGGAGCACAAAACCAGTCTTAAGTCATACGGGTGTATTTGTAGTAATAGCCAAAAATACATTGTGAGAGTCAAAATTCATTAGGATATTAAGTAAAGATCGTGTTTCATGAAGATATATTGTTAATTTCTCACTGTGAATATATGAAAACTTCATTTCTGATTAGTAATATGCATTGCTAAGAACTTCATTTGGAAAATTTTAAATGTGATTTTCTCAATATTTAGATTTTTTTGCACCCTCAGATTCCAGATTTTCATATAGTTGTATCTCAGCCAAATCATAACAAACCATACTTCAATGAAAATATTATGTATTCAGCTTTCAGATGATGTATAAATCTCAATTTGGAAAAAATGTACACTTAAGACTGGTTTTGTGGTCCAGGGTCACGTATAGCAAATCTCAACTGCTTGATATTTTATTTAATTATAAAACGTCACTTTATTATCCCCCAGCTGTAATCTGCTAAACGCAACTATAAAGCCTGAATATAAAATAAACATCAACATTTTTCTGTAAAGCTGTTTTAAAACAATCTGTATTTTAGCTCTACACAAACTTGCTGATTTTTTCCTCAGTTGTTATTGTTATAGTTATGGCGTGGAGTTCTCTAAATAATTAGATTGATTATGAACACTTTATAGTTATTGTTATAGTCCATGGTGTGAACGGCCCAAACTGAAAACTGGTACCTCGCATGCATGAATCTGTACCTTTGCAAACTAATGTGAAGATTTGTATTTTTTTCCTCCTCAATTCATCGAAAATGTTTGCAATGGCAATTCCTATTTTAATTCTTTTACCATTTTTCGAGCGTCTTTGAAACTAAATATCATGCCTCAGAAGAGGCGTTTACATCATAATAAAACAGCACCTTTGTCATCACCGCAGCAGAAGTACAAAAGAATATCTAGTTGGTCCTTCCAAATATAGTTTTGGATCTCAGCGTTATGAAGGCTGGAAACCGCTGCATGTTCAGCTCGTCCAGCGCTGCAGCGGAGGAGGTGGAGCATGTGATCAGTACATCAGCATCGCTCCATCAGCATCGCTCCATCAGCTGTTGTTGGACGACTGCTCTGGCTTCAGCCGGATGGCCCACGAGTTGGCAGAGACCACGTTACCGCGCCGATGGATGCGGCAGGTGTACGTGCCTTCGTTGAATTCGTTAGCCACGAGCCGCAGGTCCCGATCTTTAATTACAATATAGCCAGGAATGGATGTCAGCAACTGCTCGCCGTCCTTATACCAGCTGATGAAAGATGAATCAAAGCAGCTGAGATACACTGGACAGAAACTACGCTTCACAAATGATGCATTCATAACTGTTACATTAAAAAGATGAATGCATCAACATAAGACCACGACTGCATATGAACTGTGCCTATTGGAAGCTCATAAAGGGACACGAACAACTAAAATTGTAATACTTAGAAGACAATATAAGAGGGAAAAATGTTCAGCTAAAATAAAAATAATATCTTATGACCTTTAACAATTTCATCTCTTGGGGTCTCGTTTATAAAGCGTGCGTACGCTCAGATTTGATCTTAGAGTATGCGTACGCCAACGCTCAGATTTGATCTTAGAATATGCGTACGCCAACGCTCAGATTTGATCTTAGAATATGCGTACGCCAACGCTCAGATTTGATCTTAGAATATGCGTACGCCAACGCTCAGATTTGATCTTAGAATATGCGTACGCCAACGCTCAGATTTGATCTTAGAGTATGCGTACGCCAACGCTCAGATTTGATCTTAGAGTATGCGTATGCCAACGTTCAGATTTGATCTTAAAGTAAGCGTACGCCAACGCTCAGATTTGATCTTAAAGTAAGCGTACGCCAACGCTCAGATTTGATCTTAGAATATGCGTACGCCAACGCTCAGATTTGATCTTAGAGTATGCGTACGCCAACGCTCAGATTTGATCTTAGAGTATGCGTACGCCAACGCTCAGATTGATCTTAGAATATGCGTACGCCAACGCTCAGATTTGATCTTAGAGTATGCGTACGCCAACGCTCAGATTTGATCTTAGAGTACGCGTACGCCAACGTTCAGATTTGATCTTAGAATATGCGTACGCCAACGCTCAGATTTGATCTTAGAGTATGCGTACGCCAACGCTCAGATTTGATCTTAGAGTATGCGTACGCCAACGCTCAGATTTGATCTTAGAGTATGCATATGCCAACGCTCAGATTTGATCTAAGAGTATGCGTACGCCAACGCTCAGATTTGATCTTAGAGTATGCGTACGCCAACGCTCAGATTTGATCTTAGAGTATGCGTATGCCAACGCTCAGACTTGATCTTAGAGTATGCGTACGCCAACGCTCAGATTTGATCTTAGAGTACGCGTACGCCAACGCTCAGATTTGATCTTAGAGTATGCGTACGCCAACGCTCAGATTTGATCTTAGAGTATGCGTACGCCAACGCTCAGATTTGATCTTAAAGCGTACGCCAACGCTCAGATTTGATCTTAGTGTATGCGTACGCCAACGCTCAGATTTGATCTTAAAGCGTACGCCAACGCTCAGATTTGATCTTAGTGTATGCGTACGCCAACGCTCAGATTTGATCTTAGAGCATGCGTACGCCGATGCTCAGATTTGATCTAAGAGTATGCGTACGCCAACGCTCAGATTTGATCTTAGAGTATGCGTACGCCAACGCTCAGATTTGATCTTAGAGTATGCGTACGCCAACGCTCAGATTTGATCTTAAAGTAAGCGTACGCCAACGCTCAGATTTGATCTTAGAGTATGCGTACGCCAACGCTCAGATTTGATCTTAGAGTATGCGTACGCCAACGCTCAGATTTGATCTTAGAGTATGCGTACGCCAACGCTCAGATTTGATCTTAAAGTAAGCGTACGCCAACGTTCAGATTTGATCTCAGAGTATGCGTACACCAATGCTCAGATTTGATCTTAGAGTATGCGTACGCTCAGATTTGATCTTAGAGTATGTGTACGCCAACGCTCAGATTTGATCTTAAAGTAAGCGTATGCCAACGCTCAGATTTGATCTTAGAGTATGTGTACGCCAACGCTCAGATTTGATCTTAAAGTAAGTGTACGCCAACGCTCAGATTTGATCTTAGAGTATGCGTACGCCGATGCTCAGATTTGATCTTAGAGTATGCGTACGCCGACGCTCAGATTTGATCTTAGAGTATGCGTACGCTCAGATTTGATCTTAGAGTATGTGTACGCCAACGCTCAGATTTGATCTTAAAGTATGCGTACGCTCAGATTTGATCTTAGAGTACGCGTACGCCGATGCTCAGATTTGATCTTAGAGTATGCGTACGCCAACGCTCAGATTTGATCTTAGAGTATGTGTACGCCAACGCTCAGATTTGATCTTAAAGTAAGCGTACGCCAACGCTCAGATTTGATCTTAAAGTAAGCGTACGCCGATGCTCAGATTTGATCTTAGAGTATGCGTACGCCAACGCTCAGATTTGATCTTAGAGTATGTGTACGCCAACGCTCAGATTTGATCTTAAAGTAAGCGTACGCCAACGCTCAGATTTGATCTTAAAGTAAGCGTACGCCAACGCTCAGATTTGATCTTAAAGTAAGCGTACGCCAACGCTCAGATTTGATCTTAGAGTATGCGTACGCCAACGCTCAGATTTGATCTTAAGGTAAGCGTACGCCAACGCTCAGATTTGATCTTAGAGTATGCGTACGCCAACGCTCAGATTTGATCTTAAAGTAAGCGTACGCCAACGCTCAGATTTGATCTTAGAGTAAGCGTACGCCAACGCTCCGATTTGAT
This sequence comes from Oxygymnocypris stewartii, assembly GCA_003573665.1. Lineage (NCBI taxonomy): Eukaryota > Metazoa > Chordata > Actinopteri > Cypriniformes > Cyprinidae > Oxygymnocypris > Oxygymnocypris stewartii. Next base: position 18,923 of record QVTF01023816.1, on the reverse strand, counting down.
CTTAGAGTACGCGTACGCCAACGCTCAGATTTGATCTTAGAGTACGCGTACGCCAACGCTCAGATTTGATCTTAGAGTATGCGTACGCCAACGCTCAGATTTGATCTTAAAGTAAGCGTACGCCAACGCTCAGATTGATCTTAGAGTATGCGTACGCCAACGCTCAGATTTGATCTCAGAGTATGTGTACGCTCAGATTTGATCTTAGAGTATGCGTACGCCAACGCTCAGATTTGATCTTAGAGTATGCGTACGCCGACGCTCAGATTTGATCTCAGAGTATGTGTACGCTCAGATTTGATCTTAGAGTATGCGTACGCCAACGCTCAGATTTGATCTCAGAGTATGCGTACGCCAACGCTCAGATTTGATCTTAGAGTATGCGCACGCCAATGCTCAGATTTGATCTTAATCAAACTATAATCAAAACTATGTTGAAATGGAACAGTTTATCGAACCTTTACACTAAATATTATATTTAAGAATTTGCATGGTTTTCTTTAGTATCATATTTGATATATCAGTCTTTAATGGCTCATAGAGCGTGTAACTCGTACTCAAGGAAGAAAAAACAGCTTTATTTAGGACAAAACTATGCAATTTGATGATGCTGATATTTATATGATCAAACACAAAGATTAATTTCTGATAGCTTGTAATGTAAATCTTTATAACAGTATGGCAGACTATTAAAATAAAATGATTCAAATATGAATTTTATATATATTTCCAATAATGTCTCAGTAAGATGATATTTAAATGCTTAGATTTATGATCAAAGCTCTGTAGTTATTGTGGGTAAAACATATGTGATGCACTATAATTATGATTGACAGATCAGCAAACAAATGTTCCTTAAAAGCCTGATGATCATATTTGATACTCAGATAGCATTTAACATGTATTTTTTAAATGATGTATGGATAAACAAGTAAATATAAGTTATTTCAGTCCAGTAAGTGTTCATCTTGAAATATTACTAGTAATAGAAAAGTTATTTGTATGTTTGCTTCACAGTTTTTTTAAAGATTTACAACAAAAAGACACGTTTTTTTCAACTTTAAACTCAATCAGATGACAATGTAGTAGACTGCATACAACCGTTTTTTCATCACGTTTTGATCATGTTAACAAATGAAAGAACTTAGAAATGCGTGTATCAAATATAATACATCAGGATTCATGGGTTAAGGCTGCTCTACCTGACTTTTGGAGGCACTCTGGTGTTTTTGTCCCACAGCGGAAGCCCACAACTTTTTCCACGAGGCACGATTTTGATCTTCACATTTTCGGGAGGAGGTGTCGGAGTAGACACTGCATCCAGAGGCTCTGAGGAGCAAACCAGCATGTTAAAGAGTCAGCCGTGTTCGTCTATCATTTAAAGTAATGGACCGTCCACATGCAGCATGAAGAATACAGTGTGGAAAGTGAAAGCCAGCGCTGCAGGAGATGTTTTCAGTGTCTCACCGTAGCACAGGTTACAGCGCTGCGGGCAGTTTTTTCTTCATGAAGCTCCGCCTCCTCTCACAGAAACCCAAGCGGGCCCAAGGATCACACACACACGCTTCTTATCCATGCATCCTGAAACACACAAGCATAAGCTTTAAAACTCAGAAGAGATGTGAACATGATCAAATTCACTTATTTTTGCACTTATTTAAGGTATATACAATAAAAACTCAACCTATCTATTTTCTAAATGGCATGGTTATAGCGCTTACTGTTAACAGTTCATCCGTGGCATTTTTTCATTTTTGACCTCTAAATGTATAGTAAAAATGTAATAACTGGATCTTCAGTTAAAACAACAGACTTCTGCAGGCCTTCTCCAATCATTCACTGAAACTCCGCCTCCACTTTTAAATGCCAACGCCCACACCTCAACATCCAACTTAACAACTGATTCATAGAAACAAGTCCTGCCCTACAGTTTATTGTTAGTCACAATATTGAAGAGAAGTTCAATTTTCTATGTGACTTCACACATTTTGCTTACCGTAGAGGCGCTTGGAATGCCCCAGATATCATCTTGAGCGATGTTCCTCTGACCCGTGTACGTTGCATTGGGGTGCATCAATGCATTAGGGTCCCGTGAATGCCAGAGGCCTAAGCGTGACAGATTTCATGAGCAGGCTACCTGAACCAAGTCGTTCAGCCACACACCTGTGCAGAGACAACACGCCATCCAATCAAAATAGAAATGGAGGATTCATCTCCTGACATTATGTGATGTTTGAGTTCAAACATATTAAATTCAAAGTGAACTAGCGATGAACACTTCATGCTTCATGTACATTTAATGAGTCTTGTGTTTCAAATCGGTTGTTTCAGTGCTTATATCAAACTCCCCAAGTCACATGATTTCAGTAAAGTGTGCAGATATCAATCTTTTCCATTTATTGTCGTTTTGTTCTGCACCTGAGCCCAATTCAGGTTTGGATGTGCATGCCTTTTTTATAACTGATCTCAGGTCAGTTATATAATGTAGGTTTATTTAACAAAAAAAAATGTGTACTTATAAATATATAACATAAAAATGATACTTAAAGGTGCCATAGAATGCATTGATACAGTATTTTAATGGTTCTCTGATATCTACATAGAAGGTATGTGGCTTAGGTAATGGGCAAAATCTCCAGAAACGATTTTACATGTCCATTTACAACCCTATGATTTCTCCCTAGAATGAACAGTCTGTTATTGGCTTATTTGGAAGGGTCATGAATAATAATGAGCTCTGCTCTGATTGGCTGTTTCACAGTGCTGCTTAATAATGAGCTCTGCTCTGATTGGCTGTTTCACAGTGCTGCTTAATAATGAGCTCTGCTCTGATTGGCTGTTTCACAGTGCTTGCTTAATAATGAGCTCTGCTCTGATTGGCTCTTTCAATGTGCTGCTTAATAATGAGCTCTGCTCTGATTGGCTGTTTCACAGTGGAGGAAAATAAATATTGAAATACTTTCTCATCGCAGCTATATCATCAGGTAATTATACTGTATATAAAATGCAGGCATCAGGGAGCCATTATTAATACGCAAGTCATTGAAACTGCTTTTAAACGATCAGTCGGTCGCGTTATAGTTTCACTTCAAGAGACGCGATGCACAAACTCTGTTTATATTATTGGAGCAACAGTACTACTCACACATTTCACAGATCAGACGCTTGTCAGTTGTGCTCAGGATCTGTAAATCATTCGCCATCATCCTCTTCTCTCCTTACTCTGTTTATGTGGTAAGTGAAATCTTATGTACTGTAACAGGCTACAGCTAACCATGTCCCTTTAGTGGCTCGCGTTATTTTATTAGAACACGTTATTTGCTTTCCGTGCCTTTCTGAATAAAGACAACCAACCCATCCCTGTACTTCACATCCCCTGCACAGCCTGGAACATTACATTTATTTCCATGATCGGCTGTTGTCCGCGCTTGTTTATTTACAACACCTGCAGAACTTCTGATGGTTCAGCTGGCGCTGGGCACAGAACAAGGGCGGGTTTATGGGATGTTGGGGAGTAGTGATGCGTCACAGGTCGTGTTATGTTCTGATTCGCCTGTGTTTCAAGTGCTCTTTTTTAATCACGAGATGTACAGAAGGAGGAAACTATGGTGGTCTGAGGCTCACTGTAATGTCATTTCCATGTACAGAACTGTTATTATTTAACTATGCCAGGGTAAAGACAGTATTTCATTCTATGGCACCTTTAATTTCAGTAACATTTATTTTAGGACCAATTCTCACTATTAACTAATATGCATATTACATGCATATTGGCTGTTTATTAATACTTCTAAAGCACATATTAATGCCTTATTCGTCATGACCATACTTTAGATACTGTAGATAAGTGTGTGACCCTTAATTTCTTTTAATTGACTTGCCAAGCCCACACAAAACAAGCACTAGATTTATTTATTTGTAGATTTAAAAGATTACACTTCGATCTGCAGTTAGCTGAAAGTGTAATGTTTTGACCAGCCTGTGGTATTTTGAGCACACTTAGAAACCATGAACCATTTGTGAAGCAAAAGCTTCTTATTAGAGAACATACTTAACATGGCATCCGTGGGTCTGTCCCAATACTTACATTAGCAGTCTCTGCCCTTGATCACCTGTCTTACATGATGTATTCCTTTATTCAGCCTTCACATTTTAAATCTATTCATCTCTATACAGTGTACAGCACTTTCCTCTAGCGCCACCATCAGTTCAAATTTAATGTAGGTTTTAACAAATAAATGATCTAGATCAGAGGTTCCCAACTCGTTCCTGGAGCCCCCCAACACTGCACATTTTGCATGTCTCCTTTATCAATCACACCTGATTCAGATCATCAGCTCATTAGTACAGAGTCAAAATGTGCAGTGTTGGGGGGGTTCCAGGAACGTGTTTGGGAACCACTGATCTAGAAACTAAAAACCACCTGGTGCTTTCCATTTGGCTAGAAATAGATTTTCCACAATCTCCAATATTGTCTGAAACATACTTTTCAAACAGACTTCATACTTGGGTGCTAAAAGTTAGTAAATTGGAAATTAGCCTAATTACACTAAATTATTTTATCATCCCCACAATGCCACTTACATTTGTTGAAGCACCACCAGTCGGTTACAAAATCCAAGCTTTCAATATTGGACTCAATGAGCAGATGTGATATATTTGTATTCTGACAAGCACACCCCCCATTATAATAAGTGCATTAAATCAGTACCTTGTTTTCCAGCTGAAGCGGGATTTGCCCAGAATCCAGAACTCATGGTTGTCAAAGTGAATCTCTCCACGTGGGGGAAGGAAGGCGTGAGCAAGCTCACCGTTCAGTCCGTCAAAACACGGGTGCAACGGAGACCACCAACAATCTGTGTGATTGTACGTGTAGAAGCCTGACTCAGAAGAAGAAGGTGTTAGAGTCATGCAAAAACACTGAGAGTAGTACTCTGTGAGCCTGCCGAAGTGCACATGCCTGATGCTTTGGCTCTTCTCCTGCACATTATTTACCTATAGTGATGTCAGCCACTTTTGTTGGGGCCTGGTGATTTCAGTGAAAGTCAGAGGAGAAACATCACTCCATTTCGTGAAGGCGATGCTGATAGCTTTGTGGGTATCATCTTTATTCAGTGTGTTGGGGAACTTTGTGATCCTTGAAGAGGGAGAAACTTAAATTGACTTCCATACAAAACTGAAGGACCACGCTTTCAAAGAGCCTCTGTGTCTGCTTCAATCAGGATGCACTTTATAAAAGCCCAACACTCCCGAAACCAGTCTGCTCATCATCCGAACCCCAGATCATCTTCATGCATCCGTCCGGGTCATACTTCAGGCATTTAACAATCATGCACAGCAACAGAAAGGCCTTCTTCCAGAAAGTCAACATATGTGTATACATCGTGTGTCTCTCACTTGTACGTGACGTTGAAATGCTCCCACTTGTATCCCAGTGGGTTGATGGCATAGCGCTTGGATCGAGCCGGAACCTCGGAGAGGTGCCGCCGTCTGCACACAACGGTTTACTCAAATGAATACTAGCCACCTAAGAGGGAAGATAGAAGAAGATATACTGAAAGAGTGGCAGATGGTATGATGTTGAATGTAATGTGTAACACAAAAGATGATTCTGATCCAAGTAAAGTAACTGTTAATATGCTCAGTTCAGGAGATCCACCTTCCTGCAGATCTGAGACGTGCTCAAATGATTGCAAAGTCCTTGATTAACACAGTTCAGGTGTGTTTGAGTTCGAAACTATGCAGGAAGCTGAGCAACCATGATATCAATGAAGCTCCATAACGATTACCAGGAAAATAACATACCTCTCAAGATAGTAGATATACAGAGGAAACCAACAAGTTTTAGGATTACGAAACATTAATTATGATGTCCAATTAATAAGAAATGTTTCACAAATCACATAAGCAGAATTGTAACATTGGGTATATGAATTCTGATGAACTAGCTTCCACATGTGATCATCTCAAAACCGTGCTGGAGAACACAGTTATCAAGTTCATAAAAAACTGTGGCGTTCATGGCAGCTCCAACGCGGCTGCCATTAAAGCAAAAGAGAGAAAGACATTCAGAAATTCATCCTTTTCCAACTCAAGCTTATTCCCAGTGAAAACAAGTGCACTTAATTCTACTAAATGTGCTCAAAATCTTAACTAGTATTAAAAAAACCTGTATTGAATAATGAAATAAAAGCCACTTTCATGACTGTTTCTTAACCTTTATCTGTACGCTAATTAAAAACTAGTTTAAATGCAATGACATACAAGTTTGAAAAGAAATTACATTGATGTATTTAGTATTTAGTTTACCGTATTAAGCATTACATTTAAACCATATTTCAAAGACAATTTAAAATGGGTCAAACACATTCCTACGTATTCAACAAATTACACTGAACATAAATTAACTATAAATAGCTACTTTCTTTAAGCTTCCAAACATTACATTCAGTTCACACTTTTATCCTTTCAAAGTACTCTTTTTAAAAGTAATCTATTTGATTTGGCATTAGGCTACATCACAAAATAAAAACAAAACAGAAGTGGTTTTGTTTACTTGTAGAGGAGCAAATAATGAACTTAAATCAGTAGAGTTAATGACAGATTCTATCTCATATTAAAATTCAGCATAAATGACCCCTGGGGACCACAAAACAGTCATAAGTAGCACAAGTATACACTCACTGGACACGTTATTAGGTAGCACCTGTTCAATTGCTTGGTAACACAAATTGCTAATCAGGCCAATCACATGGCAGCATTTAGGCATCTAGATGTGGTGAAGACGACTTGCTAAAAATCAAACCGAGCATCAGAACGGGAAGAAAGGGGATTTAAGTGACTGAACGTGGAATGGTTGTTGATGCAGACGGACTGATCTGAGTATTTCAATAACTGCTGATCTACTGGGATTTTCACACACAACCATCTCTAGTGTTTACAGAGAATGGTCCGAAAAGAATAAATATCCAGTGAGCAGCAGTTGTGTGGACGAAGATGTCTTGTTGATGTCAGAGGTCAGAGGGAGAATGGGCAGACTGGTTAGAGATGATAGAAAGACAACAGTACTCAAATAACCACCCGTTACACCAAGGTATGCAGAATACCATCTCTAAGAACAGAAATGAACAGAAACAGAACATCTCTAAGATAAGAACAGCAAACGGAGGCTACAATTCACACAAACTGGACAATAGAAGATTGGAAAAACGTTGCCTGTCTGATGAGTCCTCGATTTCTCTGCTGCGACATTCAGATGGTAGAGTCAGAATTTGGCGTAAAGAACATGGAAGCATGGATCATCCTGCGCTTGTCTCAACGGTTCAGGCTGCTGCTGGTGGTGGTGTAATGGTGAGGGGGATATTTTCTTGGCAGCACTTTGGGCCCTTAGTACAAATTGAGCATCGTTTAAAAACGCCACAGGCTACCTGAGTATTGTTGCTGACCATCTCCATCCCTTTATGACTACAGTGTACCATCTTCTGATGTACTTCCAGCAGGATAATGCACCATTTCACAAAGCTCAAATCATCTCAGACTGGTTTCTTGAACATGACAATGAGTTCACTTTACTCAAATGACCTCCACAGTCACCAGATCTCAATCCAATAGAGCACATTTGGGATGTCGTGTACGGAGATTCACATCATGGATGTGCAGCCGACAAATCTGCAGCAACTGCGTGATGCTATCATGTCAATATGGACCAACATCTCTGAGGAATGTTTCCAACACCTTGTTGAATCTATGCCACGAAGAATTAAGGCAGTTCTGAAGGCAATAGCAATGTGTACCTAATAAATTGGCCCGTGAGTGCATTTGTAGCAATAGCCACAATACATTATATGGATCAAAATTATTGAATTTTCCTTTTTTGCCAAAAATGCACCCTCAGATTTTCAAATAGTAGTATCTCGGCCAAATATTCTCCTACCCCCAACAAACCTTGCATCAATGGAAAACTTACATCTTCAGCTTTCAGATGATACAATCTCAGTTTCACAAAGTGACCCCTGTGACTGGTTTTGTGGTCCAGGGTCACATGAGTTTGTGGTTCAGTAGCTGCAGAAGCTCTGGAATCTTGTCACTCATATGTGAATGAGACCCGTGACCTTCAGCACTCTTCCTCCTCCTTTTGATCCCAGCAAAGATTGAACAACTCTTTCCAGAAAACTCTACAAATGCACGACTCGCCAGTGCATGTCTCAGTCTGACAAATGAGCAAATCAAGCTTTTTGGTCCATTTTTTACAAGAGAATACTATTAAGTCTTTGCATTTAACATTTTCACGTTTAATACAATGCATTTTTTTGTAAACACTACACTAATTTAATTAGCTTTTTCAACGTTTGCTTCAAGATACCACCTTTTAGAGGTGTAAAGTAAATACATTCTGGCTAGGATTAAAAATGCATGTTGGAAATAATCAAATATTAGTTTGAAACAGTTTAATTGACGTACAAGCAGATGTCCGTGCTAAACTTCTACTGACGGGTCCTGAAAACCTGCGCATGTGATTCAGCTCGTTTACGAGCACAGTATGAAGTTGAACTGATACCGAGCGCTTACCGTGGGTTTTCTCCGCGCAGGCACGGCCACGGCACTCTCCAGCAGCACCAGCACGAGCAGCAGCAGCGCGCAGGAACAAACCCAGCGCATCTTTACACCACGCGCACAACTCTCCTCAAGGATTACCTTCCACTCCGAGCTTCATCCATGTATTCTTGAGGAAGAACGTATTCCACAGAACTAACCGCATCCAGATGTGTCCGCGCCACAGGAGTCAGGACGAATGCGTTTAACACTCGCAGTAGAGTTCATTTAGTGCACTTCTGCTTCTTGCTCTGAACTTTCGCTCTCTGTGGGTGGAGGAAGGATCCCGCAGGAGCACAAAGCTCCTCCCTTTACTCTCCGTGCATGTGCAGCCTCTGTTTATCGACTCAGAGCAGCAGAACATGCGGAGAGATTTATTTTCCGTGTCACGTTATCTTGTTTGATCGACGCATGCAAAACATAAAAGAAATTTAAATAAAACACATTTTTTCCCTGACATTGATGCAATATAGATCATTATACATTTCAAGCCAAATTCTGGAACACCGATATTCAGTTCACCTGCATGACGTCACAACGTGTTTTTTTTTGGGGGGGGGGGGGTATGGGGGGGCGTGTCGGAAACATTAAATGACCAAAAATATCCCATTCAAAAATCTAAAAGAAAAATCATATATGAAATAAAATAATTTTAGCAGGTTATTTGTTTGGCGAAATTCAACTGTAGGGGAAATAATGTATTTTGGGCAACAATAACAAAAAAACCTACTGCAAATTCCTCTTCATTTTCCCAACATATATGAATGTATAGCCTATCTGTATTTCACACCTCCTCCAGTACATCAACAACAGGTACCTGCAAAAAGCCTTGGTTACGCTCAACAGAACATTAGAAAAACATTGAAAGTTTAAAAGCTTACCTCACTTTCAACTCCAGAAGGCAGGGTCCTCGTTTCTGCAGTTTCAGTGATATCTCACTCGAATCGCATGTCAAACGTACAAAGGAGCATTTCGAAAGGGACACAAATTAAGCATGCATAAGCTGTGCTCATTAAAATCCATTGTGAAGAATTGCAGATTTTGGCATAACACATGGCATTCATGGCCCTAACCTCATTAGCTTGCTTGACCTTGGGAGGGTTCAGGAACAGCCAGGGCTTTTCACAGGGAGTGCTTTACTTTAACTCTCACATCACTATGGAGAGAAGTCAGTCACTTATGATGGATGTCTTCTTTGACCTGCAGGGTTAATGTACAGGGTGTTCAATGATGCATTTATAATCTTTTTGACGTCTAAAAGACGATGTATTTATTAAAAAGACTGGGTACCCATTCAGTAGCAAATGGCTAATCTAATATTTTAAAATCAAATTACGACTGCTTACATATACATAACACAATGCCATTGAAGGTCAAGTCATTCATTTATACAGCGCTTTACACAATACAAAGCAGCTACACATTAATAAAACAGGAAAATGAGTGTCAATGGTGTAAACAAACTCAATTTGAGCTGTAAAGCAGCTTTGTTGAAGATAATGGTGTCATTATTCATATCATCTCTGTGTTGTTTTAGTATCACTGTTGCAAAGTTACAAAACGAGTTGAGTCCAGCTCTACAGAAGGCGATCGAGCGACGGTTGGTTGTCAGTCAGTATCATTCGAATAGCATTAACATTAAGCACGTGTTTCCTGAAGCAGAGAGAAAGATGGATTCGGAGAAGGGCACCTCATATCTTTTGCGAGTGGTTCTGAATTTGGCTGGAGGCCCAGGCTTTGGCTGCACTCCAGGTGACTGCGGAACCGGGGGCTGCTTGACCCTTCCCTGTCACTCACTCTGGGAAAGAGCACGAAAGAAGGGAGAGGGAGACGGAAGGACGGAGGAGAAAAAGACTAGCGGGACAGGAGATTCTCTTTCAGTGGCCCTGAGAGATGAGAGTTTAATTGGCCATCGATCCATCAGTAGGTCCTCTGGCTCCTGCACCCACTTAATGATTGGCCATGATGTCAGCCTAAATACTCGCGCTAATGAGTGACTTCCCACACAAACACCATCCCTGCCGCAGGAAAAGAGCTCAAAACTTTCCCCAACAAAATCAGACCACCAACAACCAACCAAAAACACAAAGTGCTTGTATGCATTCCTAATGGTCTCATTTACTGAATTGTTCTTGTGTGGCTTATGTCAAAGCAATACAACTCAAAACAGTTATCTAAATGTATATTCAATATAAAGAGATTTATCTTGTGTTTTTAGAGCAATTCTATGCAGCAATGAAAAGGGCACATGCTCTTCTCAATTGCCAACCACTGAATAAATAAAAGGAATAGTTCATCCAAAAAGAAAAATTCATGTAATTCCAAACCTGCATGCATTTTTTTTCTTCAGTGAAACACAAAAGAAGAGAGTTTTGGAACCAAACAGTTTTGACATCCAAAAGAAATGTTCATACAGGTTTGGAAAAAAAGTCATACAGGTTTGGAACGACATGAAAATGAGCGACAGACAGTGTTGACAGAAATACATTACAAGTAATGCGAATATCAGATTACATTTTTCAAGCAACTATTTTACAAGATATCCAAGTTACTCTTTCAAATAATGCCAGTTTTTCCCATTTATTGACTGACAGTTCTCGTGTCCTCATGTTGGGAGAAGTCAGGCGTAAACACAGAGGCGTTGTGTGCACTGCGTCAACATGTTACTGTAGATTTAATCCCATTGTATTAACTGTCTTTGCTGCTGGCCTTGGATTATCCAATTCTAATACTATTAAAAGATAAACATACATTTTTTTTTATTGCCGAAGTATTAAACATTTTTCTCCATCCTGTTGAAAGGTTTGAGCTACTATAAAAGCATGAATTTTTAATTTCCTTCAGCCTAAGGCCTTTTGATTTCACAATTGGTGTAAAAAAGGCTTTTACGTTTACAAAAATAAAATAAAAATGATATTAAAAACAAACAAGCAAGCCCAGCTTAGATGAGAAAAAGGAACACAAAGGTAAAGCAACAAAGTACTTTCCATAAAAAGTAACGCAGCTCTTTTTTAGGGAGTAACGCAATAGTAATGCATGTCTTTTAAAAGTACCTTTGCCCAAGACTGCTAACAGAATTTCCATTTCTGGGAGTTTTGGTCAGTTTACTGCTTCACATGGTTCATCTTTGTTAGTTTGTTCTGTGCCAGCCATTGGTGCTACGCAGGGCTCTTGATATGTTTGACTAAAGCTCTCTTACTTTCTGTGCTAAACAAAGCCATTGAACAATGAAGCAAAAAGGCTTTTCAGTTAGTCTCACTCATGCAGAGGGTTTGGGTGGTTTGACGTAGTATCCACGTCATTTCTTTTTTCTCCACAGATGAACACAATTCACTAGGTTCGGCACATTCTTGTGTTTGTGTATCCAGTATTTTGGTTAGTTTGATTAAATGCTATTACAGAAGCAGCCAATTTAAACCCACCCAGAAAAAAAATCCACATAAAATGTAAAACGATCTCTGCTTAAACAGAGTCCAGATAAAACCTCCAAACGCTTGTTTGAAATGGTTAGTTTTAAGTCTTTTCTCTTAACTTTCAGTTATCCAATAGCTTTAGATCCTTAAAGACACAAACTTTAAAATTGTATAAAAATGAAACAAAAACACCAACTGCATTAAGAGTAACTGATTACACATTTTATTAGGATTAAGACGACAGTCACAAAGTTACCAACTGAAGACGATACACTGCAAAAGGAGCCTCTTCATCTCTCAGAGCTGTAACACACCGCGGTCAGACGGTGTAAGTGTGATGACAAGATGCACACTTAAATCTGCAGGGTCGAGTTTGTAGTGTTGCCTGAAATGTAACGTAGATTGCACAAGCGCAGTAGACGACAGTGAGCTCATCACTAAACTGAGCTTTCATCTCTGTGCTGCTCAACCAAAATGCCTTCGCATTAAGATAAATCCTCCGGCGCCTTCCACAGAGTGGAGAGTTTATATGCACACGAGAGGAGCGAGCACGGTGTTCAAGACATGGCGTATATGTTTTGATTCCTCCAAAATCTCCTGCCTTAGATCGGGGCTAAGCAAAGAGGTTTAGAAATGGGACTCTCTCTTATGCGTTTAGTGAAATGCATCTTTTTGAAGTTGCAAACTAATCTCAGGAGAAATGCTGAAACGCAGGGAGAGATTTCGCTGATGCAAAGACTGACTCCGTGCACTTGACAAACTCAATCGGTAAACTTTAGTCAAGTAAACAAAGTGGTGAATGACGATGAAAGTGTGACACGGAAAGAAGGTTAAGCGCACAAATGTCAAGTCCCTGAGAGATGTTGGGGACCCCGGACTCACACACATGCGCAACAGTCACTATATGACACCAAATGAAAGCTGAAAGTGTGGTGCTTTTGTTACAGTGTATACAGTAGCATATATGCACACAGACAGCTGGACTTAAGCATTAGTACAATTTGTTGCTTTAATTCAAACGTCCTCGCACCTCATTTTGGTCACATTGAGACCACCAAAAAATTAAGACAAAATGCAAATGGTAACATCAGCGTACATGAAACTTTGGATGGACACTGAAAGTTATGTTCAAGAACATTGTTGGACCATTGGCTTAACGTTTACACTAATTCACTGAGAACAAGAATGTGGACGACACCTAACTAATACTCTTAGGAGGGACCACTACATAAAGAAGCATGAAGGGGTATGTTTTCAGGGTCCAGGTTAGCAGAAAGGGATTTAGGAACGGGAAATGGCCACACAGATACTGCCAGTGAGCAAGAACACAGGTTCAGGGCTGATCACCGGATTGAAAAGGGGCCCGAGCCTCAAATTAGCTGGGATTCAATGGGGACTGGGGGTCTGGAATGCATGTTGTGGAAGAATTAGAAAGGGGAAACGTGTGGGGGATTACATATCATCTCATAGCACGTGAAATTCTGGATGTTCATGAGGAGAAACAATTTCCATCATTGCAGATAAACTATGTTTTATTCTGAAGGGCACATTTGTTTTAATTCATGATGTTTTGGATGTTCTTTTTGGGTTTCCCTTTGTTGATGTTTTCGGTGTGAACAGAGCCCCTTATAAAAAGTTGAGGAAGGGAGGGAAGAGCGAGACAATGAATAACTCTATTCTCTTCATCCCACCCATTTATTTGTCTGCGTCTCTCCCCCTCCTCACAGAAGGACTGCTGTTAGCAGCGGGTCTCATAGATGCCGCTGCGACCGATGTAACGCACCCATTTGATGACATCGTGATCGCTGTAATTGAGCTTCGACTCGAAGACCTTCAGGTAGCGCACTTTCAGCCCTGATGGAGCAAATGGTACCTGGAAAACAAAAGAAAAATGACCCTTAGCTTCATTAAACAGAGCTTGCATTAGAAAACCAAGCATCTAAAGAAAATCTCAAAACAACATGGTATACTACTGTATCAGCATAAATGGCATAACACTTAAAATAACATTACAAATATCCATTCAGTTTTAGAGACCATGCTGAAAAACCAAACTGCAGAACATCCTAAAGTCGTCGTGAATGTCTACATGTGTGAAAGAGGTTGGGGGGCTTCAGGCTGACCTCAAAGTTCATGGAGATGGGTGGGCGAGCCCACTTCTTTTTGTCATTAGTGGGTAGCAGCTCAATCTCGGCACTGATCTGAGATTCCTTCATGCCAGCCATTCGCTTGATCCTACAAAAAATTACAAAAGAAAAATGTATGTAAAACAATACTACCTCAGTTTTCATCTCAACTTTATAGATGAGAAAGATGTTTTTATTTGTATGTTACGTTTCAATCCTTGGAATTTACAGTTTTAAGTGAATATATGTATTATTGTAAAATTGTCTCCAAAAGGCAAACACATTCTGATATGTAAATGTTCCAGTGAGTATTTGGACAGACAGACGGACAGAGTATTTGGATGGGTGGATGAATGGATGGATAAACGCATACTTTATTTGGATTGATAGATGGATGGATGGATGAGGCATTTGTATTGATGGGTGGAGTATTTGGATGGATGGACAGATGGATGTATAATGTATTTGGATGGGTGGATGAATAGATATATTTGGATGGATGGATGGATGGGTGAGGTATTTGTATTGATGGGTGGAGTATTTGGGATGGATGGCTAAAGTATTTGTATGGATAGATGGATGGATGGGTTTTCTCTTGATGGTGGCGTATTTGGATGATGGCTGGATGGCTCCCGTCTTTGTATGGGTGGCTGCCTGGCTGCGTATTTGTCTTGGTCTTGTATCTCTTGTCGTGGCGTCTTTGGATGCCTGGCTGGCTGGCTCCGTCTTTGTCTGGGTGCTGCCTGGCTGCCGTCTTTGTCTTGGCGTCTTGTCTCTCTTGTCGGGCGTCTTTGGCTGCCTGGCTGGCCCCGGCTTGGTCTGGCTGGCTGCCTCGCTGCCGTCTTTGTCTTGCTGGCGTCTTGTCTCTCTTGTCGTGGCGTCTTTGGCTGGGTGGCTGGCTGCCTGGCTGCGGTCTTTGTCTTGCTGCGTCTTGTCTGTCTTGTCGTGGCGTCTTTGGCTGCTGGCTGTGGCTCCCGTCTTTGTCTGGGTGGCTGCCTGGCTGCGGTCTTTGTCTTGCTGGCGTCTTGTCTCTCTTGTCGTGGCGTCTTTGTCTGGGTGGCTGCCTGGCTGCCGTCTTTGTCTTGCTGGCGTCTTGTCTCTTGTCGTGGCGTCTTTGGCTGGGTGGCTGGCGTCTTTGTCTTGCTGGAGTATTGTCTCTCTTGCCGTGGGCGTCTTTGTCTGGTGGCTGCCTGGCTGCCGTCTTTGTCTTGCTGGCGTCTTGTCTCTCTTGTCGTGGCGTCTTTGGCTGGTGTGCCTGCCTGGCCGGCTGGCGTCTTTGTCTTGCTGCGTCTTTGGCTGGGTGGCTGCGTCTTTGTCTTGCTGGCGTCTTGTCTCTCTTGTCGTGGCGTCTTCGGCTGGTGGCTGGCTGGCGGTCTTTCTCTTGCTGGGTGGCGTCTTTGGCTGCCTGGATGGCTGGCTGGCTCCCGTCTTTGTCTGGGTGGCTGCCTGGCTGCGGTTTGTCTTGGCGTCTTTTCTCTCTTGTCGTGGCGTCTTTGGCTGCCTGGCTCCCGTCTTTGTCTGGCTGGCTGCCTGGCTGCCGTCCTTTGTCTTGCTGGCGTCTTGTCTCTCTTGTCGTGGCGTCTTTGGCTGGGTGCCTGCCTGGCTGGCTGGCGTCTTTTCTTGCTGGCGTCTTTGGCTGGGTGGCGTCTTTGTCTTGCTGGAGTTCTTGTCTTTGTCGTGGAGTCTTCGGCTGGGTGGCTGGCTGGCGGTCTTTCTCTATGCTGGGTGGAGTCTTTGGCTGCCTGGCTGGCTGGCTCACGTCTTTGGGGGTGGCTGCCTGGTGCGGTATTTGTCTTGCGTCTTTTCTCTTGTCGTGGCGTCTTGGCTGCCTGGCTGGCTGGCTCCCGTCTTTGTCTGGCTGGCTGACCTGGCTGCCGTCTTTGTCTTGCTGGCGTCTTGTCTCTCTTGCGTGGCGTCTTTGGCTGGGTGGCTGGCGTTTTGTCTTGCTGGCGTCTTGTCTCTCTGTCGTGGCGTCTTTGGCTGGGTGGCTGCGTCTTTGTCTTGCGGCGTCTTGTGTGTCTTGTCGTGGCGTCTTTGTCTGTGGTGGCTGGCTGCCGTCTTTGTCTTGCTGGCGTCTTGTCTCTCTTGTCGTGGCGTCTTTGGCTGGGTGGCTGGCGTCTTTGTCTTGCTGGCGTCTTGTCTCTCTTGTCGTGGCGTCTTTGGCTGGGTGGCTGGCGTCTTTGTCTTGCTGGCGTCTTGTCTGTCTTGTCGTGGGTCTTTGGCTGGGTGGCTGGCGTCTTTGTCTTGCTGGCGTCTTGTCTCTCTTGTCGTGGCGTCTTTGGCTGCCTGGCTGCGGTCTTTGTCTTGCTGGCGTCTCGTCTCTTTGTCGTGGCGTCTTTGGCTGCCTGGCTGCGGTCTTGTCTTGCTGGCGTCTTGTCTCCTCTGTCGTGCCGTCTTTGGCTGGTGGCTGGCGTCTTGTCTTGCTGGCGTCTTGTCTCTCTTGTCGTGGCGTCTTTGGCTGGGTGGCTGGTCTTTGTCTTGCTGGCGTCTTGTCTCTCTTGTCGTGGCGTCTTTGGCTGGGTGGCTGGCGTCTTTGTCTTGCTGGCGTCTTGTCTCTCTTGTCGTGGCGTCTTTGGCTGCCTGGCGCGTCTTTGTCTTGCTGGCGTCTTGTCTCTCTTGTCGTGGCGTCTTTGGCTGCCTGGCTGCGGTCTTTGTCTTGCTGGCGTCTTGTCTCTCTTGTCGTGGCGTCTTTGGCTGGGTGGCTGCGTCTTTGTCTTTGCTGGCGTCTTGTGTCTCTATTTCGTGGCGTCTTTGGCTGGGTGGCTGCCTGGCTGGCTGGCGTCTTTGGATGCTGGCTAGCCCCCCTCCCCTCACTCTGTAGTTTTAAACACGGTCCTTGAAATTCGAACCGTACCCCCTATTCCCAGGTTTCCTGACAGCGGGAGCATCTTGCCACAAATTTTGTTTTATGAATCCTCATTCCCTAGTAGAGGGGTAAGAACTGAACATTTTGAGGGAAATGTGCGAATGGCCAAAACATGAAACCGCAAATGAAGATAATGAACTTATACAGTAAAATCAAGCCATACTTCCAAACAATGGCGTTCTCACTGGCTTTGTACTTGGCTTTTCCCTTCATACAGATGACCTGAACCCCACTGGTGTTGAGTGGAGTAGGAATGTGCACCTGTAGAGAAACACACAATTTACACTTCAATATATACAACCAATAAGACACTTTGAAAATAATGAATGCCATGTCTGCTGTCAATCTCACCTCTATCTTCTGTGCCAGCAGGGAGGGCTTGAAGTTGGACTTGATCACCACCTTTACCTCCAGCTTGGTGCGGCCCACCTCACGGACCAATGGGATGACTCGGAAGGGGAGGATGATGTCTTTAGTGGTGCGGTACCTGAGACAAGGCACTGTCATTGTGCTGTGTGACACACTCATATGCAGTCACACACACGCGCACACGCTCTTCACTGACCTCATGAGCTCATAATCTCCATCTGGAGGGATGAAGCTAATACTGCGCTCCGAGTCAAACTTGCTGAGACGGACACACTGGTGGAACGTGCAGTCATCGATCGCAATGGACTGTTTCCCACTGCTGCAGGGGACACAGAGGAGAGAAACGATGAAGCACGAGCAGAGACTGCAGAGAGACCACACACGCATTACTCATCAGGGGTGGGCGGCATGACGGTATATACTGTGTGACGGCAGAAAATGGTCAACTGGTAAAGATTGCGCTATATAACGCAGGACATATTCAGATTGCTAGATCGGTAGTTTATGCAAGTACATGCGAGAGTGATGAAGAAACATGAATTGATGCGGAAATACAAAGCTTGATGTGTCCCGAACGAGGAAAGGAAAGGTGTTGTTAAGCACAACACAAAGCAGGCTTTACATTGTTTACAATAGTAAAGCAACCTTGCAACTTGGCACATTGTGATTTTAAACGATATGTGATGTTTAACAGCTGTGAATGCTGCTTATTCAATTACAATTTAGAGAAATTTCTACTAGTGTTGCATAATGACATTCATTGGTTACAAAATTATTTTTAAAGTTCCAAATAATTTTTATTAAATTCCTCGTTTAAGATCTAAACCATTTTTATTTAATTTCCATCAACAATAACTGCACTTCTGTTCAAAAGTCAGTCATTTTTTTATCGCTTTGCAAGAAGTCTCGTGTTCACCAAGGCTGTATTAATTTGACCAAAAATGCAGTAACATTGTGAAATATTATTACATTTTATAGGATCTCATTAATTTGTTTAAATATTATAAAATGTAATTTATTCCTGAGATGCAAAGCTGAATTTTCAGCATCATTACTTTAGTCTTCTGTGTCACATTATCCTTCGGAAATCATTCTAATATGTTGTTTTTCTGCAAAAGAAACGTTTCTTATTATTAAAAAGAAATCTTTCGTAACATTATAAATGCCTTTATTGGCACGTTTTGATCAAAGTGAGGCATCCTTGCTAAATAAAATATACATTTATTTTAAAATCATACTGACACCAAACGTTTGAATGGTAGATCAGATTGCAATAAATATAATTATTATATTATGCAAGATTGCCGTCATACCGCCTACCTCTGTTACCCACGATGCACAATAACACTCTGCTTATACTGTCATTATATGGGAAAGGATGTTTGTTTCTAGCAATGTGACCACAACACAACTGCACGGGAAGGTCTGCAAGAGGGCTGTGATTTGAGTAAAAAGCGTTATGTTGTGGTCAGAGGCGAGGGGGACAGGTGTTTGAGGGGTCAAAAGATTGTTTTCTAATGAGAATGGCTATCAGTTCATTCAGTAAGGGCAGGTAAA
>QVTF01023815.1:0-49155 GCA_003573665.1 Oxygymnocypris stewartii | reverse complement strand
TTTCTTGAGCAGCAAACCCTCATATTAGAATGATTTCTGAAGAATTATTGACACTAAAGACCGGAGTAATGATAATGAAAATTCAGCTTCGAATCACTGGAATAAACTTAATTTTAAAATATAATTTAAATAGAAACAGCTCTTTTAAATTGCAATAATATTTCCCAATTATTTATTGTTTGACCAAATAAATGCAGCCTTGCTGAGCAATAAGAGACCTTTTTCAGAAACACTATATTTCATTTATTTATTAAAAATTTATATATTATACATTTATTTAAAATAACTTTTTAAATTAATAAATATGAAGTAATTAGTAATTGTTTATTAGAATTAATAACTTCAATACACAATTAGTATTCCGAGTACAATTGTCATTATATTATTAAATAATTGCTGAAATAAATACATAAATGTATTATTATTGTTATTATTATTATACCATAACTTATTGTAAATTGTATATTTTATTTGAATTTCTTTGCATTAAAAATATTTCTCATCATCATCATCATCATCATTTGTGCTGTTGCTGACTCAAGCTGTGGTTAAATCGCTGTAACACACCCGTTCAAAACGTTCAAACCCTTTACCATGCAGGACTATGGGGTAATTTTTTCAGATTATGACCACATAGTATGATTTGTACAATCTTTAGTTTTCTTATTTAGACATGAGAAGTTACCGACTGTCTGGAGGGGAATACGAGGAAGCCAAAAGATTGTGATTAAACATACGGTTACTTGACCTCCTCAGCCACTGAACGCAGCAACAGACGTTCAACACTTAACCGCTTATATGAGCGTCTTTACCGTGTCCCGCTACAGTGAGAGAAGACGCTGAAGAAGCTGCCAAGGCCAGAGAAGAGCTGCTTTCAGGAGCAGCTGGCAAAGCACAGACGCTCACGCAGAAGACCTCCGACTGGCAGCCACTCAACACAACACTTCAGCCTGAGAACGAGACACACACACACCACACACACACACAGGCCCGAGCACACAAGGGCTTCATCATCTCAATGAAAGAAGCAGCTTCAAGCGTTTCAAATGCAGACGCATTCACCAGCTCACGTTCAAGTAGCTCAGACCCAGAGCAAATGTAAAACGTGAAGACTGAAACAGTTTTGACCCGCTATGACAGAAGGATCATTTCCGATCATCACGCCGGTAAGTTTTTCCTCCATCGCAGGGGACAATAAAACGCTCCTCTTGGTTCTTCGCCGACTAACGCAAACTACAGGTGATAAAAAGCAAAAAACGCTCAGGAAAAAGCGGCAACGCAATGACGTAGAGCGAGCCAGGCGAGATTTATCCCTTCACGGCCTTTTGACACTAAATTAAACTGTTGAGTCCATTCCCCGTGCCAGCTAGTTATCTTTCTGGGCTAATTTAACACTATAATTTACGTTCCATATAAAATACGTCCCGATATGGTGCTGTCGAGGCAGTACATCATTCTCGCCGAGCGCTCTGGTTTCGGCGAAAAAGGATGGAATTAGATCATATTCATGATGCAATTAAACACTTCAGTGAGAATCAATGTAAAACTGATGAGCCCTGAAAACAATGCATATGGCAGGGAACATTAGAACGCATTACCTTCCACTGGAAACCCTCGGCAGATGCAATTTAAACCCCTCCAACACTCTCGGCTGCCGTCGCCGCAGCCTCATAACGTGCAGCCATAATAAATGATTTTTTCACAAAATTATTCAACTACTAAATTGCCCATGGTAACTGAATATCAGATGAAAGTGATGTGAATTATTAAGAAGAGATACTGTTTGTTCTTACCCAGTGTATAATAATGCACAAATGAGGGGAGAGAAAGAGAGACGGAGGGAAAGAGAGGCAGAGTTGTTGGTAATAAACAGCTCTGAAGGAAGTTGGTCTGTGACTGTGGTCACCTGCTGTGATGATGGCATTGACCATTTCCCAGTGGGCTGAAGTGCAGGATTGTGGGTGGTCTAGAAGAACTAGACAGATTATCAAGCGTTTCCGAGCTTCTCTCGTAGGCTCGATGCTAAAACGCAATCGCGTTTCATTTACATCATAATAATTTCCACTATGCATGTTTAATTTTTAATAAAAAATATCAGAACTCAATTTAAACAATATACTTCTCTCCAGTGATGTAATCAGGACATATTAGTCCGCTTAAACTCATCTGCCTCCAAATTTAAAAGTCACGCCCACATCAATCAACAATTGATGCAAAGACCCAAGTCCCGCCCTACTTTTCCCCCCTCAATAATCTGTTAAAGGTGGGGTATGTATTTTTTCAAAAATGCTTTAGAAAACAGAGGCAGCCCAAGTACCATAACAAACTTGTAGCCAATCAGCACAGCAGTAAGGGGCGTGTCTACTCAGTACACATGAAGGAAATTAGCCGAGCCTAGCGACGACAGAAAGATAGAGCTGGAGGATAAAAAAAACAAGAGGAAAACATCAGCTGAACAAAAGAAGGCTTGTCTACAACCGGACGTGACAAAGCGACCGTTGAAAATCATTTTAAATTTGTGTCAAAACATCATAAATAGAAAGCGGCAGCAGTTACCTGTCGGGGATTTGTCGTGTCCCATCCAGTGTAGGCAGCATCACTGATTATGAGTTCTAAAGTATTTTGTCACACCACTCACGTCCGGTGTAGACATGGTGTTATGATAAGGCAAGAAGTAGGACTCGTGTAAACATCGGATCAGCTTTCCAGCGCTGGACAGAGCTCAAGGAGCGGGAAAGCCAGCGATCGGACACGGAGGTTGCTTTGTTTCTTCTCGATTACCTGTGTTGCATACGTATGTGTGGGGTGGAGCTATCAAAATAGGGGCGTGTTTGTTTTGGTGATTTTAAATATCAACATTGGCTACCAGAAATCACTTATCCCACCTTTAAGGCTCATTCACACCAAAAATGATAGCTATAATGAGAACTGCACACTCAATTTAAGATTGTAAGCCCAGATTTAAGATCTATGTATATGACGCAAAAAATATATTAGTTTGGATTACATTTTTAACAAACTAAAAAACTTTGATGCATATTGTCAGTCATAGATAAATGAAACAGGTATTCTGCAATCATAAAAAAATTATTGTGACAGTTTATTAACTTTTATTTTTCAATTCAAAATGCATTCGTTAAAATTGCTTAAGATCAGCATCTGTTCACTGTGAAAATGAATTCAGTTAAAAATATGAACAGTTAAAAATGTATGAGATTGATAAATATATCAATAGTGTTCCTGTGTGGCTCAGTGGTAGAGCATTGCGTCTGTTGCGCAAAAGGTTGTGGGTTCGATTCCCAGGGAACACATGTACTAATGAAAATGTATAACCTGCATGCAATTGTAAGTCGCTTTGGATAAAAGCGTCTGATAAATGTATATAAGCCTCATTTATTAGTACTGTAACAGAAATCTTACCGGTTTCATTTAATGACAAACATGCATCACATTAAGTAAGCCTAAATTGAGTGTTATCATCATCCACACCAAAGTACGATTGCCTGATTCTTGTAAGTGTGCTCTGTAGTTTTTGCTATTCGTCACTTTAAATACTCAAACTCTTTAAAGTCAAGTGGTTTCTATTAGGCTGTCGTTGTTATTAATCATTAACTGGAAAAACGAAAGTGATTCTAATGATATTGTTCCTCTCTATAGCTAATGTTATAGCTGTAGTGTGGACTCTCATTGAATTACACTGATTATTAAAGGTTTATAGTTATTGTTGTTAGTGTGAATGAGTTTACACAGCATATCACAACACAGCAGACAATATCTCACCACCTCTATTTTAGACTTTAAACTTTATGACTTTAAATGCATGAAGATGATCAATGAAATCAACACGTTTCACTTGCCATTTTAGCCAGGATTACTCGTTCTGGCCAAAATATTAGTAGTACTACTAGACAATGGTATATATAAGTGCATACCATAGTACTCACAAGGTACACCATGGTGCTAAGATTGGTATATATACATAAACACATGGAAGTACCTTGCTACTGTTCTGTCAATAAGGATAAGGATTGTGAAGGTGATGATTTATTTCAATATATTATTCACCACAAGTTTTGGGACAATTAAGGGGTTATTTTTAAACCCTAAATAACATTTCTTTCCTTTACGTATTGAAAACTAAATGTGAGCAAATACTGCAATAAAGTCTTGTCATTCCTGAGAGACACATGTGCACGTTTAATCCAAACCCAGACTCAACAGCACTGACGTTAACCAGTGGGAAATGTGTATAAAAGTGGACGGAGCGTGCATTTTGAAGCAATTAAGCATAATTTCTGACAATGTGAGTTTCTCCCTCTTGAAATGGTAATTACACTTAATAATGCTTTAATTTGTCCATCACAGACGAGGTGAAAGGGAGGGGGCACACTAAAGTGCTCTAGGGTCACACAGTGTCAGGACAAAAGCTAGAGGTCGCACAACACCATGACAACCAGCTCATCACACACACACACACACACACACACACACATACACACACATACACACACACACACACATACACATACACATACACATACACACACACACACACACACCCTCTCTGTTCTGTCAGAAGCCTTAAAATTACACTAGAAGAGAAAAGAGTGGTGAGAGAGAGCGAGACTTTAATGCAAACATTTCATAACAGCATTAAGTTCAACTTAAACATAGAGAACAGACTGTGAGCATAAAAAGAACAGAATAAAAGCTATATATATGCTAGCGAGTACTCGTAAAATATTAAATAAAATGAAAACTGACAAAAAATATGAGGTATCTTCTACTCCTCTACAGAATTTTGTCAAATGCTCTCTAGAATAGTAATATTCGTTCTGCTATTGGCACTGGAATTTGACTTGGCAATACCAAGCAGCAAGTCATTGTTTTGCCAGGCTTCTGGCTTTCTTTAAAAGAAATGGACAAGTAGGCCTTACGTCAATATGTTCCTCGCCAGCTTCCTGTTCTAACAGGAAATTTCAATGCAAAGGGTCAAGGTTTGGCTGGTGAGCATGGCACAGTTAGCCCCTGCTGGCAGATGTCATTACTACATCACCTGACTCCAAAAAAGATTCTTTCTCCATTCATGGTCATTCAAAAGTTGCAGTAGATTGTGATAAAATAAAATTGTTGCAGGCAGCATAGCACTCCCAAATAAATGCCTCCTATGAGCTGGTTATTTGAATAAGTCCTTTTTTTTTTACAGCTATTATTGAATTAAAATCTGACTCAGTTACACACTGGGCATTTATAGAACATGATATATATTCATATCAAAGATAACGTATTAAAATAAGAATAGATTTAATGGATATATATATAAACACATAAAAACATTTTATTTTAATTTAATGCTACTTTAATTAAATTCTAATTATATTTTAATTAAACTATTAAAATAAATATTTAAATGGCAAATAAATTAATAAATAAAATGCAATGCAATCTAAAATGTACAACATATTTTGGTAAAATAATTTTTGTAATTGAACAAAAATGTTAAGTATTTAATTTAAAATAAAATGATATAATTTACAATGTTTTTTAATACAAAAAAGACTACAGAATACTGCAGAAAACCATCATGATATTACAATCTGATACCTTCATTGCACAATGGCAGTATTTTTTTATCTAGTGAGGGAGTCAATTTTTTGAGGGATTACGATATTTTGCCCACTTAATTCCATTATAACTTCACTTAATCTAATATGAACGTGTGTGACAGAGAGCAAGCTTTCTAAATGACTCTCAGCAGCTCGAGCGAACATGAGAGTAATGCTAACACAAACACAAACAAATGATACCTTTGTACCCCGTGTCATTTGTACTCTATGCAGGAAGAGAGAGCGAGAGAGAGACACTCTTCACGGACCGTCTCTCGCTCTCTCTCTTTCTGTGACCACTTCACCGGCAAAATGAAGAGGAAAGACAACAAATCACTCTCAAATCTGCTGCTGTTGTTCCACAGCCTATCAACGAGTCTCTCCCGCCTGGCCACGTCAATACTGAAGAGTGATGGCCGTTTGCTATATGATTGCCTTTTTTATTTTCTCTCCCTCGCTCACCTTTCTCTTCGCCCCTTTGTATTCTTCCTCCTACCGCCCGCTCCGCTCTAATCAGCACGGCGGGCCGAAACAAAAGAGGGATTGTCTCTTTAACTGAGAGCAGCACTGTATCACAGCTTTCTTCCCTACTTCCCGCTTTATTAGCAGCGCAGCAGACCACTGTTTATACTAGTGGGTATTCCGTGTTTGCTGGAACAATTACAGTATGACAAATGGTCCATCAACGCCATCTATCAGAGGTCGCTTGACAGGAATCCTATACGCAGGGCAGCCATTCGTCCCCTGCCTGCGTTCTCCTGGGCACCATGCTTCAGTATCCATGACAACACGCAAGCCGCTCGACGCGCGGCGCTCCTTGATGAGAGATGGCACCCGAGAGCGGCTCTGGAAATTAGCCTTTGACACCCCACCCCCGAAACGTCCCAACCCCCAAGAGTCTGCGTGCACGCGAAAAATGGTGCCATGACCCGGACGGCTTCGCCCCACCCCCAGCCTGTATAATCACCAGACCCAAACGCAAACGCACACACACCTCAAGATCTCGCCGGCGTGGCTTATCTGAGCAACTAGAGCATGCACAAGATGGCTGATCGCCACTCCTGATATCCCATTATCCTCAGCAAATGTAAATACAATCGCCCTGCACGCCGGATCGCGCTTCAGCCCCGGAAAACAAGATTGACATTTCATTGAGCGGCCGCTCTATATTAAACACAGGAAAGTATTTGCTTTGCAGCCAGGTTTGCAGTTGTTCATTATGCCTCACCTTTTGGCTTATTGATAGAGGGAACTCTGGGGTATTGGGAAGGAACTAAATTGCTTGGGACTTTCCTTGGCGAGGAATAGATAATGCAGCTTTTAATAAAGCGGTTTTGGACAAAACGGGCGCCGATGCAGGCAAATGCGGGATTCGGAGATTTGCGGACATCGGGCCATACTGTGGGAAAGAAAAATAAAAGAGAGAGATGCAACAGAAGGATCGATATTTGGGAGGCAGACGGCTGGAGCAGACGAAGGGGGTCAGAGTTTGACCTCCTGGGTGACCTTTGTCTGGTCTGAAACAAATACTGTGGGAGACGGCTAAAAAATATAATGCGGGTCACTGACATCTCACTTATAGTCTGTCGTGACCGATCGCACTTCGACTTCTGCACAGGCTGCGGCTCGTGATAAGATAAATGAAACAAATTCAGGCCAATTGAAAAATTCAGTATTTGTCAAGTAAAATATTTAGTCAAAATCGGCTAACAGTGGAAAATAAATATTATCTAGTAAACTGTGCAAAAAAATAGTAAAGTCATTCTAGTTTTAAATTATAATACAATTGAACTTTTTATGGCACCTTCCCCCTCTATCATACATAATTTGTTTATTTTTTTAAAAATATCTAAGATTAGAGAAATTCTACACTATATTTTGCATAATCATTTATTTAGTTGAACACAAATTCACGATTTCACACTTACATCTACTAGCACGATAACGTAATGCGTATTTGGCGTGTATGGTAATACGTTGTAGGCGTGCTGTCCTGGGGGAGGGCTCCTAGCCGGGAATGGCCCGAACCCAGTGAACCCCCCCCCCGTGTGATTAGAATTCTGGTGATACTGGTGGAGAAGGGGTGGTGGAGGGATGCTGTTTAACCGTCGACTAGATGGAGGTAAGACAGCTGTATTTATGTCCCAGGATCGATTACCTAGATTGTGTACCACCTGTGCTAATTAGCCTGAGTATCTGACGTGCTCCTCCCGAACTTAGTTTAAAAACTACGTGTTTAAACTTCATTTAGAAAGCAGTCTGATTCACAAACAAATGACTCTTATGAATCAATTATTTTAAGTGAATCAAGAACATATGGAGCAATCAGTTTGGTCCGATTCACAAACAAACGACTCTTTTCAACCAGTCTTTTTATATTTTGAATGGTATATGCACACCATCCATCATGTTATGCATTGATTTCATTACCGCAAGTAATGATAACTTCTTGTTGAATAAATTAATATTTTAATGCTATTTCAGCATCTATTTTGAGAACAGTGCAAATAAGAGTGATACAAGCAACAAGCAATAGTTAATACAATAAATACATTGTTTAAATATATCTCAGAGTAAAACAATTATCTATAAATACAAATACATCTACTGCAATATCATAAAGAAATTAATACGTAATCCAAATAGGTACTATAACTGAAATATGTCCAAATGAATCAGAAACAAATCAAAACTAAATCTGAATTGAATCAAGAGCTTGTGTATCAGAGACGAATCTGGAAATTTGATTCCAGCCCTATAACTTTCAAAAAGTATTTTCAAAAGTGAAGAAGCGCCCATATATAGACATCACACCAGGCACGGCAGCATCAGCTACTGAAGCATGTATACAGCACACTGTGCACAAGCCATGTAATGCTCTATTACTGAAGTCATAAAACACTATGCTGACCTGCCGAGTAGAGTAACTCATTTTAGTAGCGTGGCCTGAGCTTAAATGCAAAATGTCAACGACTATAACCCCTCTGTGCCAGCAGCGCCCACACTGATGTGGCACAGCCTTTCTTCCAGTTGGAAAGCCGACAGTTTTGCAGAGACTCGGAGTCCTTAATTATCCCCCGACTTAGTCTAATTCAATCAACACAATTTCAATCTGCCGACAAACAGGCAAAATCACTCCCGTCCCCTCCAGTACAGAGTCTGAAATATACACGAAAAGGAAGTCGAGCTGACGGAACAGATGAAAACTAGATGCCACATAATCTTTCTGCTTAAATCACATCTTTATGACTGATTATGAATGAACAGAAGCCTAGGAGTGAGCCGATCACATGCTGCTCTCTCGTATAAAAATGCATTCTGGCATAAATATACCACCAGGAAAACCATGGCAATACTACTGTTTGCATTTGCAAAGTAAAAACAGTGGAAAGTGCAGTGAAAACAGCTCATCGCTTTCTTCCGCACTCAATGCATTTGTTGCCCTTTTTATAGTATGCATGTGTAAAAAATATAAAATGACCTCACTGCTTTGCTTTTTATGTGCACATGTATATTTAAAAAAAAGAAAAGAAAAGAAAAACACACATATATACATATATATATATAAAAAAATGTATAATTAAATTAATACATAATGCAATGTATTTTTATTTGCATATTTAGTATAATTTACTTTAATATTCATATAAAGTATATTTTAATATATTAAATCAATAACATTAATTTATATACAAATTAATGCATAATATATGGTATTTTATATATACACAATTTTATATATAATAAATATTTGTATATATTTATAAAATCATATTCGATTATTTATAATATTTGTATTACAAACTCATAATATATATTGCATGATAGATATAGATATATATCACTAAAATGTTACACAAATACACAAATAAATCTGACTATAACTATGGCACCTCATAGACGTCAAATCATGTTTTAAAATAAAACTATAAAAATATCCTGGCGCAAACTTTACAATTCAGCCTTAACGGTTTCTGATCATTGATCAAAATCAATGAAGAAAAAAGTCATTGATTTGACCCAGCAACCCTCATGAAGGCGGTCTTGACCCGACCTTAAACATTCTCCGGGGATCCTGACACATCCCAACATGCATGGACCTTCATTTAAAGGTCATTAGGTTTTAATTGCACGGCTAATTCCCTGTGAGGAGTGGAAGCGGCGTGCCTGGGAAGGCCGGACAGGGTGGAGGGGGAAGTTAAACCATTGTGAATTGAGCTCTTAAAAACCCAGAAAGCCATCAGAGCAGAGATCCACCCCATTCAAACAGCATCCCACTCAATGCTCGCACCACGTTATTAGATTTAATAAGCCCAAATAGCAGCCCGGCCCCGCGCGTCATTATACAGCCGTTACTTTCTTGCCGACTGCCAAGACTGTTTTGCGCCGGCTTCAGACTGCCAGAGCCAACAATCGCAGATTAGTGAAGCCCTTCTCCCATTTCAACAGAGGTTAATAAAAAGCGACAGGGCTAAGTCTGCTCTGATTAACTATGCTGAGAGATATTAGCGCAGTTTGTTACATCAGATCATTATTGGATTAAACGGCGCGCACGCTCGCACTACAATGAAATTTTCATTTTCCATTTACAAGATGTACACACAAAGCCGGCTCTGGGAGTACACTTGTCAGAACAAAGAGGGTATTATTTGTTCCTCTTTTTCAAAGTGACTAAATCTCAAACTGATACTACAGTCTGACGATCCTTCCTGTGACGTTCCCGGGTCAAGCGATTACTGGAATTGTTTTCACAAAAACAAAAAGCAAAGATTAGTAAAGCATTCACACCAAGAAGCCTCAGTAATCGACTGCAACCATGCAAGGATCTGTAAAGGTTTAGAGCCCCCCCAAAACAATCAGTGTCAGAATGTGTGTTTACATATTTGTATATGTATGTATGCATGTATATATATATATATATATGGTGAAAACTTCTGAAAAGAATGAAGATGTGTATATTTTCTTATTTTGCCTTAATACGATATTTTTTTAATTTAGTACTACCCTTCAGAAACTACTGAAGATAGTTACATGTTTCCCAGAAGACAAAAGTTAAATCTATCCCGATCTTCACATTCATACACATATATATATATATATATATATATATATATATATATATATAAACACACACACTGATACTACAGTCTATTGATCCTTCCTGTGACATTCTCAGATCAAACACTTACTGTAATTGTTTTCTCAAAAACAAAAAGTGAAGATTAGTAAAGCATTTACACCAATTAGCCTCAGAGAAGACCTTTCGATTGCAACCGTGCAGGGATCCGTAAGGTTTAGAGCAAAAAAACACCATTTTGATGAGTTTATTGTGTCTGTTGAGAATTTGGCCTTTTGTTCGCAACTAAACCCAGATCATGCACCAACCTAAACCTGACCTAAACCCGTCCCTAAACCTTCCCCTGACCTTAATCAACCTACTATTGAAGCTAGTTTCTTTCTACACAGATTAAAGAGTTGCTTGGGAAAAATCAATGGAGGTCAGTGGAGAAGAGAAGTTATTTCAGCACTGTGTTTATAAGCTTATCATTAGGCCTAATGAGAACAACAACATGAACAGATTAGAAAGTCTATATTTCAGAGGAAAGACAATTAAGCTATATCTGAGGACGTCGCCATGCGGGACACGCTTACAAAAGTTGAGCATTTACTTGAATGTGAAGCATTTGTGGTACTAAGAGAGCAGAAGTGATTGCATCTAAAGCAAGCATCACTATTACTCTTATTCTCATTTTATTAAGTGATCAGATTAACAAGACCCTACAGACCAGAATATCACAAAGATTCTTTCCACATGGACCAGTAAGAAACCACCTCACAACCAATCTGAATGCCTTAGCAACCATCCAGAACACCCTAGCAACCACCCACAACCTCCCAGCATCATTCACATTAACTTCTTAAATGTCACTGTGATTTAATGGATGTTTAATATCGATTGTTTATCTAAAATAAACCATTATAAGTGTATTATATTATATTGCTGTATTTGCCTTGTTAAGCTTTTATGTAAAGCGCCTTAAAGCAACTTTTCAGGGTGCTATATAAGAAAAATTTATTATTATTATAATATCACATATATTATAGTTAATCTAAAATGACTTAAAAGAATATTGCATGAAATCAAATATACGTAAAAAAGAAAAAAAAGAAAATCTGAAATATAAATTAATAAAAAATAAATATACAATCAAAAAATTATGACAAAACCACAAAAAAATTATACAAATTTTACATAATAAAAAATAAAATAGTATTTAATTATAATAAAAATATAAAACAAAAACTTAATAAAAAATGAATAAAATCTCTCTCTCTCTCTATATATATATATATATATATATATATATATATATATATATATATACACGCATACATATGACTAGTGTTGTCAAAAGATCCGGTACTTCGGTACCAAGTGGGTACTAAAAGAATGAAACCGTCATGGTACCAGGTTTTGTAAAGTACCGGTGCACCGAGGACCCGGTCAACCCGGTTCTTGATGCGTACTTGCGTAGGGCCGTATGATTTCTGCGACGCAGAAAACACGGACGGAATCGCGGAACCTAGTTTAAAAACCTAATTTACAGTTTTAACATGGAATGCCATGAAATTTGTCACGGTTTGGATGAATTAATCAAAAGTAGATCATTACACTTAAATCAAATCCCGATATGGACTCGTATCTGTAAATATTAAGCCGCAAAGTCAATTCAAATATGAATCCTGCATGTTCTGCGAGTCTCAGTGTGAATGAATGAATGATAGAGACGTGTTTGTTTTACTACATACACTGAAACAGTGATTTCATCATCTGCTGTCTAAATAAGGACATAAATACATAAACAACATCTCCAGAACTGCTCTCAGAGTCACTTCATTTGAGTAAAACCAGCGTCATATCATATACACACAGAACTTTAAAGGTATTCACGGCAACCCGTCAAAATAAAAGTTCGGTTTAGACATTGTGCCAGAAATATATTAGACTATTATTTAGTAGAATGTATGTGATACTACTACTACTGTTTAAAATAATTAATACAACTTTATTTTCTAATAAATAATCACACAATATTTATTCCATGTTTTAATTTTAATAGTAAATCCCCTTTATTTACCAAAAAATTAAATATGTATAAATTTCATTAATTAAAAGACCAATTCAATTTGGGTGAAGATTGTTAACTGTTTTCCATACTTGTATTACTTGTGGAAAAGCTTGAAAGTAATATTAAATAAACAAAGAATGGTATAGAATTTTGTGCTTTTTATTTTAGTTTGACTTTATTAATAAAAAAGTGTGTTTTTTTTAATTAGCATGTTTTTGTGTTTTGCTTTGGTACCTAAATTGGTACCGAGAACCGTGGATCTTCACTGATATTGATACCGTGACAACACTACATACGACATACATATTTTTATAAAATTATAAGAATAAAAATGATCAAAACTCAACAACAGTGCTACAACTTATTAAATTATAATGAAAATAGAAAAAAAGAAAACTTATTTGAAATATTAATTAAAATTAAAAGAGATTCTAATTAACACAATAGAATACAATTTAAGGAAAGCAAGCCTGTTTTTCGGGACAGATGTTGAATTGGTTTCTCTTTTAAATCCTCTAAACAGAAACCAGTCAAGTCCTTACTTTCTAATGAGCACAGAAAACAGAAATGTCATCAATAACAAAACTCATACCATCACACCATATCATAATGATAAAAGCATGCACCAGATCATGTTCTTCCTTAGACCATAAACACAAGACATTTAACAGCTTTATATGTGAGAACCTGAATTCAATTTAAATCATTATTTGCTGAAAATCTTCCCTTTGACTAAGTTCTGAAATAAATTAGCATATATTCAGATATCATCAACTTCACTGGTGGCTCAATTTTCCTCTCAAGAAGCTATAAATACTGAACTTACTCTTTTAATGCTACCTGGTTACCCTGTGTTTCCTCCACACATATTCGTTAATTATCACATGTACCTGCTACGAGGCTTTCGCCGTTATTACACCAGCTACAGATCCGCTGTCTGACGGAGGCAGAAATATTCACATCTGCTTCAGCCGTCCCACTCTTTCCACCCTCTAAAGAGAGAGGTCCGTCCCTACGAGAGCCAAACCTGCTTCCAACAGCAGAAGAAAGAGTGGGCTTCAATTAGTGTGTCTCCTGGGGCCCCCCCGTCCCATTACCTGCCATAAATCCTGATGCTTTACGATTAGGTGCATAAAATGAGTCATCCATCTGGACAGTAAATAAAAGCTTGTCAGTGGCCTGACGCCAAGCCTGAGCACGGCTTCCTGTGAAACTCGCCTCTGTGTGTGGACAGTCAGACGTCACCACCATCGAAACAAGACGGAAACTGTCTGGATAAATCAGACTTGGGTTATATGGGGGAAAAAATGATGTAGAAACAAATTTAATTTTGAAATTGCTGGTAAATCTTTTTTTGTCACTTCTATAGTCACAATTTATACTTCTTTCTAACAAACCAATGGTATGAAGTAACAGAGGACAACAGAAATTAAATTTGGATGAACTATTTCTTCAATGGTACGATTGCCCAAAGTATTTTAGGTATGAATTCTTGCAAGGCATGTTTTGAATAGAATTGGTGCACGGGGACGAGTCCTTCAACTGAGATGTGATCATACCCATCAGCCACTGAACAAATGAAGGCAAATATTTCAAGAACTTAGGCTGGCAGTTATGACTCAAAACTAAAGCGTTCGCTGTTGCACGCCATACTTGTGCATTTAATATGGCTACAACAAAAATCTTTCAACTCTTTGTTTGCTTGCCTTTATCTTTTTAACATGATGCAACATCAAAGAACGAGGAGTCAATCAGGAACCGAGTCGCTTCAGGCCTGCCAGAGGCCAAGGGCCGCGGGAAACCTCACCGCAGGGGCCGAGCGACTCCTGATAGACCCTCACGCGTCTCAACGACATCATAAACGCTGGAGATTCGTTTGCGCTGGTCTGAAATGACTCCCTGAATGAGGGAGTGCATATCAAACAGAACCAAACCAAACAGAGCCGTGTTTGAGTGTTTGTGCGGGACCAAATCTTGTTTCAATTTAGTAAGAGAGACAGAGTGGAGACTGAAGATGATTATGGATTCGAAGGAATTAGATTCAAACCTGAACTCACAGCATGAGCAACACAACACAATGCCTGTAAAGCAAGTGCATTTTCCATTTATTTTTTAATTACTGCAATTGTTTTTTTTACACCAAGCACCATGATTTAAAGTATTGATGATTTTATCTAAAACAGTGGTTCTCAACCTTTTTTTCCACCGAGCCGCACTATGGTCCAAGTGCAAGTCTCACGCATGTCATCTACATATTACGTCATCAATACAAACCAACCAGATTTATTTTTTAAAACTGAAAGTCATTTTTTTTATATGATCAACACATAAGACTGTAACATTAAGCATGGTGGGCCGCATTCGGATTCGAGGCGGGCCGCGGGTTGAGAACCGCTGATCTAAAACAAGAAATACATACATTTTTGCTATATTTCGTTTTGTGTGAGAAAAGCGGGTTTAACGTCACCAACAACTCATCACAAGACACACAAGAATCTTAATGCACCTTATTGGAATAAACTCAAATGAGCTCATGTGGCCCATACAATTTTTCAGTGAATAATGATAAGAATTTCTCACACAAAGCATATA
This sequence comes from Oxygymnocypris stewartii, assembly GCA_003573665.1. Lineage (NCBI taxonomy): Eukaryota > Metazoa > Chordata > Actinopteri > Cypriniformes > Cyprinidae > Oxygymnocypris > Oxygymnocypris stewartii. Next base: position 33,827 of record QVTF01023815.1, on the reverse strand, counting down.
ATATTTTACACTCATCATTTAAAATGAGTATAATTATTTTCATTAAAAAAATGCCATTTTAATTGCATATTAATTTAATACATTTTTATTAGTGCTGTCAAATGATTAATCGCAACTAATTGCATTCAAAATAAGTTTTTGTTTACATAATATATGTGTGTGTACTGTGTTTATTTATTACGTATATATAAATACACACACATACAGTATACATTTAGAAAATATAACATGCATTTACATGTATATATTTATATTCATATAAATTAAATGTTATATATAAATATATTTAATATATAAATGTAACATATTTCTTAAATATATACATGCATGGGTGTGTATTTATATATGCACATAATAAATATACACAGTACACACACATATATTATGTGAACAAACTTATTTTTAATGTGATTAATCGTTTGACAGCATTCATTTCTTATTGATGAAATAATGCATTTTATTAATGAAATAATTAATTTACAAATAAATAATGTTATACATTTATTTATAAATACAAATCACATGTATTAATGAAAATATATATATTTTTTTTTTTACATAACTATATAGACTAATACAATAAAATAATAGATTACATAAATAATAATAATGAAAAATAATAGATTACATAAATAATAATAATGATAAGAAATTATTTTGTAATATATTTGCTTTATTTATAAAAAAAAAAATTACAAAACATTTAACAAAACTATAAAATGTTGTATAACTATTATATCCATGTTTGTGACACAGGTGATGCTCACCGGCTCACCTTCCTGAGCATCTTTTCTGTCTTCATTCTGATTGGCTGTTTAAAGTTCTCGTCAAACCACGTCAAAACCATCAAAAGATCAGTTTGAACTCCACCAATCTCCATCCTCGTGTCCCAGCACTGACTCAACACGACTCTTGTTCATCACACTGCTGTCACGTTACATCATGTCTGTCAATGAGAAAAACTGCACTTCCTATTAGCAGCAAGCATTTCGCACTTGCTCCCAATTTCAAAACACTGTAAAAATCACAGTCGAGGGGACGTATTTATTATTGCTCTGTGCATGGGGAGGATAGTAGACTGATTTATTGTGCTGCAATGTTAAAAGTAGGACACTTTCACAAGAGGGGGAAGTTCTAAAGAAGAAGTGCGGAGAGCTTATTTGCTATAGGCAAGCAATCAGTGAGGAATTCAAAAACTAGCCTGGCCTCCAGAGCTCTATAATAAGGGAATGAGACGGGGGGGCACACACTCACAAACACACACACACACACACACACTCACGCGCACAAACATTCTCCCATGTGACACCATAAAAGTATCTTGAAAGCAAGGCCAGCTATTGTCTCTTTGTTCCGACACGGCTGTGAACATGTTTTTATGTGTGGTCCGAAATGCGGCGAGTTGCTGTGCTGTGTGCTCGTCAGCTGAGGTGATATTAACACAAAGCCCAAAAGAACCGGGTACAGGAACAAGATGTTTGACATTTACACACATCACAATATACCCAAATGAAAAACACAGCTACCTCGCCATTGAAGACAACAGCATGACTACTGTAACAACCTCTTTTGATTCAGCGATTCCACTGAAATCATGCACAATATTTCATCTCTTCTGAATATGTACACTAGATGTATGTAGGAACAGAAAAAAACTGAAATAACTGTTTACTGAAAAGCTCTCGAATATTACACACAACATAAAACACTCACAGGCAATCAGCAAAGGACAAAAAAGAAGAAAACCTGCTATAATACCTTGCTGTAATAATAATAAAGATGATTAAAAATATATTATTATTAGTAGTAGTAGTATTGTTATTATTATTATTGCATGATTTAAATTATAAAATTAAATCAATAAATGATTATATTACTACTGCAAAAATAAATGTAGTGTAAAATACAGATTTTATTAAACTGTTTATACAGTTTATACAGTTAATACAGATTATAACGATTATTATTATTATTACTATTAGTATAATTTGTATTATTATTTGTCAATAATCTTTAAATTTGAGCAATTAAACTAATAATAATTATTACTATTCCATTAAAGTATTGTTAAAATATTTTATACTACTACTACCACCACTATTAATAATAAAAATAATAAAAATAATAATAATGATCATTAATTATTATTATTTTTATTATATTTAAATTATACACATAAACTAATTTATAAATGAATATTTCACTCTTGAAATAATACATTTGGTGTGTTTTATTGGTTTTAATAATAATAATAATAATAATATTGTTTTCAAAAAAATTACAATTCTAAAAATTAAACTACTACTACTAATAATAATAATAAATATGTATATAAAATATACAATTAAACAAACAATACATTACTATTGCCATAATAAATGTACTGTAAAATAAAAAAGATTTAAATAATAATAATTCTTATTATTGTTGTTGTTGTTTTTTGCAGAACAACACTGAAACTATAATACTAGTATGTATGTCTTACATTATATTGAGCTTTAATTTAGGCAGAAAACCACAGGAAGAGTAAGCTAGTAAATAAACAGTTATTGGCCAAGCTGGCCAGTATCATCCTTTCATTTACTTTAGGCTGAAAGAAATGATGGATGTCCAACAACAGACCGCGCTTCACTCCATTTTTAGATTTTCAAATCCTGTAATTATATTATCTGCGTCCAGGTTGACATACATGGACAAGTCCATTAATCTGCAGTCACAAACCCAAAACTCCAGGAGAAGCTCAGAAACGATGTTTACGACTCGCTCATTATTTAACACATTACAGTTTCCCTGTAGTGTAATAAACATTTAATGACGGTATAGAGATGATAACAGAGCTGGCTTCAACTAAAAGTTAGAGGAAAGCTGTTGCACAGTCACGTCTCCGGCCGTCCTACATAATAAAAGCACAGCCAAACCAAAGTGCTGCAGACAAACTCCAACAGTCCTGCTAATGTGCGAGCGCTGCAGTGAAGCCCGGAGATCTGCATACAGTTAAAAGACAAACAGTCCTGTAAATAAAGACGGCTGTCCGGCAACTGTCTTCCCCGCGACGCCATTATTGACCCCAGTCAGATGCTCTGCTGATTAAAAATTGATCCCTTTGGAAAAATCTAATCAACAGAACAGGATTCTTTCATATGAGGAGGGCACAGCTGCTGACACGAGGGTTGCAGACCTGTGATTAACCCCTGATCCGCCACGCAAACACACACACATGCGCGTTCTCCCTCAAGGCCCTGGCCCAGACATCTTGAATTATTCAGGAGGCTCGGCGGCCACCTCACCTCAATGTATGCAGGCCGCTGCTCTTAATGGACCATCCGGGGCCCCTGAAGAGCGGTCAGCGGAGGGACGGGCCGTTTGAGCATCCGGTGGGATGCTGGTGGGGTGTGAGAATGAATTCATCAGCGAGGGTCAGCGCAGGTTAATGATGCCACGCGTCTAGACGGCCGCCGCTCTTGGCCTTTGTCCGAGAGCCAGCTGTGGGTGAGACGGGAGAGCTGGGAATAAGAGCGCTTCCCACGCCATACAGACTATTATTCTTTAATCACGAGACATGAGGGTCCTGTTCGTCATGTTTCATCTAAACAAACAGTGATGCCACAATATAAACGCTCTACAACAGTGGAGTGATAGTGTACAATATTATCATGTCTTGAGGGCAGAAGGCTGCATCAATTATGAATAAATGCCTAAATGTGAAATTTCCATCCAATGTGAGTAAGAATACAGATCAATCTGAATGCTAAACTGCTGATGCCAATCAAAAACATTCAGCAGATTCAACTGATCTCTCAAAGAGATTGGATTTTAGTGCTTCGAAAAACCTTGAAAAACATGCATTTTGCACATTCCCTGTCACAAAGAAAAAAGGAATGGGTGTGGGGGACAAATGCATCAAGAGAATCAACTAGTAAGTGTATTTACTTGTCTCATTAGTGTTTAGCGCAGTTGTCGTTGCTAGGAAACGCTTGTTTTGTTTACTGTGTGGAGACGTGCTGAAATCGCGTTTGGTCTCGTACTGTATCGCGTCCCTATATAACCAATTCTTACTATGTGTAAGTTGTTGTTTGTTAGCATGTGTGTTTAACAGTGTTTTAGGATTACTGATAAACTGCCGTTTGATTTATCTATTTTCATTTTAGATACATTTTTAGTTTTAGTTATTTTAGTAACGTTACTTCAACATACTACATGGAAATGGAATAATATATATATATATATATATATATACACATCAGTGGCGGCTGCTGGTCTTTCAAAGAGGGGAAGCTCATTTTTGGCCAACATCATAAAAATTTACCATTTATTTATACCTAAATTCTGCCCAACATTCCTTTTCAAGAAAATTTTCTAGCCTACTGTATGTATGAATGAATGAATGAATGAACAAACGATCTAAAAAAAGATATTAAACTCGAAATATGGGAATTAGGTTGAACTGAAACAAGGAATCTGGGTGAAATGTATGATGAAAATTGGCTAGCAATTTCACCAAGCAAATACCAAGAAATAGGTTACAGCAGTTTGTCTTTCGACTACACTTCCGCGATGGGACTGAGCTCGAATAGCTTCAGTGTCAGTGACTTTTATAGTACAAAATCGCTGTCAATCAAAAGGAGATGCAGTCTTTCGACAGACCCTCCAATCATCACGCAGACGCTCGGAGTCCGGGCCAGCCCACTCCTCCATTCATCCCAGAGACGCTGAGCGTCCGTGGGCGGGACATAATCGCAGCATTATCCAATGACCGTCTTGTTTCTAAGCACTGAAAAAAACTGTTTAAAGCAGCCCCATTGAAGTCAATGGACGCTGGGCTTCAACAGAGTAATGCACTGTACGCTACGGGAATGAATGAGAAGGAAATCGAGTCAGCCGACCTAAGTAGCTGATTCTGAACGAAATTGTTTTCGTTCGAGATGAACGTGTTTAACGCATTTTTAGTCAATAAAATGTTAACATAATAGTACATATATTTGACCATTCATTTTTTGACAATTATAGGGGAAGCTGAGCTTCCCTTGCAGTCTTAAAGAAATCGCGTCTGATACACATGGGTGTTTGGCTTAGTGTCATGTTAGAATCATTTTTATACTCACACCTTTTGTTGTTTTAATATTTTGAATTGTTTTTAGCTAAATTTTTTGTTTTTATTTAAATGTTTAGTTTTAAAATGTTGTTGTATGCATTTGTCATTTTATTTAATTTCTCCATTTTCTTAAATGTGTATATATAGTATTTATAGAGTTATAGTTTTAGTTACTTTTTCTTGTTTGTAAGCGTCCTTGGATAAAAGCTGCTGCTAAATGACTAAAAAGTAACAAAAGTAAAAGTAAAGTAGCATTGAGATTTGAGTTCATTTTGGGAATTCTATAGAATTTCTATTGCTTTATTTGGCCATTATGAATTTGCTTGTGCACTACATGCAAAATATCCATACAGATTTCCTTAAAGACACATTTTCAAAAAAGCAATACAAAAAATATTCTTAAATATTCCCTACAGTTCAAAAGTTTGTGGTGATAATATTTGTCAAATTGTTTTTGACAAGTATTATTTGCATACCAAGGTTGCATTTATTTAATTGAAAAATCCAGTAAAAACAGTAATATTGTGAAAAAGTATTACAATTAAAAACATATATTTGAATATATGTTAAAATGTAATTTATTACTGCGATAGAAAGCTGAATTTTCAGCATCATTACTCCAGTCTTCAGTGTCACATGATCTTTCAGAAATCTAATATGCTGATTTGAAACATTTCGTATTATCAATGTTATGCCACCTAATATTTTTCTGCAAGTTGTGATACGTTTTTTCTGTGTTCTCTGAATATAAATCTTGTGTTATAGTATACATGTCTTTACTGTCACTTTTGATCAATTTAATAAAACAATGAATAAAAGTATAAAAAAATTTTTTTGACCAACCCCAAACTTTTGAGCAGTATTGTAAATACAAATACTTAAATTACTTTTATATGCAGAAAAAAGCTATATTTGCTTCTACAGAAAAGAGCATCTTGCAAAAAGGAGACAATTTGTGCAATAGTTTGAAATAGACACAAACTTCAATAATGGTGACGATCATCAACACACCATTAAATCTGAAAAAAGGGCTTTTAACATCACCACATGATATGTAACTAACAATAACGACAACAATAACAGTATAAAGAAAGCCTTTAACGCTTTAAATTGACTCATGCAGCAATTCACGCTGGGAGCTCATAGACCCTTAAGTTATATAGAAATCTATGCATATTCGATATAATAATGTGTTTAACGTAAGAAATTTATATTTTTCAGTATTTTTATTTTTGTATTACATTTTAATTATTATAAACATTTTTGGGAACTTTTTAAAGAGACTAATTGGAGACTACAGCTTCTCGTAATTCCCATTTTGGAGAAATGTTTTGGTGTTACATGCACCCCAAAAACACGTTTCACGTATGAAACGCATGTTATCCTTGATATAAATGTTGTATCTATCTCAATATCCAGCTCAACCATCCACTGAAACAGTATCACAGTGAAACCCATATCAATCTTTCTCCTGTTGAACCTCGGTTTCTGGGTCTCCACAAACTACAGGTTCACGGTAAGCATTCTGAATTCATAAAACCACTTCTAATCTGTTGAACCCCAAAGAGTCCGAAAGCCTCTCCAACACAACATCCCGTGATTAGAGCCCCGTCGTACACCACTCAATACTCAACCTGCTCTCATTACACACAATTACTGCACCATCAGCACCAGCAGCACCAGCTCAACCTGTTTAGTAATCATTCTTCCAGGAAACAGAGGGGTGCTGGCTGGCGGTTGGCAACAATTTTGTCGTCATGAGACCATCTCCTTGGTGATCCTGTTGACCAAACCTCATGTGTGCAATTTCGACTTGTAGTAAGATAGTGAAAGCGTTGCGTAATCAGCTCAGCGGTGGGCTTCCAATTAACCGATAATATCACAGACTAACATGTTTCACCACGGATAAAATCAGGTCCCTCCCTACACCGCTGCCCACTGAAATCATTATGAGAGCTAAATGTGTTATGAATAACATTTCAAAGGCCACACATGATGCTAAACGCACTGTAGGAAATGTCAGTAAGTGTTTATAGTCAAACATCAGCCTTGAGAATGAACCTCTCAACCGAGGAAGCTATGCTAACCTACGCATCTATTCTGAGGAGTTTAATAGCCAGCACTGGCATGATACAATGCTCATGTTCAACCCTGAACTTAACAGTGTTATTCTTAACTAAAGCTAAATCTATTAAGAATTATTGAAATAAAGCTGAAATAAAACTAAATTCATTTTTATAAATATTAGATGAAAAACAAGTGAAAATGATAAATATTGTGAAAATTTGAAATTTAACATTCCCCGAAACAAGCACTCAGATCATTATTATTATTATTTTGATAAATAACAGATATAAATACATAAATAAATGTTGCACTGATAACTACATTTAAAGGAATAGTAAAAAAAGTAAAGTTTTAAGTAATAAAATCACTAAAAATTTAATTAATAAATAATATAATTACTACAATTTAAACAAATATTTAAAATGGAAAATATAAAAAAAGTAATTACAAATATTAATATATTCTATTATAGAATTCAATAGAATAACACTGGAACTGCAAACTGACAGAGATCAAACCAATCAGAACACATTTGAGGTTAGTTATTTAAAATGGGTTACAAGACTTTGGACCAATTAGAATTCAGTGTGGGTGGAGCTACTTTACCACGATGCTTTTGAACACAGTAACAAATACATTCAGAAACATTGATGTGATGTATTGAGATCTATCAAAGAAACAGGTGTTTTATAAAATATATGAAGACATTCTGAGATAGTAGTTTTAACATACTGTATGCTAAAATGCTTTTTCTCTTAACTCTGTGTTTCTCTACAATTTATACCAGCCATTAGTAATCTGATCAAAGTGTAGTTAATACATCTTTGCATATGCATATTGAATCAGTGAATGCAAGACCTTTCAGTTGAATGGTAAAAACAAATACACACAAACTGAAAACCACAGCAAACTGTTCTGTGTGTAAGTTCAGAGAGACAAAGCGCTTAATGTGCATCTGATGTCTGGTGTCATAACGGCGGAGGTCAACAGTCCCGGCAATGACAGAACTAAACTCAAGGGCAGTCGTCCCATCTGGAGTCGCCCTTTACAAACGCTACAGTCAAGTGTGCAGAGAAGTCACACAGCAGTGCGGAGGGCAATCCCAGCGGCCACGTAACAACACACAACATTACATAACATCAGATTCTTTCACCGTGTCCTTCCAGCAGGTGCAGCTGAGCAAGCACAAGTCTAATTTGAGCTGGTGTCGTTCATATGAAAGGACCACTGGGGAGGAACGGCTCTCATATTCACACACTCCAGCGGAGAACACACTAATCTCACAAAGCTACAACTACCTATTTTATCCATTAACACAATTCAGCGCAGTAAATGACCCCTCATCAGCCCGTGCTGCGGTACCTACCTACACTTACTAGAGCACAGAACAATGACAAACAGTGGTACTACATAACATTCAAAGAAATATGCGCATTACTTTGTTTATAAGCATTCTCTTATTTTTTTAGAACAGATTATTTAACCTAAGTACATTTTATTTTTTATAAATAATTAAATAATACTGATTTAAATTTGATGATAAGCTGGCTTTGATGCAGTATTCAAAATTATTTAAAATAAAATTCATAGCAAACAATTCAGAAACAGTATATGTAGGGCTGTGCGATAAATCGAACACGCATCTCGTCAGTAAAGCCGGTTCCGTGATTAGCAGTAAATCTCCATCACCTGCTTTCAGGTGGAGCGACAGTTAATACCCAGAGCCGTAGATCACAGACATGTTCAATATATCGCACTGCCCTAAGTATACATCAATTAAAATATAACCCAACAATAACAACAAGCAGCACACAAGCTCAAACCCCAGAACAAGTTCCCACAATATTATTATTATTATATTAAATAAACCAATAAAACACAACCATGTCCCAGCACAAAAATTGTAGGTTAATACAAAATTATATAAAAAAATGTAAGATAAATTATAAATAAATTATACATTTAAATTTAAATTGTACAATTAAAACTAATATACATATTTATATAGGAAGTTGTATTTATTTTATTTTTATAATATATAAATAATAGTGCTGTCAAACAATGAATCGTGATTAATCACATCTAAAATAAAAGTTAACATAATATATGAGTGTGTACTGTGTATGTTTATTATATATATATAAATACAAACACATGCATGTATATATTTATGCAAAATATGTTATGTTCATATAATTATATATATGAAATATAATCATATAAATGTTTATACATGCAAATATTTTCTATATATACTGTATACATATATTATGTAAACAAAAACTTTTCTTTTGGATGCGATTGATCATTTGACAACACTAATACATAATAAAATATATAATACAAATAATACAAATGTCAAAACACATACATTCACTAATAATTTCAAATGAAAATGATTTAAATAAAAAAGCAGTCAAATAAATGTTAGTAATCAATTCACATACTAAATAAAATCATATTTAATCAAATGTATATTAATGAATATTAGTATAAATTACTATTGTTGTTGTTATTAATAACAATAAGACTATTATTCTTATTAAATGAACAAACAAATAAATAGAAACTATTTTAAGATGCATGGGGAAATAACGTGTCTTGAAAAGGCTTCAGTGTAGACGGATTGCAATGATACCACTGTTGTTGGTTTGGAAGATTTTGTGTGGAATGGGGTCAGATTGAAAAACAAGGTGATTTTAATCTAAACCCTACGGAGCACAGACATCACTTTATCCAGCAGTTACTGTACCCCGGGTTTGCTGAATATAACAGAGTTTTTAAGAGACGTGAGTGCTTGTAATGCTGGCAGTAAAACAGCTGTGAAGAGCATTCTGGGATTAATGCACAGGTCAGAAGTCTATCTCAACTAAAGATGCTTCATATCCGGCTCAGTGCTGCTGGAAACCATACAGAGAGCTCCTGTATTTACAGACTGAGCTTTCAGTGCAAGAACTGTGAACGGTTAAACTGAAATGACATTGATTTATAGCACCACAGATTTCCCACATATAGAAGCTGCCGTCAAACCAAAATAATAGCTTATATTCTATGGAAAATAAGCTGTCGATACATAAACAGCGAAGCGCCGGAGCACAAAAAGTGTTCCCTTTTGAGAGAAAGATCTAGAAAAAATTCAAAACAAACCATTAAAATGTTTGAGCTCAGTGTAAGATGATTGAGTTAGCAGCAGGCTTTAGCTCTGCCAACATTCATCCAGTCATGCTTTAGGAAGGCAAATTGTATTTTCACCAAATTGATTTTCTCCTCATTGATTTTCTTATTTTACAAAGGCATTTTGTGTGGTACAGTCCTCTGTTGCAGTAACATCGGTCATCTCTGCACAATAACCAAACCTGTGCAGGTATCACATTAGATGCACTGAAAGCGGCACATAATGTGAAGAATTCTGCGAAGCATCAACAAAACTACACTTCCATTCTTAAGCCAAGCGCACACTTCGATAATCAAGCTCGTCGCCCTTTGATATCACAGCCAACGAAATCTGACAAAGAGCAGAAACTGTGAGAGAGCAAATAGTGTGCAGCGTATACTTTATTTTGATAATACTGAGAATTATTCGTGAAAGATGGGATGAAAAATGCACATAAAACCATGTTTACAAAACCCGTTGCACGCAATCGAGTGTGACAATTTATAAAATGAAAAACGTACAATTTATTCGCTCTCATGTCAATCTAAACCAGTAGACCTTGCTTGGTTTTGTGGAAACCAGAAGACTTTTAGGAGGTTTTTGATCACGCAATTAAATCATGACAACTTTTCATTTTTGTGTGAACTGAAACACTTGTGTCTGATGAATGAGGCTCAGTGTGTCAATGCTAAACGCTTCACATCGTAGTATGCTACACCGTTGACACGTGCTCTCTGAATGTCACATGATTGATTCAGCGAGTGATGTGCAGTTACCTCAGAAATACTTTTGCATTTTAATCCAATTCTGTGTAAAAATGCCTTAAGATTTTGTTAAGATTGTTAAAATCACTACAAACATCTTTTCTGGTTCATTCATCAACGTGGATGTGAAAGGTCAAGTAAGATGTACTGCATTATGGGATACAGTCTCAAACAGTACACAATATCTTAAAAAACCATTGTTATTTTAGGTTTAATCAAATATAGTATATAGAATATACTATACATTATAGGAAATATATTATAGAATATAAAATCTTTATTTGTAATCATCAGCTTTCATTTTAGTTTAGGTTTTAGTAATTTAGCTATATGCATTTGTCATTCTATTATTATATTTTTGTTTCTATTTATTTTATTTTTGTTTCTATTTATTTTTATTTTATTTTTGTGTTAGTTTTAGTCATTATAGTACTTCAACTCAAACTCATTTTACTTCAGTTAGTTGCCTAAGCAACATTTCTGATCTTTATATTTGGCTTTATTTTTTATTTCAGTACTTTTAGTAATTTTAGTACTTCTCTTCAAACTCCTTTTAATTCAGTTATTTTCCTAATTCTCATTTAAGGTTTTTCATCTAGTTTCTATTTTATTTTAGATGTTGCTAAGGCAACATGTTTATTTTTTTAACTTTTGCACTTCAACATAAAATTATTTTATTCTGGTTAGTTGCCAAAGCATCATATCAAAATTTTATTTCAGATTTCAGTTATAATTTGCCATTTTTATTTTTATTATTATTATTTTTTTTATATTTATATTTAGCTTTATTTTTATTTGTTTTTACACACATTTCTAGTTAGCTTTACTTTTATTTTAGTGTTAGTTCTAATAATTTTAGTATTTCATCTCAACGTTTTCAATATAATATCTATATTTTATTTTTAGTTTGATTACCGAAAACTACAGAATGACGCACAATCTGTATAGAACGTTCACACTGAAAGCGTCAAAGCAACCCAAAGTCATTCATTTTCAATGAGACACCACTGGCTATATGAGTAAGTTTAATTTTTATGTAAATATGCAGTGGGACAATGCTGCGACAACCAATGAGAGCGCATGCAGTAAATATCATGTGATCAACCACCAAGGTTTAACTTAAAAAGCCAGGACAAAATCACTTTGCTTGGATACTGCAGTCAAGCAGGAATACCTACAGTACAAGTACAGAGACCTCGATCACGTCCATGCGTTTCAGGACGAGGGGCCGAACAGATCAGAGCAAGACCCCGTTGTGATGACCCTCATCTCACATTTACACCCTGTCGGTGCGGCCCGAGGGAAACGGCCGGCTCCTGCCCTCTCCAGCAAAGCCTGCAGAGGCGTTTGGCAAAACCTGCTGCTCTCGACAGGGGCACGGAGATGGAGAAGCAACGGAGAGAGAGCGAGAGGAAGAAGAGAAAGAGAAGAGTCCCTGGAGGGCTGAACAATCAGACAATTTCAAGATCATGAAGCATTAAACCAATCCCGGCAGGGTACACTAATTAAACAGCCGGGCCCAGCACCGCCAACCAATCCCCACAGAGCAATTAAATCCATCCCCTCTAAAACACTGTGGAACCTGTCTGGGGAAAACCACGGAGAGAAAGAGAGAAGAAAAAACATAAAATTCATCTGGAGAGAGCGAGAGAGGGGGGAATGCGGTAAGCTACTAACAAGGGGAATTGAACGGGAACGATTCAATTCGACGCTTTGTTCTTCCTTCGTCTTTATTTTCTTTAATTACTACAGTCAAAAACGCCCTAAAAACTCTTTTCCTGAAGACCCAGAGACCACCGTTGTCTTCCAAAAAGCATGACCCTGCCGTTAATGCATAATAAAGAGTTCAGGAAGCTCTTCCAGACGCCTGGAGCTCCTTAATAAACCGGCGGAGATGATCACGGTGTCATCGAGCACAATCTATTCACCAGCGCACTGATCAAAATCATCCAGGGATGAAAAACGACTCCATCATCCATCAAAGAGCTCCTGGGCGACTCCGGATAACTTCAAATACAAATTGCATTGGAAATGTAATAAGTAACGTCACTATCATCAAAGATCACATTTGTAATCCATATCAACTTCCTGTTTCTTGCAATACGCTTCACGAAACATGCTTGCAATGCTGAAGCGGTGTAGAATGACACCAAAAAATGACATCTTTTGGCGGTTAAACTTGCATTCATACATGATTTAAAGCAGTAGAACTAATTAAATAATCAAAATGAGATGCAAAAATGAAAGCAAGGAGCGTTTCGTCTGCAGTTTGTATCTAAACTGCCCTTTGGCGTGTCGAGGCGTCCCACTGGTTCCAGTCAGAGCTGATTTTCTCTGTTCCTCTCTGAAGCCGTTGTGTAAACACTAGAAATGACAATTCAAAAAAGGCGACAGACTACGGATAAACTGCATTTAGATTCACTTAGCAGGGAAGCGCACGCATTATATGCAAATTTAATGCACGCCACTACATGTCATCAAACATGCAAGAAATGTGATTTTGTTTATATAACACGACAACAACGACGCTGTGCTTTGATACGTGATACGGATACTGAACATTTATGAATTACACTACTGTTCAAAAGGCTTGGGATTGGAAAATGGTTATGAAAGAAGTCTCTTCTGCTCACCAAGCCTGCATTCATATGATTAAAACATAGTCAAATCTGTAATATTGTGAAATATTATTACTATTTAAAATAACAGCTTTCTATTCGAATATATGTTCAAATGTAATTTATTTCTGTAATAAAAGCTGAATTTTTAGCTTTGATAAAAAAGTCACATGATCCTTCAGAAATCATTGGAAAATGCTACATTTCGTATTGGTTTCAATGTAGAAAACAGTTGTGTTGCTTCATATTTTTGAGGAAGCTGATCGTTTATGAATAGAAAGTTCGAAATACAGCATTTATTTGAAGTATAATTATTTGGTAACGTTATAAATTTGCTGTCACTTTTGATCAATTTAATTCATCCTGTGTTACTTGCAGTTTCTTTGTAACTATTTGTGAATTTTACGAGTGATAACCGTTTCACAGTAAATCATATGCATTTTTTTTTCTCTGAAATAGTTAGGATTTCCTTAACAAATAGTAGTCATTTTTTGCATGATTCAATGATTTTTAGTTCTACTTCACTGGGTGGCAAAAAAGAAAAAACACATTACACGTGCAGCCACTCGCGCGCGCACGCACGCACACACACACACACACACACACACACACACACACACACACACACACAACACACAACACACAACACACACACAACACACACACACACACACACAACACACACCACACACAACACACAACACACACAACACACACACACACACACACACACACACAGGGGGTCTTCTTTATCCCTGAAGGGCAGAATGGACAATAGAGAGCTGAATTATGGTGACTGAAGAACTGGCTGATATAAAAGAGGCACAGAGAGAGCAGGAGAAGAAGAATGGAGGGGATTCAATAAGGCCTCTGTAAAATGAACAAGAAAGGCCGGTGCTCAATACTTCTGCCATCAGACAGTCAAAACAAATAAAGAGGGCCACTGTACAGGTACACAGCTCAATATGGCCTCACTCGCTCTGCTTTGGCTGCCAGCGGGAAGAAGACACAGCTATATACTCCAACAGATGAGCCATTAGCTCTCTCTCTCTCTCTCACGATCGGGTTTATGGGGCCGCTATCGGGTTTAGGTGGTCGTCGAGAGCCAGGCCTTTACCTCACCGGTGCGCTAGACTAATGTCTCCCCGAAGTTTTGTTAAAATCTCGTTATTTACTGAAGTGCCGAGACCATCGCCATCCCCGAGAGTGTGAGCGCGCCGGGTATTAATATGAAAATGCAGAGATTCATTGCCATGACAAACTATCAGACTCCAGCATGGATCGATGGGGAAAAAATTGAGGATCTGTGCTTTTGGGACGTCGTTAAGGATTTAGAGGAGGAACCGACTTAAACAGGAAGTGTCTGTCATGGTTTAGCCGAGAGAGTGTGTGTGTGTGTGTGTGTGTGTGTGTGTGTGTGTGTGTGTGTGTGTGTGTGTGTGTGTGTGTGTGTGTGTGTGTCACCTCAAACACACGCGTGAGGGTCAGCGGTGTGATCTCTCAATGCAAATCTCCTTATGTGTGGTGCTTAAATGTGTGGTGACTAATTCCTACAGCTTCTAATGATTCTGGTCAATTCACAAATGAATCGCTCTGCTGAACTGATTCGTCTTAATGATTCAGTTAAACTGTTTCGCAAAACATGCTGAAGTTTAATACGTAGGGTTAAGGGTTTTGAAAATATCTTTAACATTATTAAGACTCCTTGTTTATGTTTGGAACAATAAAACAACTAATATGACATAACCTATAAACTAAATGAACAATTACCTCAAATAAACTAGAATAATTCAGAACTTTTACTACAAAAATGCAAATGTCACAGGAATGAGTACTCAATATAATCAATGAATCAGGTCCAAATGATTCTTTGAACAGGATCAACTGTACTGTTCGGAATAATAAACAACAAAATATGATATAACCTATAACCTAGATCACAAAAAAAACTAAAAATAATTAAATAAATAAACAGGAATTATTATACATTTTACTACAAAAAAGAAAGAAATCTAAAACATCACACAGATATGAATGATTATTTCCTTCAATTCTCAAAAGAATCAGTGCTTTGGTTGATTCTTTTTAATGATTCGGATAAACCAGTTTGCAATTTGCAAGATGCTGAAGTTTATTGGGTTAATAGTTTTGAAAATACTGTTAACAGCCACAACACTGAGAATATGATGAACAATATTATGTTTTTAACCTTTTTTCATGTTTGGAACAATGAACAACAGAATATGCCATAACTTAAAATCTAAAACAAACAAACAACAAATAAACTGGAATAATCAGCAATTTTACCACAAAAATGAAATGTTTGAAATATTCTTCTCTATGGCTGTATTCATGGCAAGAACCAGTTAATCCACACACAAGTCCATCTTATACACAAGTCTGTCTTACACACAAGCTGGGGGAGGGACCGCTTACAATCTTCAATTCACCTAACCTGCATGTCTTTGTGCTGTGGGAGGAAATTAAACGTAAAGGCACACAGGAATTTGAGTCATCTGATTCCCAAAAGAATCAGTGAATTGTTTTTTGAGCATGTTCACTGAAAAAATGAACCAATTTGCTAAAGCGAATCAGACTGAATGCAGATGATACCCAAATGTATCTACCTCTGAAACGAGATAAACACGCTGCTCTGGAATCTCTTTTTGCATGCCTGGATGAAGTGAAAACATGGTTTTCTCAATGAATGAATCAAAGACCGAGGTTATAGTCTTTGGCCCTAGTAAAAACTCAGGGAGCAGAAGTATCGATCTGGACTATCTTGCTCCTTTTACTTCTTCCTGTATAAAGAACCGAGGTGTTTTCTAGGATCAGGGTCTTAAATTTGATAAACAAATAAATGCAGTTATTAGTTCCTGTTTTTTTTCAGCTGCGCCTTGCTTCTCTCCAAAATGAAATCTTTTCTCTCTGTGAAAACTTTAGAGATTGCTATCCATGCGCTCATTACAACTCACTTGGACTGCAACTCTCTCTATCTCGGCATTTCTAAATATTCAATCGCTCGTCTCCAATTAGTACAAAACGCAGCTGCTAAATTCCTCAAAGGACAACGTAAATTTGATCATGTTACTCCAATTCTGAAATCGTTACATTGGTTACCTGTGCATCTTAGAATTGAGTTCAAAATTCTTCTCTATGTTTTTAAATCTATAAATAATTTGACACCGAGCTATTTATCTGATCAACTTTATCCATACAATCCAACTCAAAATCTGAGGTCTGGTGATCAAAGACTTCTCTCTGTCCCCAGATCACGGTCCTAGGCTGTGGAGCCTTCCAGCCTGTATCAGATCGGCACAGTCTTTAACTGTTTTTAAATCATCTCTTAAAACCTATTTCTTTTCTTTGGCTTTTAATTCACTGAGTTTATGGTATGAATCTGTGGGTTGTCCTGTGTTTTATGTTTTTGATTGTTCAGCAATTTGGTCAGCCGTGCTTGTTGTTTTTAAATGTGCTATATGAATAAAACAAACTTGAACTTAAACCTGAATCAAAAGTGAGCGCTCACTCATGCAACACACACAGCCATGATTTTAGGATGTTGTGGGTCATTGCAAGGCATTGCTGTGCATTTACTAAGGTCTTGGGGTGGTTGCTAGCTGGTTTCTTACTGCTCCAAGTGAAAGAGCAAACAGATGGGCCATTATTAATAACCTCAGTGTAACACACACAGTGTTAGCGAGTCACTGGCTTTGTGTAGTTGAAGAAATAAGCCACCATCGTAGCAGTGCAATGCTCTATCAAAGCACATGCACGGAGGGTTAATCCAGGAACTGTGGAGGTGAATGGGGGAAAATAAGTGTGGACAGATATGAAAATCGAGCCCTAGGAGGGTCACAGCGATTAAGAGGCTGTTTTATGACAGACCGGCTCTCTCGCACGGTGAAAGAAACGGTTTATCATTCCTCTCCGCATGCTGAAGTATCCGCTTTGAAGTCTCGAGCGCTAATTCTACAGAGGAAGGTTAAACTGCTTAAATCTTGAGTCAGTTTCACTTCTCCTCTAATGTTGTCAGCTGAGCGGGAGGGGAACGTGACTCTGGGATCTTCACAACTCAATTTGCAGACACCGTAAAAGCCTTTTCTCTCCTCTTTGTTTCCTCCGCCGAAGCTTCACAGAGAGAGATGGAATTTCCATTCGGCCGGCCTGATGGATAAGACATTGTTCTAGGCAGCTCTTTTTTGTGAAGGGTGAGACATTAGGGTGCACACTTATGGAAATGTTTGTTTCTCAGCACAGACGGAAGCTCTCGGTGGCGATTATGAGTTTATAATTGCTTAATTCGACACAGATTAGCTTTTCACAACAATCTAATGATGGTCAGCGCAAACACACACACACACACACATTCGAGTTAATTTTATTACTCCCCGGTTCACGTGCCTAATGGCCTCATACATGCACAAGCACTGCTCTTCATAATTAATATGCATCGGGAGACCAAATTGTGAGCTAAACGTCACAAAAAAAATGTTTCAACAATTTAAAAACAATGATTCTTGCCAGCAGGCACACAACGTCATAAGACATTAATATTTGGTGAAATTTTGATTGCGACATCAGGTGATCAAAGTTAAATTCAATGTCTAATGTCAATTTGATGTCCAATACCGACGTCAGCTGATTGTGTTTTTAGATTGTGTAACCAAAATCCAATGTTAAGTCAACATCAAATTGGCGTCAAATACTGACATCAACCCAATTTTCATTCTCAACCGTCTATCCGACGTCATCTCCAATGTCAACCTGATGTTATATTGATGTCCTGTGCTGCTCGGTTGCATCGTTCTGAAGCCGGTTCGTATCTAAACAACCAAAGAAACATTCACAAATCAGTGCTGACCTTATAATGTACGTAAAAGTCTGCAAGCACTAGGAGATCTTCT
Source organism: Oxygymnocypris stewartii (assembly GCA_003573665.1). Classification (NCBI taxonomy): domain Eukaryota; kingdom Metazoa; phylum Chordata; class Actinopteri; order Cypriniformes; family Cyprinidae; genus Oxygymnocypris; species Oxygymnocypris stewartii. The sequence goes on along the minus strand of QVTF01023815.1, from coordinate 15,225 downwards.
AACAAAAAGTAACTTAAGAGTTTTATGCATCTTCCTGTGGATAATATGCGTCAATACTCCATACTGTGTGCAAAATATTGAATGTTTTTTAATCATTTGAAATCTCGTTACAATGTTTATTGCATTGATATAAAGCACAAATGAACAGGTTCTCATCTATAGAACCAAACAATCACTCAGAAATCAGTCCTAAACTTGTATGCAACAGTCTGCAAACACTAGCAGATCTTCTAACTTGATCAATTTAATGCATCTTAAATGTGGGATAAGTGTCAGGACTCCAAACTGAGAGCAAAACATTGCAAAAAAAATGTTTTGACAATTTAAGATCAGTGTTACAATGTTACTATTGTTGTTATGAAGCCAAATAAGCTTGTTCTCATCTAAAGAACCACTCAAACATTCATAAACCAATCCAGAACTTATAATATATTTAGCAGATCTACCAACAATGGTGAAGAGCGACTCTTAAGAGTTTTATGCATCTTCAATCTGGATTATTTATGCGCTGCGACGCTAAACTGTGGACAAAATGTCACAAAAATGACTAAACAATTGCATCATTATGAAGCACAATTAAGTTGGTTCTCATTTAAAGAATGAATCAAACATTTACAAATCAGTCCTGAACATACAACATAATAGCACTTCTGGAAACACTAGCAGATCTTCAGACAACAGAGAAGAGTAACTTTGAAGAAACCGATGCATCTTACTGTGGATTAATATGCAGTGTGAATCTAAACTAAAGGCAAAACATCACAAAATAGTATGAACTTGAAAAAATTTAATGCACCTAGCTGTGAATTAATATGCATCAGGACTCCAAATTAAGAGCAAAACGTTGGAAAAAAAATATTTAATTGATTAAAAATCTGTTCTTGCATCGTTATGAAGCACAAATAAACTGGTTACCATCTAAAGAATCAATCAAACACATTCACAAATCAGTCCGGAAATTATACGCAACACTTGCAGATCCTCCAACAAAAGCCAAGTCATTTTAAAGAGTTTGATGCATCTTACTATGAATCTACATGAGAATAAACAGCAGCGTTTCTGAACAACAAGCAATTCTATTATTGTATCTATGTATATAGTATCTATTAAACCATCATATTTGATTGTGATGCATTAGCGCAGTATAAACAGTCTGTAGTTCTGTTGTGCTATCGGTTAGTAAACGTTGCTGAGGTTTCCTCTCGACAACAGCGTTTTATCCCTGCAAATCCCAGCGCCTTACAGAATATCTCTAAACCGTTTCCAGATCCAGCGCATTTGACAGCAACAATAACAGCAATAAACACAGATCCCCCTCCACCGTGAATGAATTCAGTTGAAATGAGTCTTTTTCACGGCCAATTGGAGCTGGTTGGGGAAAAGCTCTGAGCAGAAGAGTGATGGCACTGTTTGATGATATTACAGTCACGTTTTGAGGTGTAAAGATGACATGCAAACACCCGAGTCATGCAAAACGTGGTCCCTGAGAAACTGCACAAAGACTGACAGTACACTACAGCCTGAGACTTAAAGATGAAGCGGGTTTTTTGCACCACAATGAACACTTTTCACATTTCCAGGATTCTCAGAAGCGCCATGTCGTCAAAGTTGAGTAAACTTCCACAACAGTGAACGGAAACTACAACAAAAATAATGTTGGCTCCAATAGCAAACTATATAGCACTAACATACTATAATAGCAAATCGTTGATTTTCTAAAAGAGAAAGTGTCGAGTTGCATTAGAAACACTCGTGCAGCAGCGTAATTTAATGTAAAGGCAATATAACACAAAATATAGTAGACATTTTAAATGCACATTACATTTAAAAGATGAAAATATAAGTTAGCTAGGTTTACAATGTCAAAAACTGCTAAAACACATCATAACAGTCATGGTTTCTAAACAGGTTTCTGCCATTGAACATGTCATGACATGATATATTTTGCATAAAAACAAAGAGATAAGCGTCGTTCTTTAGCCTACGGATGTTTCTTAAGTGGAAAAATGATTTAGCAAACTCGGGTAGCTTGATTTCATGCTTTGCTGCATTAAGAATGAAGTAAAATACGCATTGCATGTGCAACATTAAAGCACAAGCATAAAGTATATTCTTTTCTTTTTTTCCAAGACAACCTTTCTCATTTTCTGTTAAGTTTAATACTAAAATAGCTAAACCTAATAAACACAAATAAAATACTAAACATTATAAAAATGACAAAACGGAAACGGAAATCACGGAAACTTTAATTAAACTTAAAGTGAATACATTTAGAAATAGTTTGAAAACTAATTCAAAATATTAACAAAAACTCTAATAGTATATTAATGACACTAAAATAGCACTGGTTTATAGCTAGCTACCTGAAAAACAACATTTGTTTTAATGTCATATTTAAAGTAAACTCAACTTTAATCAATGCACGTTAAATAGACGGTTTACTCATAAACATTTCAAATGGTCATTTAATCACTCTGCTATACTATCACTTAATAAATGCACTCTTGAAATGCACTGGAGAAGCATTTTGTGTGCACTTGAATAGTTGTAGTCTCTGCACATTAAACTGGGACAGGGAAAAGTTTTTAAACATCCAAAAATGACAGGAAAGATGAGCTAGAACACAAATATACAAAAATAAACAGCCTCATAGTTTGATTTATGTGTTGCAATATAAAAATGTAAAAGCAGCAAGTGCATATTTCATCAGCTTTCATATTGGTCACCAATGCTCTGCACACTCTGGGACAAAAGAGGACAGTCTGTTTGCACAGGGGTCTTGTTAGCCTGCTCCCTATTGGTCAGACTCAGATCCGTCCTAAAAGAGACTAGCGGAGACCTTTTGGCCTGTCCTTTCCACGAGCGCCCACGGAAATGCCATCTGGCTGGTGTGAATTATTACCAAGGCAACGGCCATGTGACCTGAGACCAGTGGAAACCAAGGTCACCCAAACCTGTAGCCCATCTATTTCTGTGTCATCTCTTTTATGAGGGTAGAAGAACCCGGCGTCCGTTCTTACGAGGACGTGTCCTATCGCTTAGGAAACAGATTAAACGAGGAACATCATTTAGTGTCGTTCTCATCTTCACTTCATAAAGCCTCAAACAAGCTCATTATCATTTACACAAGATACTTATTTTATAAAAAGTTAACAGAAATAAACTGAGCTGGCAAATAATTAATAAATATTTTAAAAGGTTTATTTAAAAAAAGTATTGTTTGTTTTTTAATGTAGTATTTAATAATTTTAATAAAGTATTGTGTGTGTATGTGTATATATATATATATATATATATATATATATATATACATATCTTTACATATTTTATTTATTTTTTATCTAGATTTTGTTTCTCTATATAAACACACACTTATAACATAAAAATATAAAGAATAGAGGATTAAATTATCCTAATTATTATTATTACTAGAATTATTACTATTTTATATTATAAATTATAATAAAAATATTAAAATATATTAAAAAACAACTATAACAAAATCTATAACAACACTTTTTCCAAAACCATTTCAGTAACATAATAAGGTTCCATTTGTAAAAATTACTACATTAGTTAACAAACTAAAAATGAAAAATACTAATAATACTAAGCATTTAATAATCTTAGTTCATGTTGATTCCAACATTTAAAATGAACAGTTCTATTAATGTTATTTAACGGACCGGAGCTAAAATGAACTAACAAAGAGCGGTTGTATTTTTATTAACTTAACACTGTAACAAATGAATGTGTTCATTGGTAATGTTAATGCATTAAATATAGGAAACAAATGAAACCTTATTGTAAAGCGTTACCACAATTTCTCATATTACCATGTGCATGATTTTTTCATTTAAACATTTTGGTGAGAGAATATCAACACAAACCACAGAAAAAACCGTATCGCTACGCCTCATATCATGACAGGAGGACGTCAAATATTCCCTCTCATGAAGAATTCCCACTGAGACCGGAACACACGGCTCGTTCATGAGGGAATATGACTGAAACACCTCGGAGGATTAATGGCAATACAGGAACTGCTGTATGAAATGATGTAATTGGAGAGCAACCAAAGCGACAGCCATAAGCCACAGACCCCAGCGAAAACATCATCTGACACGGCCAGATGCTCCGCTACAGACCAACACAGACAAAGAGGGTCATAAATCAACTGTCAGCCGCAGATCCCCCTCTCCTAAACATATTCGTCTGCTGGTCAATACAAGCAGTGGTGCTCCGTTCAGGGGGGTCTGGGGTGAGAGGAATAAAAACATCTTCCAGGAACCCGAACCGTTAATACACCTGAAGTTTTAGACACATTATAGGTGCTGCAGCAGATGTGCTGAATATTTTCCATCTTTTCTTTTTCACCCGTCCCGATATATGGATCTCGCTGGAGTCCAAGTTCAAGAGTGTATGAGGGGCCCTCGGGGGACGCTGTGGACACGACGTCCCGCAGGGGCCACATGGGAGAATAACAAAGACCGTCACAGCATGCAATAAACAGCGTCGGACTAGATTCAGAAATGAGTTAACAGCGATGTCTCCTGAATATTTAAAAAGTTAACATGTCCAAAATGTGCATGCACACCACATAACAACAAACTTAACTCTAACGACTATACTTAATGAAAGCTGCTCTGAATTTCATATTTATAGCTTTGCTTCTGTTCATACTCTGTTGTAGCATGAGGGAAAACAACTTTCAGATGGATGTTTTCTCAGCAAATAGCTTCAGAAATAACATCTATGCACATTTCAACTTGTGGTCTTGCAGATCACTAATCATCATTTAATAATGCATCCATATGGAATGGGGAGAAATGGCTAACGCACCTGTTAAATAACATTTACACAGAAAATTATAGACCTCAAATAAAAAGTTAACATGTCCAAAATATACATACACATCAGATAACAACTCTCAAGACTACAGACTTAATGTGAGCTGACAGTGCTTCCTCTGAATGTCATAGTTTGAAGAATAACTTTCAGGTGAGTATTTTGTGAGCAATCAGCTCCATAAATAACATCTTTGCATTTTATGACTTGCAACCCATTAATCAATGCACATTTAGTTTTAAAACATAATCTGCAAAATGCAAAAGAACCCCACGAAATAGGAAACAATTACTAATGCAACTGTTAAATGACACAAAATAAAATACAATTGAAGTATGCATGTGCACCAGATAACAAAAACTAACCAACTATTAAGGATTAAATATAAGGTAAGAATGTTTCCTCTGAATTTCATATGTATAGCTTTGCTTCTGTTCATACTCTGTTGCAACATGAGGCAAAATAACTTGCAGTTGGATGTTTTCTGAGCAAATAGCTTCACCGGATTTGAAACCAATTAATCAACGCATTTTTAAGCGTTTTAAGCACAATCAATGCAATCTGCAAAAAGCATCCATATGGAATGGGACAAATGACTAATGCAACTCTTATATGGCACATACTTACACATAAAACTGTATAAACGGCATACATTAGGATTGTGTAAACATTTTTGCTTTCTCACATGCATTAGGTCTCAATAAATAGCTTCGACAAACTAAAATCACGTACTGGATGTGGAATTGGCCACAAAAGGTTCAATAACACAATATTCTTCAGCTTCCACCCACATGCGAGCGCGTTTTGAGATGAAGATGCTGTGGAAGCATTCGGCGGCTGCATTCACGTCACATTAAATATGACTTGAACTGTCACAGGCTGCAGGTGAGCACATCAATAACCTGAACCAGGTGTGACCTAGACTACCTCCAGAAACAAAGAAAAACTCTGATGTGCAAATGTGTGTGATTCATATATCGAGCCCAGCGGATTCATGAGAAATAACAGAGCACTGCGCGCTCACCGCTGGTGCAGCTTTTCATGATGACAGATGGATTTTGACTGTTTAACTCAAAGCTGATTAAACAATGTCAACGAAAAGAGCTGTCATATAACAATTTGCTTAGTATTTAAAACAAAAACATCAATTAATTCACAAAACCTCTTTGTCCTCCTGTCCTCTAAAGGCCAGCGTAGACAATGTGAGGGACGTGACTCCTCCCCATACAAATGTTCAATATTCAGATAAGCAATCGATCGATGTGTTTGTCAATGAATAATTCTAACACTTCAACGTTTAATCTCCTCAGTCTGCTTCCTCTTATGAAGAGGGTTTTGATTTATCTTCCAAGCAGAAATATTCAGAGCACAGTCCAGACAATAGCCATCTGATATTTGTCCAGAAGAGCTCTCCATGAAAACATGTTTGCTCTCCCTGTCCATGAACAGGTTCAGGGTTTGGATAACCTCAGTGTGGACATTGCCGTCTGTCTGTATTCAGAACAAACCAAAAACATGAGAGAGACCCTCCAACAACAGCCTACACAAGGAGCTCTTCTTAGGAAAGGCTTGAATAACAATCGGCCACACACACACACACACACACACACACACACACACACACACACACACACACACACACACACACACACAGATCTGATTCCTCTCCGGCTTGGCTTGGCATGCTCTTGTCATTTCTTATGTTACAGAACATCAATCATAGGGCTGAGTCTGTGCCCTTGCGCTGGCCGAAGCTGATTTACAAACATTAGCAGGGAATGCAATTACACAGTCCGAGAAGCGCGAACAGTCAGCGAGCGTTCTGGGTTTGACGCGTCACAAGCGGTGTGGATGGAGCATACACACTGCGGTTGAAGCGAAACTGGAGTGTGTGTTTAAATACAACAGGCTGATCCTTGTGTCCAGAAAGACTGGATATGAAAATACTAACAAGAGCAAGGGGTCAATGATTGTTTTACATTTATATATAAAAAAATATTTAGTTTATATATACAGTAAATATATATATATACATAAATACACATATATACACACACACATATATATATATATATATATATATATATATATATACATACAGTATATATATATATATATACACACACACACAGACACACACACACACACATATACATATATGCACACACACATATATATATATATATACATACATACAGTATATATATATATATATATATACACACACACACAGACACACACACACACACACATATACATATATACACACACACATATATATATATATATATATATACACACACACACAGACACACATATACATATATGCACACACACATACACACACACACACACACATATGCACACACACACACACATGCACACACATACACACACATATATATATATATATATATTAACTGCTATAGAATAGTAGAATATAAAAAATATGTTAAATAGGTAACATTTTTACACCATGTTTAAAGTAATAAAATGGATTTTCAAATTGTAGAATATAGTTTTTCAGAAAAAGTTTTTCAAAAACGTATGAAAACAACAAATGCAAAGACTGCATTTTTTTAAAGTATGATTCATATGTTTGAAACTAGATTTCTCAAAGATTTATTTATTTTACCCATATTAGATATTCATTTTTGACATTGAACCTGACATCGTAAGCCATTATAATACCATACCAACACCATCAGCAAGGATACATTCTGATCTTTAAACAGAGTCGGTCCTAAATGTACATCTTAAGTCGATGTCAAGCTATTGTATTTGAAAATAAAGCGCATTTCTTATATTATTAATGAATTACAATGTGCACAGCTTACCAAGACTACATGCAAGGTATAACCTTAACATACGAGCATGTTCAAGTACATATACATACATTAACCTGACATATTATAACATGAATACTTACTGCTTAGTTTCGCGCTATTAAGTTGTCGTAATAGATATAGACGTCAATAATAAATACATCAACTTTCCTAAACAGAAACTCTGACGGTGCCACGTTCATTACGCTCCGCGTCATTATTACTGAATAAAGTCAAAACGCGAGAGATGGATAAACACACTCAACATTAAAGGTCCAAAATACACGAGTTGTTTGTTTTAGAAAGTCTGAGGTGAAACACAAACCGGCACTTTACAGAACGAGCCGCGCAATCGCGCGCCACCGTTCCGTCTTTCTATTAGAATAAAACACATTAGGCTGATAAAAAGTTAAAGTCCACAACCGGGAAAGGCATTAAAAGTTTCCGTTTCCAGCAAAGCTCGCGAACGAAGCGTTAAGATAGCCTTAAATGTGCTGTTAAAGCGCGTTAGTGTGCGCGAGGCTGCTGCCGCTGCTCTTGCGCGCTCCTGATCAATGATTGAACCGAACAAAAGGCAGAAGAGGATCAATTACTAATAACTATCAATGCAACACCACCATCCCGTCCCTCTAAAGTCACCGAAAGAGAAAATGCATGAAATGCAAGGTGCATATCGCCTATAGGATCGCGTCGTGTAAAAAAGGTGAGAAATAAGACCAACCTGAAGCCGCCGGAGATCAAATTTCTTCCAATATTGAAACATCGATCCCACATCGGCGGCCATCTTGAGCACAATATTCAAGAGCGGCTACAATAAATATATGGGCTGGATTCCCCCCGTTAAACAGCGTTGACGATTACACTCCACATGGAAAAAAATGTTAGGAAAATATCAGTTGTGGAAAACTAGACGGGACGCGCCGCGCGCCAGAGCCGGTGGATGCGATATGAACAGAATATAGATGCATATAGATGCATTAGTGCTGCTCCCGGGATTGCACTTGATTTTGGGTTTGGTAAAGTTATCAATACTGACGTAACGGGTTGATCAATAACGTCTGGGAAGTGGAAGGAGAACAACGAGCAACCAATGCGATGCGCCAGATGTTTGATGCGTAAAACGGCGAAATCGTTACATATCATTAATGAGCCCCACATAATGAGATTTGCAACTTTAGGTCAATAACGCGTAATGCGTGCCATAAATGCAGCGGAGGAGTCGCACGAACAGAATAAACACTGAATGGGGAAAGCTTTTGTGTTTGAAGTGAAAAGAGTGAATGTGTATTTTGATAGTGTCTTTGAATAATGAAGTGCAGTGAGATAAGCGTGATCAAATAGTGCTAATGTCTATTAAAACTCTTATTGGGCTTTTATAAAAAAAAAATTAGAAAGAAGATATGAACGGTAACATCATAAACAACATGCTGAAACATACAATGCATGAAAAGTACAAGTTTAGTTCACGCACTTATCGTTAATATCACGCACTTAATGTGTGCAGTTATAATAAACACCAGGAATATTTCATAATTATTTAGCTACAACACTCAGAGGTTGTTAACCCGAGCAAATGCATAAGGTGTTTCTTTTTATATTGCAAACACTCTTTCGCTCTTTGTTTGAAGACGGTTGAATTAAAAAATACAAATAAAAAACGGTGCATTCAAAGAAAAAGCATATGTTATTGGTGCGATTAATGCATGATTATAAATTCTGAATGGACAGTTGTGTTCAAACGGTAACACGTGCTCCCTCTTGTGGAACAGGACGTTTACTGGACCGAGCTGAGTGGCCCTTATAACAGGACTATATTCTGACATTAGTAGCTTTAAATATAGCACACACTGAACAAATGACATCTTTATCATTATGATATTAGTGTAACATAAAGATGACCTTACAGAGCCAAGATTCCCCTTAAAATAACACATCACACCACATTGTGGCCTTTCCCTGTGAGGAAGCTTCATTATCACATCGTGCATAATGACTAGCGGCAGTTTTTTTTAGAAAAGCGTATAAAATGGAGATTTTTACAGCGACCACCATTTGGTAAACTATATTCAGGCGATTACAAAAAGTCTATGGATTTATTTTCATCTTTCTAAAAAGCCGTTTGACTTACGTAGGCCTATCCGAAATGCTCCGGATTACTGATATCAGTATAATAATGTCTTGAAATGAAAGCGTTTAAGAGGTTAACTGCTCCGGTGGCTTGTGGACTGCGAGCAATTACTAAGTGAGCACATCTGTCATTCTCCTCTTCACTATTAAAACCAAACGCAAGTCTATTTTTAAGTAGAAATGTATTTGCACTTTGTAAGCCACCTACGGGGAATATAAAAGGTGCTTATTAAAAGTTTCTGTTTTATTGCTTTTTATTTATTGCTTCAGGGGGGAAAACATAGCACCGGCCTTATAATAAAGGAATAATATATCTTGTTTTGATATTGCTCACAGTTAAATTTGAAATTTAAATCAGGTCTGATATACAAGCCTGATGCAGCAACACTTATTACTTTTGTTCAAATCTAAATATTCAGAGATTTTCAGGGTGCAAAAAAACCAGTGGGAGATTTTTACGAACCCTTGTGGGCAGCAGTGCAAGCTGTGAGATTGATTCTAAGGGTTTTATCAAAAATATCATGTCATGTGAGACTTAAAAACAACAATAGGCTACTAATAATGTGGAACGAAGATAAAACTAAACCCAAAAGGAGTGATGCAGCCATTGGATCTCATCAGATGAGTGCGTGTGGATTGACGGCGGGAACGCAGTGGCCTAGATACACATGAATGTTTGACTACGCTTGGCAATATCATTCCAGGAATATTGACGAGAGCTGCTGAACTCTGATATATTGATTGACTCTGGAGTGCAAAAGGCCTTGAAACAGAAGCTTGTTGAGACTGCCCCCAGGTGGCTGGAAAGGTTTACATCTCATGACTACACATGACCGAAACAGGTCAACTGCCCACTACATGCATGCTAGTCCTGGAACAGCACCAAAGCCTTCACAGAAAACATGCTTCTATGTTGCTTTCACTAAAGCAATGCTAATCGAGTTGTAATTGACCACAGGATCATCTTTGGAAGGGTGAACGGTCTTTCCTGATGTCAACTCGGCTCTTCCATCATGATAAATTGCCACTAAAGGTGTAGTAGTATAATCTAATTTCAGTGCATACTGCAGGGTTTGAGCATGAGAGGTCAAGCAGAGGTCGTGTTTCTCCCTCGTGATAACATCGACTGGATTAAACTATCCGTTCATGTTCTAAAGGCATTCGTGAAGACACGGTTTAATATTAGTGATTACATTATATTCTCTACAGCGGAGTTACTGTAAGTTTTGTTACTTGAAATACAATTTATAAAGTTTTAATTCAGTTAAATACATTTGAATTAAAAACTATAAACATTAAAAAAAGGAATAAAATGACAAAACACTAGTTATTATATTCAACTACTGTAAAAGTAAAACCATTAAAATTACTTGAAATACTTGATATAAATGAAATAAAATATAAAATACCTTACATTTATTTTAATCGTTTGCAAAAGCAATATTTCTCACTTTCATTTAGTTGAGCTATGTAAATAAATAAAACTGAAATAAAATACTTGTTTAAAACATTTAAAAATTATAATAAAATGTACATTAAAAGTACTAAAACATTAAAAAGCATAAATATAAAAACTAATTCAAAATATTAAATATAAATAAAAAGTATAGATAAAAGAGATAAAGTATACTAAACGGCGTAATATTCTAAATAACACTGCTCGAGGAGAACTGCTTCATACGTCCATCAAGAATGATGAATAAAGGTGAAGCTAGTGACACTTACATGTCTAAATATCCCAAACCTGAGCTTCTAACCCATTCGTTTCCAACTAAATATCCCATAATGGACCGACAGAGAGTGAGAAACAGCATTAATGCCTGTCAATCACACATTCCAGGTTTAGGAAAGTTCAACTGTTCTGAGCTGAAGCCCTCTGGCTCCTGTATTAAACCCCTTTAATCAGGATTCTTATAATAACTTATGAAGTCCACAAGTGGCTACCTGGTTAAGAGCATGAGGATGTATATATAGACCGTCTGAGGTGGGGAATGGGGTTATATATATTAAAATCAGCACTTCAACCCTGTCTGAAATCACTCGTGCTTTGTCTCCTGAACTCAAGGGTTACGATTATGGTGAGTTTGCTTTGCCATACATTTATTCATTCATTTACTCTGTCTTTGATTATCAGCAGACATTAACTCAATATTCTCTTGATGCGTCCAAATGAAGATCTAAAAACTTTGAGTTGATTTCTTTCTGTCTGTGTTTGAAGCAGAAGTTAAGTCAGCTTCATCAGAGCCACTTACATCTGACTCATCCAGCATTTTATTCATTTCACTTTCTACAAATAAATACATGTTCTCAAAGATAGATACACACATTTTCATTAGCCAATGATTTGTGACTCATCTGTTTATTGTTTTATTAATGTTTCAACTTTCTCCTAGAGCGTAACGAGAGCAAATTAAGACTTTTCACTCAAAAAAAAAAAATTCTTCTTTTTATATGAAAAACACCCAAGTAACCTTTTTGAAAAATATATATTTCAACTGCTATCACATTGTGCTAATATATGTATATATATATATGTGTGTGTGTGTGTGTTGTGTGTGTATATATATAAATATAAATATAGTGTGTGTGTGTGTGTACATACAGAGTAAAAAAAAAAAAAACACTAAATATAAAACATAAAATAAAAAGGTACTGTAATTTTCTACCAGGACATTATACATTAATTTTACAGACATTTGGATAGATAGATAAAGAAAAATCGAATTTAAATGAGCTGAGCTACTATCCACATTGATCATTTTATAGTTTTATTACTGTATGTCACCATATTTATTTGTCTGAAGGAAGTTTTGAGTTGATACTTAAATAAAAACTCTCTTGAGTTATGAACCTTAGCAATAAAATTTCCCTCTGGGTTTATTTATGCTGTTTATTACAAAATGCTTTGAAAATACTCGGCGTATTTCGTGGTTGAGCTCTGGCCTCAACCTACAGCACAACTGTTGAGATGTAATCCAGACCGAAGGCAGACGAGCAGCTGTCGAGCTGCGATGTCATCCAGCAGAAGCGCATCTCACAATGTTTTTCCAGTTCTGTGGCAGGGATGTAAACAGCAGCGATTAATCCCTGTCTTGGTGGGATTACCTATCAACAGACTCAGAGATGAGACTGTCAACAGCCAGCGCCAGTGTGTAATCCACATCTGATCCACTCGCTCTCCCGGCTAATTCTACATCCTGCAGGGCATCAAACATCCCTCTCACACACACAACACGTCACTGCTACACCTAAACTCCTGCATAAACACAACAGAGCTCAAAGGAACGTGATCGGCAGCTCAGGAAGAGTTTGATGAGAAATATTTGAGAGTTAGAGACAATGTCAGGAGGAGTCGTGTGAGGTTTCTGGGGTCTTTTTACAGAAGACTTTAGCCATTTAAACAGACTATCACAATTGTGATATTAAAGTCAACTTGAAATTGTATTTTCAACCCATTTTACTGGCGTAAAAAAGTTTGGAGTCTGTAAATGGTGTTAAAAGGAGTCTCTTCTGCTCACAGCAAAAACAGTAATATTGTGAAATATTACTGTTCAATTTTAATATATATAAAAAAATGTAATTAATCCCTGTGATTTTCAGCATCATTACTCCAGTCTCCAGTCACATGATCCTTCAGAAATCATTCTAATATACTGATGTGCTGCCAAGAAACATTTATTATTATTATCAATGTTATAATTTATTATTATTATCAACAGTTGTGCTGCTTCCAATTTTTTGGGGAAAAAATATGACAATGAATTTGCAATGTATTTTCTAGTAAAAAGGTCAAATAAGAGGTCAACTTCATCTTATCAGCCAAAAGGAAAGACGTTTCAGAGGTTTTCTGAAGCATGTTATTCTTCTTTTTGGAAAATAATGTTGGAAATAAAGTGTACAAATGAAACGGCATGCCAAAGCGTACTTCTATTTAGCAAGTCACATGTGATTATTCTGCGCAGGCACCCAAAAGGCAAAGAAGCGGGCAGAAGGAGCCAATTCAAATGTCTTCTCCATGTTTGAACAAACACAGATCCAGGAGTTCAAAGAGGTACAAACCAAGCACTCGTTTGACTCTAATTGCTATGACAATTGTCTTTATCGCGACTCTTTCACTGTGATATCGAGCATCTACAGATTCCCCGGATGTGACTTCAATATGTCAGTGTTATCGTCGCTAGTGAATAATTCAGAATGTGTCAGTAACGATTAGCACAGCGGAGTGATTTACACCCAGAACACACACTCCAACCTGCTGCTGTCAGGGTCCTAAAATCTGTGTGGAAAATACAGCAGGACAGACGTTCTCTCTGGTCTCAAAGCGGCTGTGAAAAGATCACGACAAACAGGATAAGCATGACGCTGATCCGAGATGGCAGTGATGAGAACGTGCAGACAAGCGCTAGCCGTCTCTCTCTCTCTCTCCCTCTCTCTCTCCTCTCTCCTCTCTCTCTCTCTCTCTCTCTCCCTCTCTCTCCTCTCTCTCTCTCTCTCTCGCTCTCTCTCTATTCTCTCATCTCTTTTCTCTCTCTCTCTCTCCTCTCTCTCTCTCTCTCTCTCTCTTCATTTCTCACTCTCTCTCTCTCTCTCTCTCTCTCTCTCTCTCACAGATCATAAACAAACACAAAGACTCAAGTAAAGCAGAATTACAGAAAAATGTACAAAGAATTTACAAAGAAACACTGAAAAAAGCAGCATGACAGAGAGGTCAGACCTTTAGTTAAAGTATTAATTCACCTAAAAATGAATTTGTGATTATTTTCTCACCCTGATGTCATAACACGGTTATTTTTCTGTGGAACACAAAATGGAGAATTTTGAACTTTCATGTTCAAAAAAAAAACCCCAACATAAATTTACCTTAAAATATCATAGTGACTTGAGAATGATATTCCAAGACTTCTGGAGTCAACCGACAGCTTTGTGTGAGTCACAAACCGTTAATTCTGTTCCTGCCAAACATTCTAAAACGGCTTGTCAATGGTTTGAGTTAAAGCGGGTTAAAACTAAAACATTCATTAATAAATAAATAAATATAGACATGCATGCATACATGAATACACAAAATAAACTTCAACTATTTTATATTTTTAAAATTCATATTTTATTCATTTTTATTTTACATCACAGCACATCAAGTTATTAAATGAAAATGATAAATGTTGCCTTGGCAAATAGCTGTAATAAAATAAGTTCAAGGTTTTTAATATTTGATTTCAGCTAGTTGCTAAAGAAATATTGCTAATTTAGTTTAATTTGATGTACTAAAAAATAACAATTAATAGCATAATAACAAAAAAAGAAAAACTATATATTGTGCATATTAAAAGATGATAAAATGATACAAATTTCAAAATATAGCATAGAATCAATACTAAAACAACACTGACTCGTGCACCAATTTGAAAAAACTCTCCTTTAGCAT
>QVTF01023814.1:37500-49158 GCA_003573665.1 Oxygymnocypris stewartii | reverse complement strand
CATTAGAAATTGTAATTTGTATTAATTAATTATTTTTTATTTATTTAAAGAAAGCAATTTGTTCAGTTATCCACTGTTTTACAAAAATAATACATTAAATACTGAACCTGTCATGTTTGTGTACCCCTATCATTCAGATACTGTAATAACTTTTATTCATATTTTGAATTATATTTTATATTTCCATTTTCATATTAATTTCAGTTAATGTTTTAGTAATTAGTTTTTATCAATATTGTTTCTCTTTTAATTTTAATTAATTTATTCATAATAATTAAGTTAAAAAGAGAACTTTGGCAACTAGCTGACATAAATATGTATTTTATTTCAGTTAACATTAATTTTCCTTCAAGTTAAAATTTTTTAATGCTTTTAGTTTAATTGTTAACCCCTGTTTTAAACCATATTGGCAGTTTTAAAAAAATGCAATACTTTTTTATATATATTTTATTTTGGTAGCATTATTGTTTTTTATGGTTGTAGTTTCAGCAAATGTCCAGCAAAAGGTTCAAGTAAAACACTTACTATACAAATAAATATATGTATTTGTTTTCACGTCATGTGACAATTAACAATCATCAGAGAACGGTTGCAAATACTGTAGTTAAATTATTGAAATATTGTCCTAAAACCTCAGAATGTCTTCAGAAAATATTTGATGTCTAAAGGGTTCGGCTGATGGAAGGTTTGTGAATCCCTGGCACAGACTGGTATTTGTAGTTATGTTTTTAATCGCACTGATTTAATTTTTAAATATGTTTTCTATGGCAGGAACTCTGTTTGCGCAGAAGTCTGCGTCTGCTGCGCCTGGACCCAGCTTCACCTTCTCAAGCTCCGCCCCCAGCCAAAGCCCCCGCCTCTTCCTCCTCCTCCAAGGGGCGGAGCTCAGCGGTAGCCCAGCGGCTCTCCGTAACCCGTCTGCGGGCCGATCCGCAAACCAGTACCTCATTTTCTCCTGTCCGCACATTCACATGGACACATGCTTAAAATAACACGGCTGGGCCTCATCCATGAATCACCAGTTAATCGTTCATATTCAGTCTTATGCATAAATCACAATCAATGCGTCAGACTGGATTCATGAACGATTCACGTAGAAATGAATCCTCGTGTTTCACGAACGACATCCTAAAACGCTCAGCCAAACGACGGGCAGGTTTGACAGAACTTGAAGATTTAGTTATTTAGAGTGTGTCTTCTGATTATGTTTCGTGATCTTTTTCACTCGTTTTACCTCAAACACTCATCGGTGGGACGCTACAGGAACCTCTTTGACCTCAGGATCTGGAGTTTAGGCTTTCTTTGAATGAGTTGTATTTTTTGTAGAATTGGTTTGAATGGGTCGGGATCAGAAACACTGACGGGATCTCACTGGTTCTCTGTGCATTGAGCGTGTGATCGTTAGGGAAGACGAGTCTAGGGAATATATACACACACATGCTGTTTGTTTGATTTAACAACCGTTAAATACCTCAGACACCTGATGAATGTCTCAATCGGCCCTCTGTGGGGTCTGCACAAACCAATCATTAATCTGGATCTCAGGACAGGGTTTAAAGATGTGGGTGAATCTCATGAAAACCCAAATAACATTTATAATGCATGCACATTTGATCTTTTCTTTCATATATATATGCATGCATATTTTAGATTTTAATAATTTAATATAAAAGAGAATCTCATGATTTCATCAAATTTATAAGAAATAAAAAAATGTGCATTATTTGAAAAGTTTGTGATCAGTAAGATTTTTAATGAAGTCTCTTCTGCTCATC
Source organism: Oxygymnocypris stewartii (assembly GCA_003573665.1). Taxonomy (NCBI): domain Eukaryota; kingdom Metazoa; phylum Chordata; class Actinopteri; order Cypriniformes; family Cyprinidae; genus Oxygymnocypris; species Oxygymnocypris stewartii. The sequence continues at coordinate 47,383 of QVTF01023814.1, read as the reverse complement.
AAGCTGTATTTATTTGATCAAAAATACAGAAAAAAACTCATATTGTTGCAATTTATAATATTGGTTTCCTGTTTTATATACTTAAATACTGTATTTCTGTGACACAGCGCTGAATCTTTGATGAATTAAAAGTTTAAGAGCATTTATTCAAAATATACGTTTTTTAAGATCTCTTTTTATCCATTTAACACATCCTTGCTATTAAAAAAATACATTTTATAAAAAATATATATATTTACTGACCCCCCCCAACTTTGGAATATTAATGTATATTGTAACACGGAAGTTCTATTTTAAAATAAACCCTAATCTTTTTAATTTGTATTTATCAAAGAATCTAGAAATAAAGTATCACTGGTTCCAAAAAAGATATTAAGCAGCAAAACTATTGTGAATAGTATATTATTATGATTTCTGAAGATCATGTGACTGAAGACTGGAGTAATGATGCTGAAAATACAGCTGCATCACTTAAATTAATTATATATTAAAATAGAAATTTTAAATTGCAATTTTTTTTTCACAAATTACATATTTCTGTATTTCTGATCCAATATATACAGCCTTGATGAACATAGGAAACTTCAAACTTTTGAACGGCAGTGTATCATTTTTTGTATTTCATTTTTATTATACGTATGTATATGCACATATTTTAATAAATATATGTAAGCACATATATAATTTTATAGTATAAATGTAATTGTATATTATATTTTTTAATTTAATTTTTATAAATATGTACATATACATATATATATGCATATCATATTCAAATAACAGTCACAGCATAATAAACAGGCATCATTTTCTTAATGCAAAATATATTTCTTCCAGTGGATTTTGGATCAAAACGTCATGTTTTTTGAGGTTTGGTGAGATTCACTCATGCATGTGATGAAGGTGTAACCATGCAATCATTCCTCAAGCAAACCGTCGTGTTTCTTCCACACTGATGTTTGTCTCATGTTTTTGCTTTCCGTATCAGGAAGGCGTCTCTCTCAGGAAGCACTGTGCTGTTTTTAAGATGATAATCAGTGGTGGAGATTTACACTACATACCTCACGTTTCTGCGCAGAATCCTTTCTCTTTGTGGCGAAACCATTTGTACAATCAGGTGTCCAAACCTGCTCACCTTAACCAGATCGACCTGCTGCACAGCTAGACACCAAAGACCTCCCAGGTCAAAGGTCATGATTGTGATGTAATGGGTCAGGTGACCTTTGATTCCTCTCTGATCCTCCATGTTTGCTGATGTTGAACTGGATTAAAAACCTTGTGCAGAGTCTTTGTCCCAGTTTTATATTTGTGTCTTATGCTACAGGTTTTATAGAGCTATAAATGGTTTCCAGGAGCCAGAAACAATGTCATATTTCCATATTTCCACTGATGTTCAGATCTGTGGAAGCTTATTTCAGTCTAATAAAATTAAAAATTCCAACTTTTTATCTAAAAATTATGACTTTTTTCATGCAACGATGATCATTTTTTGAGATATAAACTTGCAATTGCCTGAGAATTCTGAAATTCTGTTAACCTTTTTATATTCAGTGGCAGAAAAAAAAGTTCTGACAAAAATGTAATATTTGCAAAATGTGAACTTGCAATTATATGTATTTATTCATTCATTCATTCATATCCACCATTTAACATCTGTGAGCCTGGAGCACAAAAGCAGTCATAAGCAGCACAGATATATTTAGTCAACAATACATTGTATGGGTCAAAATTATACATTTTTCTTTTATGCCAAAAATCATTAGATATTAAGATCATGCTCCATGAAGATATTACCTATCAAAAACGTAATTATTGATTAATAATATGCATTGCTAAGAGTCATTTAAACAAATTTAAAGATGATTTTCTCAATATTTCTCAATATATATTGTCCTATCATAACTCAAAAATTGACCCTTGTGACTGGTTTTGTGCTCCAGGGTCACGTGATTTCTTCAGTCCTGAATATACGGTGAGTGTTCGGCAACGCGATCACGTGATGCACGTATTCATTTTACAATTCCAAGACAATACTTCCAAAAGTATTAAAATCATGTAAATTAAAAACCACAAAAATACCTCTGTTTATATGTGACCCTCTCGGTCTCAAAATCTAATTATGAGCAAACAAGCATCAAAGTTTGACTTCTACCATTATTTCACTATAGTTTCAAACTTACTCAGTCAATATTAAAGATGTAAAGGTTACATTGTCACAGAATGTTCTTTACCATATGAAGGATTTAGCAAATCACAAAAAATGACTTAAGCTGTGTTTTCACAGAGAGGGTCACATATAACGAAAGACCTGTCCAACATCATTTTATTGCTAAATGTAGCAACTTTTTCTTCCAAAAGCGCCTAGCAACAAAATGTAGCCATTTTTTTTAAATGTATTTGATAAGTGACTAAAATAATAAAAAGGAACATCTACCATTTAAATGACACAAAAAGAGGAAACCAAAGAAGCCGAGTGGTACACACATCACGTGAATTAAGTTCAGCTATTTTCAATTGTTTCATTTAATGATAATACTAAAAAATTGTTTCGTAATTTATTAATTGTTCATTTATGACACACTTTGTTAATAGCTTCGTTAAGTGTCCAGAGCAGTGCTTCCCAAACTGTGGGCCGTAGCTAGACTAAATCTAAATATTTCAATAATTAAAATATTCTAATTGTTCTAAAATGTGATGTGAAATAATCCATGTAGAATACTGCAAACAGTCCAGTTTTTGATACAGCGAAATCGTTTTGATCTATTTTTAATTTTAATCGTTGGATAAATGAGTCTGCTAAATTGGCTTAATCACGCGTGAATAAATTATCTCTGCAATATTGCATCGTTTCGAGCGCCAAAAAATGAATTGCAAGATTATTTGAATAGCGCTTTTTATGATAGCATCGATATTGCATTAAAGACTCCTGTTATGAGTGCTGAAGACCTCCAAGAGACATCATCCACACATGCTGAGGTCCTGAACATATTTCAGTTCTTTTTTCATTTCTGAGGCCTGTTATTTTTCGTTTTTTGGCGCTCGAAACGATGCAATATTGCAGAGATAATTTATTCACGCGTGATTAAGCCAATTTAGCAGACTCATTTATCATGATACAGCGATTATACTGAACTAACCACATTTTGCCAAAAGTTAATTATATTGAGTTTTTACAATATAAATCTATTTTAGACACTTCATTTGCTGTGAAGTTGCTTTGCAACGATTGTATCATAAAAAGCGCTATTCAAATAATCTTGAATGATACAGTGATTCTGAAATAGTGTGTACTCTATTCATTGCCAGACAATTTGATCTACCATATATCTCGATGTAGATATATCAGTATATCTGAATTTTGTTCACAGTATTTGTATTTATGTCTGTTTCAAAAACTGACCACTGAGATGAACCTGTCTTACAAAGTGCACAGTGCCTGAAAACATAACATTTCTGGACTTCTGGAAATAATAGAAATACATAAACAAACTAATAATCTGACACAGTGCCTAAAAATAAAATGAAACGATGCAATATTGCAGAGATAATTTATTCACGCGTGATTAAGCCAATTTAGCAGACTCATTTATCCAACGATTAAAATAGATCAAAACGATTTCGCTGTATCAAAAACTGGACTGTTTGCAGTATTCTACATGGATTATTTCACATCACATTTTAGAACAATTAGAATATTTTAATTATTGAAATATTTAGATTTAGTCTAGCTACGGCCCACAGTTTGGGAAGCACTGCTCTGGACACTTAACGAAGCTATTAACAAAGTGTGTCATAAATGAACAATTAATAAATTACGAAACTATTTTTTAGTATTATCATTAAATGAAACAATTGAAAATAGCTGAACTTAATTCACGTGATGTGTGTACCACTCGGCTTCTTTGGTTTCCTCTTTTTGTGTCATTTAAATGGTAGATGTTCCTTTTTATTATTTTAGTCACTTATCAAATACATGTAAAAAAAATGGCTACATTTGGTTGCTAGGCGCTTTTGGAAGAAAAGGTTGCTGGTAGTCTGAAAAGTTGCTACATTTAGCAATAAAATGATGTTGGACAGGTCTTTCGTTATATGTGACCCTCTCTGTGAAAACACATGCTTAAGTCATTTTTTGTGATTTGCTAAATCCTTCATATGGTAAAGAACATTCTGTGACAATATAACCTTTATATCTTTAATATTGACTGAGTAAGGTCATGTCAAAAGTTTGAAACTGTGGGAGCACACTTGTTTTTTTTTGTTGGCCATAAATTCATCAAACTTCCTTGATTAAAAAATGATATGCTTCAAGAAATCGTAAGTTTCGGTCGATCAAAATAAACCTAAAGATGCAACGTATGATTGACGCGTCACGAGTTATTGCGCACTCAGCTCCTGCGGCTGTGGATGGCTTTTAGGCCGCTATGATTTAGTCAACAAGGAAATCCTGTTCGTGGATGAATGATTGGATTTATTGTATGGCTCGCGCGCTCTGGTGACTGATTGGATGGCTCGCGCGCTCTGGTGACTGATTGGATGGCACGCGCGCTCTGGTGACTGATTGGATGGCACGCGCGCTCTGGTGACTGATTGGATGGCTCGTGCGCTCTGGTGACTGATTGGATGGCACGCGCGCTCTGGTGACTGATTGTATGGCTCGCGCTCTGGTGACTGACTGGATGGCTCGCGCGCTCTGGTGACTGATTGGATGACTGATTGGATGACTCGCGCGCTCTGGTGACTGATTGGATGGCACGCGCTGCTCTGGTGACTGATTGGATGGCTCGCGCGCTCTGGTGACTGATTGGATGACTCGCGCGCTCTGGTGACTGATTGTATGACTCGCGCGCTCTGGTGACTGATTGGATGACTCGCGCGCTCTGGTGACTGACTGGATGGCACGCGCGCTCTGGTGACTGATTGGATGGCTCGCGCGCTCTGGTGACTGACTGGATGGCACGCGCGCTCTGGTGACTGATTGGATGGCACGCGCGCTCTGGTGACTGATTGGATGACTCGCGCGCTCTGGCGACTGATTGTATGGCTCGCGCGCTCTGGTGACTGGAGTTAAGCACGTGCAGGGCGGAGTATGGATCTACTCTCACTCGCTCTAATAAGGATTGCACACGTGGATTCTCGGAGCAAGAGGATCGAGGATTTTGGATCTGTTTGATGACATCGAACCGGTAGGACATGGCTTGTAGTTTCCCTGAGTGTTTGAAACGGCTCGACAGGTTCTGTGTGCTGTTGATGTAGCGCTGATGGTTTGTTTTGAGTCGTTGTTTGAGAGAAGCAGCGTCTTCTTTGATCATGTGTTTTGTTTTGGATTATGCTCACGTGTTTGCGTGTTTTGAACAGACGTGTTGAAAGTCTAGGGTGGCTGATGATTGGTTGAAAGTGGTGTCAAATAAAATCTGATACATCATTGGTTAAAAACGTAAACAAGCCTCCACGTGCTGGCTACGTCATATCATAACGGTAACATGCCGAAAACGTCAAAACTCATTTTTTGGGACTGTGTTTATTGTAATGTATTTTGGGTTGACTTTTACAATTTTGTTTAAAAAAATATTTATATTCAAATTTCTGTATAACCCCCCCAATTTTTTTTTTTTTGGTTACTCTTTGAATTTAGACTACAAATTTATTATTAATCTATTGCTATTTCTTGCTCAATTTTACATTCATAAATGTAAATCTTCAAAGAAAACTCATTTTTTTATTTTCAGGAAATATTTTGATGTGCATGTAAACTCGTTTAATAATTATATTGCATGTAAGTTATATAAGCTAATTTAGTATGCTTTGGATTATTGTTTGTAACCCTCATTGTTTTTTGTTCTTTCTTTATCTTTATTTTATTTCTGCATAATAATAATAATAATAATAATAATAAAAAAAACGTCAGACCTCATTTAATCCGGAATGGACAAAATTCGTGGATTTTGCACACTGTGTGTGTGTCTGTGAAATGTGTATTAATCTATGTTTCGAATTCAGTATTAGTTTATTCATGTATTTCCAGAAGTCCAGAAATGTTATATTTTCAGGCACTGTGCCAGATTATTAGTTTATTTATGTATTTATATTATTTCCAGAAGTCCAGAAATGTTATGTTTTCAGGCACTGTGTCAGATTATTAGTTTATTCATGTATTTCTATTATTTACAGAAGTCCAGAAATGTTATGATTTCTCATAACATCCTCTAATCCTCATTAGAGCGAGTGAGAGTAGATCCATACTCCGCCTCTGCACGTGCTTAACTCCAGTCACCAGAGCGCGTGTGCCATCCAAATCAGTCACCAGAGCGCGCGTGCCACCCAATCAGTCACCAGAGCGCGCGTGCCATCCAATCAGTCACCAGAGCGCGCGAGCAATCCAATCAGTCACCAGAGCGCGCGTGCCAACCCAATCAGTCACCAGAGCGCGCGTGCCACCCAATCAGTCACCAGAGCGCGCGTGCCATCCAATCAGTCACCAGAGCGCGCGTGCCACCCAATCAGTCACAGAGCGCGCGTGCCATTCCAGTCAGTCACCAGAGCGCGCGAGGACATCCAATCAGTCACCAGAGCGAGCGAGACATCCAATCAGTCACCAGAGCGCGCGTGCCACCCAATCAGTCACCAGAGCGAGCGTGCCATCCAATCAGTCACCAGAGCGCGCGTGCCCACCCAATCAGTCACCCAGAAGCGCTGCCATCCAATCAGTCACCAGAGCGCGCGTGCCACCCAATCAGTCACCAGAGCGCGCGTGCCATCCCAATCAGTCACCAGAGCGCGCGAGCCATCCAATCAGTCACCAGAGCGCGCGTGCCACCCAATCAGTCACCAGAGCGCGCGTGCCACCCAATCAGTCACCAGAGCGCGCGTGCCACCCAATCAGTCACCAGAGCGAGCGGCCATCCAATCAGTCACCAGAGCGCGCGTGCCATCCAATCAGTCACCAGAGCGCGCGTGCCATCCAATCAGTCACCAGAGCGCGCGTGCCACCCAATCAGTCACCAGAGCGCGCGTGCACCCAATCAGTCACCAGAGCGAGCGTGCCATCCAATCAGTCACCAGAGCGCGCGTGCCATCCAATCAGTCACCAGAGCGCGCGTGCCATCCAATCAGTCACCAGAGCGCGCGTGCCACCCAATCAGTCACCAGAGCGCGCGTGCCACCCAATCAGTCACCAGAGCGCGCGTGCCACCCAATCAGTCACCAGAGCGCGCGTGCCACCCAATCAGTCACCAGAGCGCGCGTGCCACCCAATCAGTCACCAGAGCGCGCGTGCCACCCAATCAGTCACCAGAGCGCGAGCCATCCAATCAGTCACCAGAGCGCGCGTGCCACCCAATCAGTCACCAGAGCGCGCGTGCCACCCAATCAGTCACCAGAGCGCGCGAGCCATCCAATCAGTCACCAGAGCGCGCGTGCCATCCAATCAGTCACCAGAGCGCGCGTGCCACCCAATCAGTCACCAGAGCGCGCGTGCCACCCAATCAGTCACCAGAGCGAGCGTGCCATCCAATCAGTCACCAGAGCGCGCGTGCCACCCAATCAGTCACCAGAGCGCGCGTGCCACCCAATCAGTCACCAGAGCGCGCGTGCCACCCAATCAGTCACCAGAGCGCGCGTGCCACCCAATCAGTCACCAGAGCGCGCGTGCCACCCAATCAGTCACCAGAGCGCGCGTGCCATCCAATCAGTCACCAGAGCGCGCGTGCCATCCAATCAGTCACCAGAGCGCGCGTGCCACCCAATCAGTCACCAGAGCGTGCGGCCACCCAATCAGTTCACCAGAGCGCGCGTGCCACCCAATCAGTCACCAGAGCGCGCGTGCCACCCAATCAGTCACCAGAGCGCGCGTGCCATCCAATCAGTCACCAGAGCGCGCGTGCCACCCAGTCAGTCACCAGAGCGCGCGTGCCATCCAGTCAGTCACCAGAGCGCGCGTGCCACCCAGTCAGTCACCAGAGCGCGCGTGCCATCCAGTCAGTCACCAGAGCGCGCGTGCCATCCAGTCAGTCACCAGAGCGCGCGTGCCATCCAATCAGTCCGACACAGAGCGCGCGTGCCATCCAATCAGTCACCAGAGCGCGCGTGCCATCCAATCAGTCACCAGAGCGCGCGAGCCATCCAATCAGTCACCAGAGCGCGCGTGCCATCCAATCAGTCACCAGAGCGCGCGTGCCACCCAATCAGTCACCAGAGCGCGCGTGCCATCCAATCAGTCACCAGAGCGCGCGTGCCACCCAATCAGTCACCAGAGCGCGCGTGCCATCCAATCAGTCACCAGAGCGCGCGTGCCATCCAATCAGTCACCAGAGCGCGCGTGCCATCCAATCAGTCACCAGAGCGCGTGTGCCATCCAGTCAGTCACCAGAGCGCGCGTGCCATCCAGTCAGTCACCAGAGCGTGCGTGCCATCCAGTCAGTCACCAGAGCGCGCGTGCCATCCAGTCAGTCACCAGAGCGCGCGAGCCATCCAATCAGTCACCAGAGCGCGCGTGCCACCCAATCAGTCACCAGAGCGCGCGTGCCATCCAATCAGTCACCAGAGCGCGCGTGCCATCCAATCAGTCACCAGAGCGCGCGTGCCATCCAATAAATCCAATCATTCATCCACGAACAGGATTTCCTTGTTGACTAAATCGTAGCGGCCTAAAAGCCATCCACAGCCGCAGGAGCTGATTGCGCAATAACTCGTGACGCGACAATCATACGTTGCATCTTTAGGTTTATTTTGATCGACCGAAACTTACGATTTCTTGAAGCATATCATTTTTTAATCAAGGAAGTTTGATGAATTTATGGCCAACAAAAAAACAAGTGTGCTCCCACACTCACCCCCCACAACAGGAGCTTTAATTCTCACATAATTAGTGCACTCCCGAATTTTCCCACGGTCACATGACATCACACGTGCTCCTATAACAGGTTTGAACAGACATTAAGTGGGAAAAAGCTTGGTCACATTCTGTATTTCTAACAAACTTAGGGAAATACATTTGAAAATCCCTCATAACAGTTATGTTAGTAATTATACTCAGTCAAAATGTATGGATATTGATGGAAACTGCTCTTTTTATTCAGATCAACCAGAAAAATTTGTACATATTTTCTACGAATGTAACTATTCCAAAACATATCCCTGTATGTCCAAGAAAAAACTGCTTATATTTGTGATTTGAATTCAAAATGTTTCATTTTATTTTGAATCAAAAAAGCATATCCGTTAACTTGATTTTATTTGGTAAGTTTCATATCCATAAAAGTAAAATAAATAATTCTACAGCTTGTTTGAAGGTTTTTATGGTTGATGTACATTCATATATGAACTCTCTTTAGTTTATAGATGTCGTAAACATGTAAAGATACACTTGTATTTGCTAAAGAGCTGAATTTAGTTGAAAAAAGATCTAATACATGATGAATTTTGGATTATTGGCATTTAGTTGCTTTATTTTCTTTGTATTCTTGTTAAAATGTATACTTATATATTTAATGTAGACTGTAAACCCACGGTTATTTTTCATTTTTATTTATTTATTTATGTTTTTATTTGGATATCTTGATGTAATTGTATTTTTACTATAATATATATATATATATATATATAACAGGTTTGAATATTCGCGTTTTACTGAATAAAGCAATCAGTCAGTCAGACACACAGACACTCTTTATGTTTTATTACATGATGAATGTTTAGTGTATTATTATATTTCTCTTCTGACACGCATTGCTCATGTTAACTCCTGGTTCACCTCGAGGTGGCGCTCGTGCGCAGACTCAGATTAACACGTGCTGTTCGCTCTTTAAACATGGCTTTCTGTGCTCGTGTTCAGATCTGATCCAGGTTTATCTGGAGATATGCATTGCCTGCGTCTGTTTGCTTGATT
>QVTF01023814.1:0-32500 GCA_003573665.1 Oxygymnocypris stewartii | reverse complement strand
CTGACCGTCCTGTTATAGCCTTCCTCTGAAGACTCACACCTGTACTCCCCTTCATGAGTCGTGTTCATGCTGTCGATGAGGTACAAGCAGCTGTGCTCGGAGCGAACACACTCCTCACGTGCTTTACCGTGGTGCCAGTGGTATGAGGCGTGGTGTGATGTCACCGGGCAGAGGAGGAAGTGTTTAGAGGACGGAGAGACGAGGATCACTGGCAGCTTGTCACTGATTTCAGTCTTAGACGGTGCAGCTTCAGGCGTATCTGTGGGACGGATGTGATGCATTTGTTCATTTTTGACATAAATGAGTGAATCTGTAAAAAACATGTGAGCTGTCAATCCCGATTTATACAATTCTGAGATGGCAGATTATAGAAACTAGTTGATTATAAATGTATTCTATTCAATACCTATACATTTAAATAGAAATATAATGGGTTATTTGTCTCAAGATGGTTTTGTTGGAATGGGCACATGCTAATGTCAGACTCTAGGGATGCACGATATTATCAGACTCATATCGGAATCGGCCGATAATACTTTAAATGTAAATATCGGCATCGGCCCGACATGAAAACTTATGCCGATATGTTTTGCCGATAAGAGGAATGCATGAACTCACATGTGCTCAGGGTGTGCTAGCGATTATATCAACAGTGTGACTCGTTCTCGAAGCAAAGTTTTGTGTGAACGACTATTATATCCGCTGTATTTAATCTGTGAAAGCACGTACAGAATGTGTTAAGCCATACTTACTGCAGTGTTTGATGTCCTGGACTGGGTTTCTGTGGAAAAGAGGACACATAACTGAGATGAGGATTGGTATATTCATAAAGGGTTTTTTGGGGTAAGTGAATCATGCGGTGTGGGCGGGGGAACGAATGTTAATGATTCAGTGGCAGAAAATAAGGACATGAGTGGAAATCTCCAAAAATGAGTTAATGTGGTCGAACAGGTAAAGTTTATCAGTGGTTGAGGTTTCAGAATGATTGTATGTGGAATCAACAAGTCAAGCGTCACTATTACTAGTGCTTAAAATGATTTGAACACACCTCAAACACACGAATGAACTTTAGTGTGTAGACTCAAACCAGCATGAAACCACTTTACAATTACCCATAACACTCCAGCATCACTGCACAACTCTCTGAGCTTCAGTTACAGCGGCTTTGAGCTTTAGCCTAAAACACATGTGTGATCAGGAAGGAAGCGTGTGTGTGTGTGTGTGTGTGCAGAGGTCTTACATCGCTCTGGAGGTGCAGTGCAAACCCTCCCAACCGCAGTAGGGGTCTCGAGATAATCTGCATTCATCGCACTCATCTCCATAAAGACACGTCTGTAGGTCAATCTGAGCGACCTCGTTACTGGAACTCACATACAGACGCCTCTGAGAAATCAAACACAGCGTTAAGATCAATCATAGATTTCAAAGAACTAAATAAAGAAAATAGCCTAATAAAAACAAACAACTGAAGCTCGCATATGCCTGCATTTATAATCATTGAAAGTGAAATAAAACTCTGTGAAACATCATGCGCTCATTGTTATGATCACTGACACTCTGAATAATATCTATATTTTTGCATATGGCTGAAGCTTTTATTCAAAGTGACTTGCATTCCATGGAATATAATAATTTCATCAGATTATGCGTTCCTGGGAATTGAACCTATGACCTTGGCGTTGCTCTACTGGTTAGTAGAGATTGGTATCATTAGATTGGCGTCATTACTAAATTTAATTATTGATTTTAGGTACTTTAGGACACTATGTTGTTTTTGTATTATTGTCTATTTAATTGCAACCAGTGTTGGGTATGTTACTTTCAAAAAGTAATTAATTACAATTACTAATTACATCATTAATCGTGTGTTTAAATTACTAATTATTACTCTGTCTGAAAAGTTATTTAGTTACACAATAAGTAACGTAATTATTCAAATCGCTAATTAGGCTACATCTTAAAATACCTATAAACCTTAAAGCACAGACAATAGAAATTAAACTCAATTATATCATATTATTTTTTATTATATTAATAATATAATATTATTTAAATTCGAGTCAAACAAGGAATAGTTTAGCCTTTTAGCTTTAAGTCAACTGTAACACTTACATTTTTTATAGAAAAATGTAACTTTCTTTAAATAGAAATACTCTGAATGTCTGAATAACACAAAAGTTTAAAGTTCAATAATATATTTCTGTTTGGCAAGATGTTCAGGAAAAGCCCAACTAATAAAATCCATACAGGTTTATTTAAAATAACACGTTAATTAATTAATTATAGAAATGATCTTCTCTGCTGAATAAAGCACGTCTTCTGATCTCAATCCCAGCTTATTCCTCTTTCAAAAACCATGAAAATGAGATTAATGTTGATTATTTATGAATCTATGTTTTTGTATCTAGGTGAGGGCAGGGGACTGATATAATGAGCTCAGATACTGGAGAGGGTCACATGTTGATCTGTTTTAGTTTAGTTTCCATGTCCTAGTTTTCCTTAGTCGAGTTAATTATCTCCTAGTTAGCTCCTGACTAGTTAGTTAGAAAGCTGTTTCTGTTTCCCCATGATTACATGTAGTCTGTGTTCTCCTCTGGTTGTTTTGATCTATGTGTGGTGCTACCCGGATCACTTCTGCGTCTTGTTTGGATTTTTATTAAAAGACGTTGATTGCACTCGTTCATCGCGCAATTTACTAAAAGTTGAAGAAAAAAAATGTGTTGAAAACTATGAAACGTTTTTTTTTATTTTATTTTTTATATTTATATTTATTATTATATTATATGTATATATTTTTTTTTACCAAACTCTGTTTTTTCAATGTTTTTTTTTTTTTTTATTTAACAATTTTAATGGTTTAATGAAATGTTTACAATCAGAAAGCATGTCTAATAAACTGAATTCATAAAACATATTATTTTCCTTTACAATAATAGAGGCCTATATTTTTTTCAGAAGTTCTGGTAATCAAATGAAAAACATTTGAACCCTAAAGCATTCAAAACGGTGGTTTTATTCCTCTAAAAATAACGTTTTGATTTTATCATGAGTATATAGTGATATATTTCAATCACAATTTCTTCAAGTTAAGAACCCAAGCTTTTATTTTGAAGGGTTGCATGTGTAGTTTTTGCTGTGTGTATGTGATAAAGCTACGAGTCACAGTGCTTCAGGCACTCCTGCTTTGGTTTGGAAGTGAAGCGTTGGGTGTTATTTCACGTGGTACCTGCGAAGCGTCCAGCAGCATGCTGGTGATGTGCGTCCCTCGTGGAAACGGCAGATACTCCGCAATCACAAAAACAGGCTTTTCCAGCACTTTATGAACCCCTCCGCTTTCTGTGAGGAACACATTACATCAGGACATTAACTAGTCTGTATAGCCCACATGAACAAATACTAGTGTTTTTGAACCATACTATAGTAAAGTGTGGTATACTATAGTATTTACAACACATTGTTAATGAGCGCTGTAGCACATTAACTGTAGTCGACTGATAAACTGTAGATGTTACTACAGTAAACTGTACTGTATTGTAATACACTTAGTACAGTATTGGATAAAGTCATTTGTTTATATTACTATACTCGTTATATTACCACAGCACTATAGAATCAGCACAACAAATTAGTATGGTTTTAAAACACTATAGTATTTTTTAATTGCATGCTAAACGTCACATAAAGCGATCTACATTAAGTACATGACTAACACATTTTATTCACATGAAGATTTACATTGCATGTTGCTTTTGCGTGAAATAATCATGCTTTAATCATGCATGTTACAATGCGATATATTAGGTAGCATAATTTTGCTATATAGTGTTTGGAACAGCTTTAATGTCTGATGCCTAACGATGACACCTACTTAGCTCACTAGGGTTTGAAACTATTAGATTGTGCAACTTTGATAACTCATGCTACACTCCTCATAGTTATCATTCATTCAGCCTCAGTCGTCTGACTTTATCAGTGATTCATTACATTTCTCCTTGTCTTTACAAGAACCTTGCCTGCAGCAGTTACTCATCTAAATGTGGAACTGATAGGAGAATGGTTTAAATCAACATGAAGCTGCATTTACATCCCATAAAACCTCTGTTATGAGAGAAAGAGGATGTTTGACGAGAAGCACTTCATAATAATCGACACATCCGTAAGCCCCGCCCCCTAGTTACTGTTGTTGACTCAAACAAACAGCGATCCCTTAATTACTGGTACTGACTGGTACTTACAAACCCTTGCAAAGCAGCTTTACAGTAAATTATACGTTTTACATCAGATTTAGGAGAAGGTTATTAGTGATGACTATGGCAGAAATGTACAGTCTACTAATTACAAGTAATTAAACAGATGGAGAATAACTGCAATGAGTATATGTTTACGATTAAACTAGTGCTGTTAACTGATTAATCGCGATTAATCGCATCCAAAATAAAGTTTGTTTACATAATATGTGCGAGTACTGTGTATATTTATTATGAATATATAAATACACATACATACAGTACATATATTGCAAATATTTACATGCATAAAATATATACATGCATGTATTTATAGATACACAATAAATCTATACAGTACATATATATTATGTAAACAATTATTTATTTTGGATTAATCGCATCCAAAATAAAGGTTTTTTACATAATATGTGTGTGTACTGTGTATATTTATTATGTGTGTGTGTGTGTGTGTGTATATATATATATATATATATATATATATACAGTATATATTTTGAAAATATTTAATTAAATATATATTCATATTATATATAAATATAAAAGTTTTCTTAAATATATACATGCATGTGTGTATTTTTACATAAATAATAAATATATACAGTACATGGATATATATATCATATATATTGCTGTTCCATCAGCAGCAGCTGCCCCTAAAGTCCATATTAAGCAGAATCCTTAATGAAACTGAATCATTAAATGAAATGAAATTCACGTACCTAAAGACAGAAGCAGGACGGTGTGGCCTCGCACCCGGTCCACCTGTATATGAGTGTAATGACGGTGTTTGAACAGCAGGGGGCCGTTCTCTGGCATCACCCACTCCTTCATCTCTGGACGGTCCTTCATCAACCCCAGCACTTCACCGCTTAGACGAGTACTGTCCGGCACACACTAAAGGAACGAGTGTTAGAAACCATCATTACTGTTGTTCGGACTACACAGCTCAACGGCCGGCTTTGATATATTTACGGTATTAAATTGACCAAATATCATCATGGAACATGGGTAGTGATCGACAGATATAGATTTTTTATAACCGATACCGATTATTTGTACGTTTATGTACCTGATAACCGATATTATTTACTGTTATAAAGTACATAAATAACAGAGTGAAGCTTTGATTTTTCCTCCTTTCGGTCGTCTTAACAACAAACAACTGTTGAAAATTAACATTCTTTCATTTAAATTTAATCTTCAAATTACAACAATAAAAACATTTTATTTATAAAAAGCATCATCAGCGACACTGATATTAACAATAAGCAAAAGAATGTGTTCAAATGGAGGAAATAAAGGACAGAAGTCATATAAATTCATTTTAAACTTCAGTTTTAGGTTTATAATCTGTTTAATAGACTAAAGAGTGAAGAATAATTCACTGAATAATATTCTCTGGAATATTGAAATAAGCTATAACAAACAAAACATAACCATTTCTTAACTGTTTTATCAGAATTATTAAAATGTTTTTAACTAAATTATGAAAACTGCTGACAGCGCGGTTTATCTATTTACACAGAACTATACTCAAACTGCGATCGCTTGCGGAGATAATAAATCATTAATTTAGATAGAGATGTATTTATTTAGATGTTTATTGGTGAAATAATGGTTCTATAGTAAATGTTAATATAATTTAGTGTGTTTCAAACGAGTGAATCTTGTATAAAGTTACATGCGGTGGCCGTGCTGGAGCTTCTCCTGAGTGAACAGTGTGTGTGTGTGTGTGTGTGTGTGTGTGTGTGTGTGTGTGTGTGTGTGTGTGTGTCCACTGCTCCAGGTGAGTGTGTGTGTGTGTGTGTGTTTGTGTGTGTGTGCACTTGGATGGGTCAAATACAGAGAACACATTTCACTGCTGGTTATACTCTGTATAATTGTGTATGAGACTAATAAAAAAAAATATATATATATTTTTTTTTTTACCGATATCCGATTATGGTAAAATGCTTAAATATCTGTAAAAATATCGGTAAACCGATATATCGGTCGATCTCTAAACATGATCTTAATATCCTAATGATTTTTGGCATGAAAGAAACATGTATCATTTTGACCCATTGTTGGCTGTTGCTACAAATATACATATGCTGCTTATGACTGCTTTTGTGCTCCAGGGCCACATATGGTTTATATTTTGCAATGATGATAAAAACAATCAAGCAGTTGCGTTTTGCTCATTTTTACCGTTCCAGGCCGGTGATCCGCAGGAACCTTGACCGAGTTAAATTCAGAGGAATTGAAGATTCTGCTGATCTCAGTCATGTTATAAACGCACACAGCACTCATGTTCCTGTAAACAGAGACAGAGCTTTACACTTGAGACACATGCGAGCACATCAGCTGCACATTCTGTCTTTGTTTCATCAGTGTTTGTGGAACGGATGTTTTCTGGACCTTTAACACTCGGCTGACTGTAGCATAGCCTCATGTGACTCGCTAACACTCATGTTTGCTTTTTACACTCATGTGACGGCAAATTCAAAAGACAAACAGACACATATTGGAGTTTTTCAGGGATATTTACACACATTTGAACTATCAACTATAGAGGACAGTGTTGGGGAAAGTCACTTTTAAAAGTAATGCTATAAAATATTGCATTACTCCCAAAAAAAAGTAACTAATTGTGTTGCTTTTTATGGAAAGTAATGCATTATGTTACTTTTGGGTTGCTTTTTCTCATCCGGCCTGATTGTTTTTAATATCAAAAGTAGTATTTTTGGCAAATGTAAAAGGCTTTCACACCAAAAGTCGAATGATTACGCATGAAATGTAAAAGCAGCTCAAAACAAACTTTTCAGATGTGCTGCCATTCTGGGTTGCATTAAAGGGATCCCTTGGTATTAAGAGCTTAATATAACATAAATTATGTGTCTTATTTGTATATGTAGTAGAAAACCCCTTTAAAGATGTTATTTAAATAATCAAAATAGTTTTTGGACTATGGGGGGGGGGCGCCATTATTTAAGTGCACAGTGCATTCTGCGTCGATGACGTCAATAAGCTACTGGCGCTTATTTCTATAGTCTTTGACTTTTTACCCAAACACAACTCAGAAAATAAAATACTGATACAATACCACATTGTGTGGCTTTTGGTTGTAATTCTCAGTCGAAGGGCAACAAGAGAAGCAAAGTAAGACTTTCCTAGCGATAAGAAGAGGAGAAGAGATGCCTGTGGACGTATAAAACTACCTAAAGACCCGCTTCTTTCTCTCTCTCCACTTTAGCGCTGATGCCTTCGAGTGTTTAGTAGAGCACAGCTCCTGACAGAGCTTACGAACGACTGAGACGAGAAACGCTAGATGCCATCTGTTAGGATGAAAACAGTTTCTCAGCGCGGATCTTACTCGATATCAGAGGCGTTTAGACTCCTTGTGAGGGAAAGCATCCATGGTACAGCATTTGGTTTAAGCCAATACTTATATCCACCTCCACCGGTGAGCTCTTTCAGTCGCTGTGGTCATCATATCAGTGTTTTATTTTCCCAGTTGTCTGTGTTGTGGTAAAAATAGCATCAGGTAGCGCTCTAGCTCACGAGTGCAACCAAAAATGGCGCCCCCGTAGTCCAAAATATGTACAAAACATTGATTTTTTTTTTAAATAACATACAAATTCATGTGTTTTCTACTACATATTTTGGCTAAGATACATCAGTTACGTAATATTAACCCATACACGTCTTAATACCCAGGGATCTCTTTAAGAATAAGATGCAAGAGAAGAAAGTTCACCACTCTTACTTCGATGAAACACAGACGTTATGTTTATCTGAGGTCATTTTTGCTTAGTATGGTTGAATTGGATCATTGAAGGTCAGCAGCAAAGACACTCGTAAATAAAATGGGATTAGAGCATATTTAATTATTGCAGGTTTGTATAATATTCTGAGTTTGCGTTTCAGTGTTTTTATTGATTTTGAGGAATACTGAATGTGTTTTTGTGCAGGTGAGATGAATAAATAATGTTCATATTTAGTCTATAACTACTACACAGTGCTTTGAGCTTATTCCTGATTTCTCTCAACATGGCAACACCAGAGCTGTCAGTCAAAAGTAACAGTTACTTATTTTAAAAAAGTACTTCCGATATTTCCTTCTAAATTAAAAAGTAATGCATTACTTAACTAGTAATCTGATTATGTAACTTGCGTTATTTGTAATGCATTACCCCCGACACTGTTAAAGTCACGCATACTGATGATCTAAAACATAAAGCATTTTGTCTTACCAATAGTTTCTGAAAAGCGCATAAATTTTGGTGTCGTTGTCTGTGTCCAGTGTGGCCACATCTATCATCTGAGTGAATTCATATCCTCTCTCACAGAACAGACGGGTGTAAATCATGGACGTCCAGCTGCTCTGAAGCAGACTCTTAGATCCGCCTCTGTCGTTCTGAAACAGATTGAGTTGTGTTTAAATGCAATGTCAAGCTTTGCTTTCTCTTTGGCGTGTCACGAGCTGCTCGTGCATAGATAAGATCCATACAGTTGCAAAGACTAAAGCCTCAAACACAAAGAGATATTCTTTATCAAAGTTAAGACTGGACCACGCCTCCGAAAACAGCTCGTTTAAACACGCCTCCACACGTCTACATCACTGTGTGGGGATATTTGCATAATGCACACGTAAAGAAAGAAGGCGGAGCTATTATTCTGGCTTTAGTGTTGTTGCAGCCGCCGGAGGCGTGTCCTGGAGACGCTGTGTTTCGTTGTGAAAGTGAAAGTATTTGTTTGGGCTTGCAAAAGAGGACACAACTGGAAATCAGTGTTACGTTGTGTTTCCAGAACAGTTCAATCCTAATACTGGAGTGTGTGAAACACAGTTTACGGGAGAGTAGCTGGAAGAGGAGCGTGTAATGCACAAAACTGTTTCTATAAAGTGGGGCAATTACAACTGTGCAAGGATAAATATGTTTTCATATTTTAAGAACTTGCTACTGATGATTCAAATGCGAGATTTGAGCAGTGTAGCGCTTGTTTGTCGTTTCTCCGCTCACAAATGCAGACGTGGTAATGTTAATGCGGCGCGACAGTATAAGTCATTATAATCAGAGATGCAACAAATGCCTCGTTTATAGTGGGTTTTATTGTTTTTTGTGTAGTTGCACAAAACGGACACCGCATCACAGTAAGTGGCGTAACATTTACGCCTCACGCTTAAAGTATTCGGCCAATCACAACGCACCGGATAGCTGGCCAATCAGAGCACGCCTCGCTTCTCAGAATGATGAGTTTTGTAAAAATCGCCGTTTCAGAAAGCAAAGAGGAGCAACAATAATGTACAGTATGTGTGAAAATAATATGTTTTTTGAACCTCAAGCCAAAAACACATTGCATTACACCAAATACACCAAATAATGTTCTTTTTAGCAACATCATATGACTTCTGCATGCATTCAGTGCATAGGGTGAGAGTCATATGCACTAGTTTTATGGTGTGCCTTCGATGTATATAAACACATCAGCATTCTGCTGAACATCTATTCTTCCACGTAAGAATTTGACTGAGATGAAGGGGTTAAATGATTATTATAATAACAATCGGGTTCTGCGAGTGTTTCTGCAGTGCATTGTGATTTCTCAAAATATATAATGCAGTCAAGAAGATTTTAACATAAGGACTACCCCGATTTATGATGCAAAAAAGCCACTTTATCCATTCGTCATCTTGTAAGAATCAATATTTTTATATTGATATTAACTAGAGATTATCTCAAATGCTTTGATAACATGTGAGATCCCAGAACTCATCAGCAGCTGAGTTTATAATTATAGAAATGCTCACTTTAGCACATGTGTTGCTGAGAAACATCTTTATTAAACACGCAAGTGTTGCTGATAACCAAGTGTGTTTCACACCTACTAAAATAACACAGTAAGGAGGTGAAAGAGGAAATTCAGCCGTCAGTGTTTCCTTTAGACTTTACCTGAGCTTTATTCAGTTATACATGATCAATAAATCATGTGCACGGACTTAAACATGAACATAATCCGTCTGTTAATATGCTCATAGTTTGTCACTCAGACAAAACCGTATTATAGCCAAAAGCACCGCACATAGTCGGTTTAGTTCGATGTATATTGATTTATGTTGCTATTTAAATCAGGAGTATTGTGAGCGTAATGGGTCGTGTTTACTATTTATACTTGTTTTATGTACGACAACAGAACATAAATTTTTTGTATATATTTATTGGGCATTCAGTTGTTTGTAGCAAACAGATCTGAAGTGCCAAAACTCGTCTGAATGCAATAATATGCTAATTAATATGTGACGTCTCTCTAAACCCTGTGGAAAACACGCGTCGTGTTTAGAGACAGAGAAGAAGAACAGACTGCATTTACTGGCAGATATGTGATCAGATGACGATAAATGAGCTGAGAAACAGAAGTGATGTCAACACCGTGCTTCATTTACTCACAGCTGTAATATACGCCTGATCTGCTTTTTATATATATCTGACGTACATATGCAGTATATAACTGATGTAAAGAGAAGAGTATCATCAGGAGTGATTCTAGGGTGCGTGGACATTTAAATATGTGTCCGAATACATGGCATACACTTAAAAATATAGGCTATATATGTTTAAATTAACTTTAGCTAAGTGCCTTTGTTTTTTAAAGCCAATGATATTTATATATAAGTATGATTAAACATTCAGGGCTCTATTATAGAGCCTCTATACACTTATTTTGTATCACTTGTAAATGCATTTAGACCGCACATACCCTATTGCATGAATAATGTTATGAGATTTATGTTTTAAATATAAAAAGTGGAATATAGAAAGTGTTTTTGTGCCGCGGAGCTGATAAACGGTGCGCGCTGCGCCGCTCAAACGAGTCGTGGGATTTTATAACGCTGTTGTTTCGTTTGTCTTTTGATGTTCATCATATACAGACAACAGAGAAACACAATGTACTTGAACCGGCAGAACACATTGGTGGAGCCCTGGGCTTTGTTTGTAAACATTTGTTAGTGAATTAGAGCAAAAGACAATTTAAGCCACTTCAAATTAACTTCTTTTTATTGAATTGTTGCCCTGACATGAAGAAAAGTGCCACAGACCATGCTAACAAAACACATAATCTCTCTAAATGCATGTCTCCTAGAAAGACGTGTATGTATATAATATAATATAATAGCCTATATATATATAGACTGGGCTCAGTAACCAACAACCTCATGTGTATCATTATCAGCTGAGGCAAGGTCAGGGCGCATCTCTAAGTGCAATCATATTAATATAATGATGTGTTTAAACCTTAGCGTGCTGCAGTAAGACACACTGTCTGGGGTGCTTCTGCTCACCGTGCAGCTCTGAGAGACTCGTGCCATCCACTGCTCAGATTCACCGTCTTTGCTTTTGTGTTTCTCTGTGAAGAAGGAATACACTTTGTCTTTGTGGTGTCCCGTACCAGCGATCAGCTTCAGGTATACCTGCTCTAAAGGGAAAAAACAGCATCGTTCTGATAACAACATGAGCTCATTTCAGTCCAAACGTCACTGTGGCAATGACCACTGTAGCATTGAAACATGTGGGTAGTGTTGTTTAATCTAATTGCTCACCTGATTGAGTCATCTGAGGCCAAATGTTGTCATTTGTGTTGCTGCTATCCTGTATAACCCTTTATCAGGCTTGGTGAAGAACAGCATATTACCTGAAAGATTGAATATAGAAATCAGACAGGACGACACATGCAGCATGTAATACAATGATTTGAATCTTTTACCAGAAGGAAAATGAGGTTTTGACTTTCAGCACTGAAAAGAGCCTAACAATCCCACATGTGTGCCCTGATAAACACCCTGAGATCATGGAAAGAGTTTGGCACCGGTTTAATGCTGGAATGAACAGCACAAGTTCCTGTTTCTACCACGAATAATAATAATCATAACAATACTGTATTGTACTCCGCTAATACGGATGTGCCCAAACAATACAAAGAGACTAACTGTTTTAGCATAACTGACTGATATTCAACAAATATAATCAGTCATAAGCAGCACAGGTATATTTGTAGTAATAGACAACAATATATTGTATGGCTCAAAATTATAGATTTTTATTTTATGGCAAAAATCATTAGATATTAAGATCATGTTCCATTTAGTAAATTTCCTATCGTAAATATATCAAAACTTAATTACTGATTAGTAATATGCATTGCTAAGAACTTCATTTGAACAACTTTAAAGATGATTTTCTCAATATTTAGATTTTTTTGCACCCTTTCAAATATTGTCCTATCATAACAAACCATACATCATTGGAAATATTATTTATGAATCTTTCAGATTTTATACAAATCTCAATTTTGAAAAATGTACCCTTATGTAGATAGGTAGTACGTGTAAAAAAATATATATATATTTGAAATGTAATGAAAACATAATTCTATTTTCAGAATGGCAATTTTTTTCCTCAAACATATCATACACACAAGTGTTTTTCAGTCTGACGCAGTTATCATTTCCCCGTCCTGTGCCGCGTGGTTTGAATAGCAAGTGCATGTGCGCTCATTTGTGCGCCTAAGGGTCTGTAAACGAGGGCACGTTGCTGACGCGTTGCTATTTAAGGAGCTGAATTTAGACTGTGCCATAGACCAACTCAAACCTGCTCTAAAGTCAATGGTGCAATATGTTTTGTTATTTAAAGAGCCTCTGGGCGGGTCCACACTGCTCGTTCACTTTGCTTACTACACACAAACACATAAAAATTAAAGCATTACGGTGTAAAATAATATTATTGTGCATGCTACATAAATGTCATAATGGATAGTCATTGCGTTTATCAGAATGAGCACATATTTGCTCGCGCAGTAACTCGCTCTTAAAGGGGATGGGAGATGAGACTCTGATTGCTTTATTGCACGTTATGCCCAAAACACACCTTCAGAGAATAAGGACAACCCGCCGTCGTTATACTAGCAGAAGTGATTCGGACTCGCCCTGAGTGCACCTGCGCCGTGCGCTTTAGACCATGCACTTAGAGAGTTAAAATAGAGCCTATAGTGTGTGCTGTGCAACGGGGCAATTACTGTAGTTATTCTGCTCTGAACATCAAATCAACTACTTGGTTGAATAAAAATATTTTGACTTTATATTTAAAAATGACCTCAAGTTAGCATCAGCTAGCGTGTTATTGTATTAGTTTTTTCAACTAGACTAGTATAATTTTGTAATTCATAGTTATTGAATACAATCTTTTTTTTTTACATTTTAAGCCAAAACTGCCTGTACTCTGAGGGGGGGGGGGCTCCATAGGTGGGGTAAAACGCCCCATTGGCACAAATGTAATTTTTGTTAAAAATCTAATAACATGAAAACTCTGGACATTTTTCATACTTGGTTCATAAAATAAAAATACATTCTATTACTTCGGCTGAAAAATAATACAACTTTATTTTTTAAAGAAATAATCACAAAATATTTTAATTTAATAGCAAATCCCCTTTATTTGCCAAAAATTTAAATGTTTAATTTTCATTAATTAAAATATAAATTACATCAATATGTTATGTCTTCATCTGATAACCAGTAAAATGTAAATACACAACACAGAATTTCTGAGGGGGCAAAATATTTCATAAAGCTACGGTAAGAATAAATAAAAATAGTTTTAATGCATAAAATAATTAGACGTGCTAAAACACAGAATTCGGTAACAATAAAACATAAGGTGAGAAGGCCCTAAACATTTGATAAATGTATGTTAAATTGCATAAGTTTCATGATTTTTATTAATTAGACATGCTTTTTGATTAATACAATTTAATTTGACCGTTAAAAAGGAGTCCAGAAAAATGTAAATGGAAAAAATGGGACCCAGATAAATTAAAACGGAAAAAACAGAAACTAAAACTTATTTCATTGGGCCCTACTTTTAGCATGCAGACAGTGCATTCAAAACATGTAAATAGATCCTGATAAACAACCGTTGTTTTTAATTACTATTCAACTAGTAAACCATCATGTTTAATTCCTATTACAGTAGCTAAACAAATGAACTCTAGACAAGCCTTTTAAACACAAGTCTGTACAGATCTATATATGGAGACAATCTTTATACATCAGCACACGGAAAGGTCTGGTTCCTCTGCAGTTTCCTCATCAGAAAACCACTGAGTTAAACACAACACTACAGAAAAATGCTTGTGTTGAACGATCTAAGACACTTCTTGTCAGACACTATCGGTAACTATAGTTCAACAAAAATGACCATTTAAACCAGGCTTTCCAGGAACCCAAAAATAGGTATTTATAGCAGAACATCTAAACTGGCTATTTATAATACAAGGTTTTAATTTAGTCTCCTCGTGCAATGCATCATAAGTGCACAAGCCAAATGGACTTCTGTTAAAATATTTATAGTGCTTTTTGGTCCTTGTGTGGAACAGAGCAGCTTGAACATTCTGCTAAACATCTCCATTTGTGTTCTACACAAGACAAAGTGATACAGGTTTGGAAATCACACGAGGGGTAACTCACCTGTCACAAGTTGAACATTAACAAAGTAGTATCAGCAATAAATGATATAATGCAAATGTACGAACTGCATTATGAGCATCAGCAGCAGTGCTGGGTTTCAACACGTCGGCAGTTTCCAGAACCATTGCAAGAACAAGCAATGTCGTATCATGTTTCATAATGTCAAGTTTTACTCAACTCTGTCTATTTCTACACCACATGTGGCTCCGAAAACAACCACTTTACCCAAGATAAGTGCCTCAATATTACAAATCGCCTGCTGCGAGTCAAACAGTTGCACTTCTAAAGCATTTCATAAGAATCTGCATTCAGAACCGTGGCGAACAGAGATGGAGAGGAAGGGAAAGTAGGAGTGTTCGAGGAAACCGGACCAAGCACAGCCTACCTAGTATGTTCCCGACTCTAATATTAAATACTGTAAGAATACTCCATTGTGCTCAGCTATGTGGCAAACAATATACTAGTCATTATCAAGACTCTCTGAGCGGGCAGTCACAAGAATGTCTCTCATTCATCAGATAACATTTAATATATAAAATGGATGCTGAATGCAAATTTTCAACATCATATTCAACAAGAATTGAAACGTGCCATTTGTTTTGCAATTCTAAAAATATGTGCAAACATGCATGAAAATTAATGCATTTCAATACTCATTAAAAAGTGCAATACTCACCAACAAGTAATGATGGCTCGTTAATATCTGGCTCATAATTTTCTGACGTGAAGCAATTGATCATAGAATAACTGGAGGTCTGGAACAAAAGACATGGTTTTAGTTTCGTACTACAAGAATTCCAGAAATGTTGGGACCTTTTTTAAATTTGAATAAAATGAAAATGAAAATAATTTCAAATCACACGAGACAATATTTTATTCACAATAGAACAAGTAACATAACAAATGTTTAAACTGAGAAATTTTACAATTTTATGCACTAAATGAGCTCATTTTAAATGTTATGCCTACTACAGGTCTCATAATAGTTGGGGGGGGGGGCATGTTTATCATGGTGTAGCATCTCCTCTTCTTTTAAAAGCAGTTTGAAGACGTCTGGGCATCGAGGTTATGAGTCTCTGGAGTTTAGGTGTTGTGGTCCCATTCTTGCCTGATGTAGGTTTCCAGCTGCTGAAGAGTTTGTGGTCTTATTTGACGTATTTTTAGTGTAATGATGCACTAAATGTTCTCTATGGGGGAAAGATCTGGACTGCAGGCTCTTCTACTACGAAGCCATGCTGTTGTAATCGCTGCAGTATGTGGTTTTGCATTGTCCTGCTGAAATACACGTATTCTGGGGGGGAGCATATGTTGCTCTAAAACCTTTATTTAACTTTCAGCATTCATAGTGCCTTCCAAAGCATGCAAACTGCCCATACTTTATGCACTTATGCACCCCCATACCATCAGAGAAGCTGGCTTTTGAACTGAACGCTGATAACATGCTGGAAGGTCTCCCTCCTCTATCCCCGAGGACAGAGATTTCTAACAAGAATGTCAAATTTGGACTCGTCTGACCATAAAACACTTTTCCACTCTGAAACAGTCCACTTTAAATGAGCCTTGCCCCACAGGACACGACCGCTCTTCTGGACCATGTTCACATATGGCCTTTTAACATGATAAGAGCTTTAGTTGGCATCTGCAGATGGCATGGCGGATTGTGTTTACCGACAGTGGTTTCTGGAAGTATTCCTGAGCCCATTTAGTAATGTCAATGACAGAATGAGTGATGCAGTGTCGTCTGAGGGCCCGAAGACCACAGGCATCCAACAATGATCTTCTGCCTTGTCCCTTACACACAGAGATTCTCTTAATATTTTGATGATGTTATGCGCTGTAGATGATAATATTTACAAAGCCTTTGTAATTTGACGTTGAGGAACATTATTTTTTAAAGTATTCAACTATCTTTTTACGCACTCTTTCACAGATTGGAGAGCCTCTGCCCATCTTTACTTCAGAGAGACTAAAGCTAGACCTAATGTCAATTAACTTAATTCGTTGCTAGATGTTCTCCCAGCTGAATCTGTTCAATATTTCTTGCTTTTTCAGCCCTTTGTTGCCCCCGTGCCAACTTTTTTTGAGACCCGTAGCAGGCATCAAATTTGAAATGAGCACATTTAGAGGATAAAAGTGTATTTTCTCCGTTTAGACATTTATGTTATCTATGTTATATTGTGAATAAAATATTGGCACATGTGCTTTGAAAGTCTTTTAGTTTTCATTTTATTAAAAAAAAAAAAAAAAAAAAGTCCCAACATTTACGGATTTCGTGTCGTAGTTTCACATGAGTTTTAAATGCATACAGTAAAAACAGGACATACCATGAAACAGCACACTGTATTTCCATCATGTGATGTACAGATGAAGAGGAGATTTCCATCAACGCCCTCTCTGAGCAATGAGACCCTGTGTGAACAGTGCTGCTGGAAAACACAACCGTTAAACAGCTGTCAGTGACCTTGCAATCTACCAGCAACGCCTGAATCAACACGGTTTATACCCATGTTTAATTATGCATAATAACGGTGTGTTCATGTAAACACATCGAACCTTAACCTGCATTTTTACTGAAGTCTGCATACGTGATATCTGACGTCTATGACGTGATATATAATAACCTGAATTTTAATTTTTTTGTAAATTGCGTAGGGTTATTTCCTTGTAAACTAGTAAAACAGGTTATGTCAATTAACTGATTGTTAGATTACAGTATAAACACCTGATCCTGTGGGAAGCGTGAATATCACATGTGCTGCATAAACATCTTCTGTCCTTTAATACTTACAGAGTTGTCTGAATCTTTGCTTTCGTCCTTACATAGAGACAAATTCACCTAAACAAGGATTCAAACATCGTGCATCAGACATTAAACATTGCAAACAAAACAATGACGCTGTGCAAATAAGTGACGTCTGCATGCTTGATTATGTTCCACGAGCCATAAACCTTACTTTAAATAGAAAAAAACACGTGTCTCAATGTCTTGCATTGACAAAGCTACTTATGTTTTTGCATAATCATTTAAATTAAAATGCCATCTTTCTCCTCGCAGATGAACTCAGCCGTTGGGAACCGCTCAGAAGTCATTTACAGTCTGAGATCTACTGTATATATGCATGATAAATATGACTGTACCTGATGGGGTTTGGAGGCTTGTGTTGGGCTGATGGAAAAGAGGATCTTGGGCCCTCCGACCCAGATGATATCATTACCAGAGGTGCTGGCGAGCTTCATCAAACTAATATTATTGTTATCAAAAGAAAACCTGGTTATACCTGAAACAGAGAGGCAGAGTGAAGTTATGAAGTGTATTCAAACAAAGATCGCCAACACTTTATTTTAAGGTGTCCTTGTTACACATCACTATTATAACAACAATAAATTATGCTAAATTTCATGCAAGTAACCCTAAGCCAAACCCGAATTAATCCAAACCATATAATGTAGTTAATTAATATTACTCATTACTGTTTAAATGCATAATTACACTGTAACAAGGACACCTTAAAATAAAGTGCAACCAGAGCTAGTTTAAAGCGGTTCCTGCACATTAATACAGAAATGATACACAGAAATGACACAGAGAAAGTATACACATAAATGATAAACAGAAATGATACACAGAAATGACACAGAGAATGATACACAGAAATGATACACAGAAATGATAAACAGAAATGATACACAGAAAGTATACACAGAAATGATACACAGAAATGATACACAGAAATGATACACAGAAATGATACAGAAATGATACACAGAAAGTATACACAGAAATGCAGAAATGAGACAGCTGTGAGTCTGAGATAAGAGAATGGGGGGGTGGTGTGTGGTAAAAACCAAATAGAGTTCTGTTTAAATACGTGAGAAAATTACATGAGAGTTTGACACATAAAGATGTGACATTAACCTGGTAAAGTAATGCGAATATGAAATTAAACGAGGTTTAAAAAGAGTTATTCTGACTGTATTAATATCTGCTGTAAATTCATACTGGTTTCAATTCAACTATTTTTCTTCTCTTCTAAATAAAGGCTTGAGTTGACATCAAAATGTTGTACTATTCAATACAAAGTGAATCACATTTGGATCTAAGCCTGATATTAATATCTATTATTTGTCTATTTATTTCAACAAAACATAATTGATTGGTCTTTTTCTTGACATAACGATAATAAAAGCGAATGTTGGCTTACCTTCAGTGTTCACCGTCACTCGAGCATCATAATGTAATTTGGATGAACTAACATATGAAATATATATGATCAACACAAAAAATGACGTCCGACCCATCTTAAGTCGAGAGGTTATGACAGACAGACGCGGATCTTGAATGATTTAACTCTTAATATTTATCAGACTATACTACACTTCCTCACACACACGCACGCGCTTGTCTCTGTGCGTGCGTGCGTGTGTGTGTGCGCGTGTGTGTGCGTATGTGTGCGTGTGTGTGTGTGTGTGTGTGTGTGCGCGCGTGTGTGTTTAACAGGCGGGGTTTATTAGAGGAAATAGTCATGTGTACACTATGATCATGTACAATATTTATTCATGTGTACACTATGATCATGACATGGCATTCGAAACTGAGTGCTATTTAATTCTACACAAAGTTTTATTTATGCTAAAGAAGCAGAATCATTCTCAGTACTGTTCAATCAGAAACGTGTGACCACTAGAGGGCAGTTTAAACCAATCAATAGCCGACATACTTTATTAATCACATTTTACATTAAAATAAAATAAATTGAGTGAAAGTAAACTAAAAACACATATGCACGAAATGTCATCATTATAACGGACATAAATGTGTTATGCATGTTCATTTAGGCTATTTGAAGTTTTACATTACATTATATTTAGTCATTTATCAGACTTACAAATGAAGCAATCAGAAGAGCAATAATAGCACGTAGCAAGGTTATATATATATATATATATATATATATATATATATATATATATAGCGTTATATTAGTGACTAAGACATATCAGAAACGATAAGAACTTTAAAAAAGCACGCAGATTAATAAACCAACCGTGTCTGCTCCTCGGCTTGGTGTCATGTTTTGATTTCTTTCTTTCTTTCTTTAAACCGAAACATGCATAGCATATACTGCTGAACTGCGCATGCGCCACCTGCCTATATATATATATATATATAGTGAGTAACAAAACTCGTATGTGTTGTGAGGTGACGAATATATCTTAACCTAATAGTATTAAATAACAAATAGTATATGTGCATAATTTGGTTGTTCACAAGCCGAACTTTCTTTATTTCTTTCTTTGCACAGGTGTGTTAAATAAGGGAAATGTCCAAAATGTGCAGTTTTTAGGCACAATGATTGAAAACCGTTTTATGCTTCTGTTTTATGAAAAGTTATAACCTATTGATATTTGAAGAGTTGTATAAATATGACCACCATTAGAGACCACTGCTCTGCAGTAATAGTCTACTAATGGCTTAAATGATGCAAAATATTAATCTATAACTGCATGTTTTCAAGTAAATATTTGTGTGCAGTTTATCAAGCAAACTCTGCAGGACATCACTGCACTGAAGCGGCCACAGTGAACCCCTGCCACACAGAGTCATCCTTCAGCTGCAGAATGAACAGAACCAGCTTGCTATTACATGCCAGAACCTCCAGAGGAAGAGAGAGAGAGAGAGAGAGAGAGCTTCTCTCCGTGAGCTTTTATTATTTATCACTGGTCACAATTAACCATCCAAAACCCTTCCAAACTGGGGAAGGTGCACGGTCAGCTTTAGATAGAGGAGCAGCTGCGTGATGGAGGACGGCCGTGACGTTCAGCCCGTCTGTGTGTCTGCTCTTCTTCTTCTGTAAGGGTCTGGTCGAGGCGTTTCTTCTGCTCATCTTCATCAGCTCCTCCTGATCCTCATCAATACACACCTGGAAGGTACGTCAAACACAGGTCATCCCTCTTCTGCAGAACCCATTCGACTCACTAACTTTAAAAAATCAACATGTTGTGTTGTGAATTAAGGAAGTAATTTGATAAAAGCTTATAACAGAATTTCTGAAACCTGCTCTGGTCGAGCTCAGATACTCATCTTTATTAATTATATCTTAATTGTTTATAAAAGGACACAAGAAAATGTACAGGATGTTCATATACAGCCAGACAGCCTTATGACGGTGTCATTTACACACACAGACACATACACACAGAGACACAAACACACACACACACACACACACACACACACACACACACACAGACACATACACACAGAGACACAGACACACACACACACACACACACACACACACACACACACCACACACACACACAAAGACACAAACACCAGAGAGACACAGACACACATACATACACACACACTCACACACACACACACACACACACAGACACATACACACAGAGACACAAACACACACAACACACAGACAGACACAGACACACAAGAGACACACACACACACACACACACAGACACACACACACACACACACACATACAGACACACACACAGACACAACACAACACACACACACACCAGACACAAACACACAGACAGACCACACACACACACACACAGACAGACACACACACACACAGAGACACAAACACAGACACACCACACACACACACACACACACACACCACTGCACACAGACAGACACACACACAGACACACACACACAACAAACACACACACACACACACACACATACAGACACCGACAGACACAGACACACACAGACACAGAGACATACACACACACACACACACACACACACACACACACACAAAGACACAAACACACAGAGACACACAGACACACACACACACAGACACACACACACACACACACACAAAGACACAAACACACAAAAGAGACACAGACACAGATGCACATACACACACACAAACACACACACACACACACATCTCCTCATTGGACGGGCAGAGAGAAATATATGCATCATAACGGATTACATATGTCTAATGAAGAGTTTTTGCTTGGCTTTGAATTATTTCGTTTTAAAGTAGGCTAGTATTTTAAAGCTTTCTATAGATATATTTATCATATCTCTGAGCCAGTTTCGAGTTGCCGAGTTTCGGTTCATCATTGAAGCGCTCTTGTTCAAAACCGGCAGGAAAGTGCATTCTCTGTTTTCCTATTTTATAAAGCACAATGTTGATATTGTGAATGCACACAAATAAAAGTAGAACCCTTTAACAGTTCCAAACGATATATTACTCTTACCTTTATGAGAAAAAAATCACACGGCGTATTTTAAGTTGTTTTTACTGTAAGAAAAAAAATCCTCCATGTCCTGTAAAGCTCGCTTCAGCTCTCCACACAAACTGTTGGATATTGCACATTTATAAAGGTTAATCATTTAAACTAACACTGTGATATGCTTGAACTGTTTATAGGCCTATCTATCGATTTTATTTTAGTCCAGTCGTGATGATTTGATAAGGCTAAATTAATCAAACATAGGCGATCAACTCTCCACTTTATATTTCAAGCGCACTTATATCACTCAGACCTCCGTGCGGTGTGCGTGGCGCACACACACACACACACACACGGGCGCATGAACCAGTGTTGCTGTGTTTACGGACTCTTTTGTAAGACAAAGCACATAGCAACTAGCGACATTTTGGATAAACCTTAGATTTCATTCAGTAGAACAATGTCACCAGAACAGAACCGAACTGAACCGCAGCAGACTTCTGAATGAACGAGTACAAAACAGCATTTGCAAAAACCCATCACTGTTGACTGTCTGGCGTATGAACATGTAGTTCTACTGTAAAGGGTTGAAATATGAACATAGTGCACGTTTGTGCTCCATGAAATATATATTTGATGCTGGCCGCTTGGTCGTTGCTTAAAAAAAAAAAACATATTTAACGAACAAAAAATGCTTCCAAGGTTTTTATAAATTAACTTTATGAAGAAAAAAAACGAAACATAGTCTAATCACTTTTCCATTACATACAAAACGGAACTATTTTAATAGGTAGCTATAAGCTGTTTTGGGAGAAGGGAAAGACTCATATCGCTGAGAACAAAAACAAAAAAAAAGTTTTTTTTTTTCTTCCAGTACATCCATAATATTTCCATGTTCTGCTTTTAAGCCACAACCTACAGATCCTTCAACACAAACATAACATTCACAAACATAAAAGCAAGCATTGGCAGTGCTGCGTGCGTGATTTGACAGGATGTGTGCAACGCGTGCATCAAATAGCCCTGCATCAGTTTAATAACTTTGATAACTTTAATTCTTACAACTGTTAAATTAATGGGCAAATGGTAAATATGTCGAAGATCACATATAAATAGATAGCAAAATAGCCAATGTAAACTAAATGTTATAAACATCGGAGCAACCTTATAGCCTATATATTTTTTTATTCACAACAGTTTACAGTTGCCCACAGAAAAAACAGGGGGTGCTGCAGCACCCTCAGCACCCCCTGTTCCCGCGCCCCTGGTGAGATTTGAGATTTGAGTCGGTTCGGGACCGCGGAGCGCGAATCATTTGAGTCAGTTCGGGACCGCGGGGCGGTTCATTAGGAGCTTGTTGTTGGTCTTCTTTAAGCGTGTTGTATTTGCTGTTCTTGCAGTCAGTGTTATATTCCCAGCACTAATGAAGCGTGTGTCTGTGGAGCTCAGTTGCTTTGGTCTGTTTTTATAAGCACAAAACAAATATTGTCTTATATATACTTCTGTGATTATGAATGTAGCCTACCTGGGATGGTGCCCTACGCAAACAGCATACACTGCATATAGTATCGTTCATATCGCACAGACACTTCTGCAAGGGCACTTTAGCGTCGGACCTCAAAGGTGCAGGGGCTCGAGGTGCGCGTGCATGGCGCGCGTTCGCGTCAGACCTTGCGCAGGGACTCGTGAGCGGAGTTTAGTGTCTGTCAGTGTGTGAGCATGACTGCGACAGCACTAGTTAGTCAGATTTAGCTGCTGGTTTGAGGAGTTTGTCTTTGGGAATATGCAGATGGAACTCGAAGGTAAGAAAATATCTGTCTGTTTTTGTGCATCTAGTATAGATATTTTATTGATTGGTTTGCATGCTATTTTGTTTGGTTCATTGATAATCTTCATTGATAATCTTAATTGATAATTTTTTATACTATGCATGCAATACCATACACCAAGACAAAAGCAGCACCTTAAAGCAATTATTGATTAAATTTTTATAATAATGTGTATGTTCACAAATATGAAAATGATAGATTTGACTAAATATAGTCAACCACAGTAGTACAGAAAACACAGCTGGCATGCGACTTCATAGATGACTGATGATTTATTGATTGTTTTGCATGCAATTCTTGTTTGGTTCATTGATAATCACGAGGAAGCTATGCATGGGTTTATATACTACGCAATACCACACTAAGACAAAAGCAGCACCATAAAGCAGTTATTTAAAGGTGTTTAAAATCAAATTGTTTTTATGTTCACAAATATGCACATGACAGATTTCACTAAATATACTAGAGTCAGCCTCAGTAGTGCAGGAGACACAGCTGGCATGTGACTGGTATTAATTAGATGAATTGAGTTAG
Source organism: Oxygymnocypris stewartii (assembly GCA_003573665.1). Lineage (NCBI taxonomy): Eukaryota > Metazoa > Chordata > Actinopteri > Cypriniformes > Cyprinidae > Oxygymnocypris > Oxygymnocypris stewartii. The sequence goes on along the minus strand of QVTF01023814.1, from coordinate 8,150 downwards.
GTCGTTATGAACTGTCACAGTCTGGGGTTTGACATCAGCTCGGCTCTGCTTCGGATCACTGATGATGACTGTGTCACTGATTAGAACCCAGGGCCATTTCCTCTGCGCCTTAATGTGATCAGGAATGATGAGCTGCATTCGGACAGAACGAAGAGCAGTAAACGAACCCTCAGTTAACAGTTTTTACAGAGAGATTTGCACAACAGCACATTGCTCTACCACATAGTGCTGAGTCATTAATAATCACTGATGAGTTTTATGAAATCATGCTGCGGTAGATTCAGACACGTGCCATGCTATGATAAACAGTGTTGGGGAGTAACCCAGGATTACGTCATTTAAATACAAAAGTACTGTGGCTGAGAATTAGTGTAATTAAATTACAGGCATTTATGAAAATGTTAAAGAGGTTACATCTTAACATTTCACATGCTACATATTTGATTGATTTATTTCCCAAATTGCATTGACTGCTGTAATATAGAGATACCAATGTTTCAGGAGTTTAGGACACAGAATAGATTAACTGATGTTTTGACCCCCCCCCCCCCCCAAAAGCATTGTGTTTCCAGTCATAGCAAATATTTCATTTCAAATCTATTAAATATCTTCTGATTATAAATTTGTATTTAATCTTTAGAGCTATCTCAAAGTAAAAGAGGTGCTAAAGTCTGATTTCATGGTGGCTGTGCTTTAGAATTAAATGATTATAATCTTAATTAAAGTTCTGCGGGATTCTGACGGTAATCAGTGTTGAGTTCTACTGTGAGGTTAAACCTGCCGGCTTTACATGTTTAGAAATTATTAACAGTTGGAAAAAATGTGTTAAAAAATTAGAAAAGTGATCAAATCAGTTACATTGCATTGATAAAGGAATTAAAATAGTTACTACTTATTACATTTTAAACGGGGTAACTTGTAATCTGTAACCTATTACATTTGCAAAGTAACCTTCCCAAACTGATTATAAATATATTCACCTGGCTTCAGAAATTATTATTATTTATGCATTTGACAGACTCTTTTATCCAAAGAGACTTACATTGCATTCAAATGTAATAATCTATAACCATAAAAACCAGTCATAAGTGTCAATTAATTGAGATTTCTGAATAAATAATATTTCCATTGATGTATGGTTTTTTTATGATTGGACAATTATTGAAAATCTTGGAATCTGAGGAATGCAAAAAAATCTAATATTGAGAAAATCATCTTTAAAGTTGTTCAAATGAAGTTCTTAGCAATGCATATTACTAATCAAAAATGAAGATTTTATATATTACGGTAGGAATATCTTCATGGAACATGATCTAATATCCTAATGATTTTTGTCATAAAATAAAAATGTATGATTTTGTCCCATACAATGTATTATTGGCTATTGCTATAAAATATACCGGTGCTGCTTACGACTGCTTTTGTGCTGCAGGGTCACGTTTATAAATTCATGTAATCCCTGGGAATTTAACCAATTATGCTAGAAAATTATGGATTTTATCTTTATATTGATTATGTGTTTGTTTGTACATTCTCTAGTGCATCTACACAAATCTTATTGGCCGTTGGCTTGGCCGTTCTCTGTTTCTGCCTGTGATTGGCTGCATCGTCTGCTGCTGGCATCAGAAGTCCCGCCCCACGGATGACAAAGAAGCGGGGCTTTTCTTACCCCCCTCCACCTGCAGAACATGTGACGTTGACTCTAAGCCCCTCCCCTTCCATCAACACTCTGCCAATCAAACAGCAGTACGAAGAGCTGGACGGAGATGTTCTGGACTATCCCTCATTTAACAGCAGCTCGACGCCGTCAGAAGACGATCTTTGTTTACCATCTCGTCCTCCGAAGACTCGTTTCAATCTACGGCGGCTCAGCTCCCCCGCCGTTCCCTGCAAAGCCTCTAAAACCTGTCCGTAGTCGTTCCTCGCTCCCGACCATTCCTAAACTCAGCCTGGTTGGGAAGTCACGCCGGGCGATTGATCGTAAAAGCAGTGATGTTTTGTTTTCGGAAAGCAGCAAGCTTAGCGCCGAGAGTGGCCGATGTTATGGCTCTGGCTCTCACAAAACCACACCTTCCCTTCACTTCACCCTTCTTTTCTCACCAGCAGAGGGCAAGCTCACCGTCACCGTTCTGGGTCTCTACCGAGGCTCTAGGAAACTAAGTGGGACTACGGTGAAGGCTTGTCTGTCTCCGATATGCCTTGCACCGATTCTGGGCGGCCCTAAGCGCAGACACAGCCTCGGTCCGGAGGCTCCGGCGCAGGTGTTCAGCTGCAGGTGAGGTCAGCAGAGGAGCTCAGTCCTGTACCCTCAGACTGACCGTGTCCAGCAGGAATTTCTCAGGTCTGAGGGAGACGGCTTTGGGCGAACTCGAACTTCCATGTGCTGAAATCCAATGGGAACCCGATTGCACTGTCACCTTTAATCGGCAGATCAGCCCTGCGAGGAGGAGGCTGAGGAAGGTATTATGCATCGTATACCTGGTTAAGATGCGTTTAAGGATAACTGGGCCACATTTGTGGCATCATATGCGGGCCACTTTAGACTTACAGCCACTTTAGCCAGTGCTTACCATCCCATATCTTTGCCAAAAACTGGCCCAGATGCATTTAAGGGTAATTGGGCCACATTTGTGGCATCATATGCGGGCCACTTTAAGCTAACAGCCACATTAGTCAGTGTTCACTGTGCTATATCTTTGCCAAAACTGGGCCACATACCTGGGCCACATTTGCTGAAAGATATGTGGACCACATTTGGGTTTTCACCCTGATTAGCCTTTGTGGATTGTGCTACATTTGTACCAAAGGTGGACTATATTTGGTTGGCACTATTGGGCCATATTTACTATTTACCACATGGGCCACTTTAAGGTCACATTCAGATTAGACATTGCCGCGAGCACCACATCTTTGGCTACAGAGGCCCACATGTGATTTGATACATTTAGGACATTTTAGCTATTTTACATGTGCCTTACATCATTTTGTACAGGCCATAAGAAGGCCAGCAGTGCTGCATCATTGACCTACAGTAAGTGGCACACATCCGCATGCTATCTGGGAACAGGACTTCTCAAGTCGTTCCGAGAACACAATAAATGTACACCTCGTTGCAAGAAGATGCGTGAGAAATAAAAACAAAATGTTCTGACATTGGCTCAAAATAAACAAAAAAACCATACTTGACTCCTGTGACTTACTGCAATGAGTCTGAAAATATCGGAGTCCGTGCACATTAAATACAATGCGATTTTCTGCTAAATTCATCAACTCTGAACTGAAACTGCCTAAAGTCTGCAAACTGACTCTGATGTTTGGCAGCTTGCATTGATGCATCCAGACTGCAAACTGGGCAAAAGTGTATCCCAGACAAACACACAACTTTGTCCCACATCATTGGTACAAAATCCTCTTTCACATAGCTATATATCTAAGTGTTCTGAGTTAAGTTCTGGTTAAGCAGAACCAAAAGTGTTATTTGACCTCATAGCTTGTATTTGATTACTGCTGAATCCAGCAAATGGTGCAGTTTTGCTGTAAGGTTCATTGAGAGGATGATGCCCTGAGGAGTTAACATTGACAGCCACAGTGTCAGTATGAGTGCAGTACTGCGACTTGTAATCCAAGTCAACTTACATTGCATTGAATGTGTGCGTTTTGACCAGTTCATGCATTCCCTGGGAATCAAACCCCATGATAGATAGTCAAGCTCTGCTGTTAGAGCTACAGCAATGCTGATAATAACGCAGCTTCTCAGATGTGAGATCTGGAAAGGTTTCTATCTGCTATCATAGAGCTCAAACTCTACAGTACACTTTTGCAGTGGGATTGTACAACTGCGTGACAAGCGTGCCAACAAATGGTGCGTTATTGTGGCCTGGAGCCAGAGCGCTGTGCCCTGCAGAGATGAACACGAGCCAGTGCTGATCAGAAACACAGCAGAGATGCGTCACAGAGCAGAGGAGGAACTAGAAAAACTGTCAATGTGGGCCTGACATGAATCTCTACAATAGTTTGAAGGGTAGTTGAAAAGTTATAAGTCTTAGTTTTTGAATTTGAATTGTCCTTTTATTGTGGCCAGCCTAAGGCACACCTGTGCAATAATCATGCTGTCTAATCACCATCTTGATATGCCACACCTGTGAGGTGGATGGATTATCTCGGGAAAGGAGAAGTGCTCACTAACACAGATTTAGACAGATTTGTGAACAATATTTGAGAGAAATATGGTGTACTTTTGTGTACTTTTGTGTACAAATATTGCCTTTTGTGTACATAGAAAAAGTCTTAGATATTTGAGTTCAGCTCATGAAACAATGGGGTAAAAAACAAAAGGGGTTGGGTTTATATTTTTATTCAGTGTAGATAGATAGACAGATGATGATAGACAGACAGACAGACGATGATAGACAGACAGACGACGATGATAGACAGACAGACAGACGATGATAGACCGACAGACGATGATAGACCAGATAGACAGACGATGACAGACAGACAGACAGACATACGATGATAGACAGACAGACAGACAGACGATGATAGACCGACAGACAGACGATGATAGATAGACAGACAGACAGACGATGATAGACAGATAGACAGACGATGACAGACAGACAGACAGACGATGATAGACAGACAGACCAGACAGACGATGATAGACAGACAGACAGACGATGATAGACAGACAGACAGACAGACCAGACGATGATAGACAGACAGACAGATGATGATAGATAGACAGACAGACAGACAGACAGACGATGATAGATAGATAGACAGATGATGATAGATAGTGTGACGAGTCTGCTGCCTCCCCCCCTTATCATCATCACCCCGTCCTTTAACGTCGCCCTTCACCAGGCTCCCGACGGGAGTGGGTGTGTGAGAGGAGGGGCGCTGAAACAGGCAGGTCTGGCGGCGTGTGATGAGGCACACCTGACGTGAATGAAGCCTCATCACCGCCGCTGTTATATGCCGAGCGCGCCTCTCCTCGGAAGACCGGTCTCTTCCACATGCATGCACGCTGGTGTCCTCGTGGGTCCAGGAAGGGAACGTAGAGGGAGACCACGCCGCCAGAGCTGCCGGACCCGCTGTCCAGACGAGATCAGCACCCGTGATACGGCCGTCGGGCCAGGATGCCGGGCCGAACAGCACCGTAGAATGCCGTGGGCCAAGAGGTAGACGAAGCCGCTGGATAAGCCACGGCCCCTCACGCCCGGACCTCAGCGGGGAGCTTGTGCGGCCGCCGGACTCCACCCCTTACCTGGACCCTTCCTTCTTGAACACTGCCCCTCCTTCACAAAGCCCGCAGCACGACGAGGGCACCAGACCCCCCTGTTTATTTTGGACACTTTTCCCCTTGGACACTTTTATTTTGTTATTTTCTGTCAAATTAAAGCCTGTCCGAGGCCTGAAGCCACGCCCACTGTGTCTGTCGTTTGCTCTTCCCGCCACAATAGATAGACAGACAGACAGACAGACAGACAATGATAGACAGACAACGATGATAGATAGACAGACAGACGATGATATATAGATAGATAGATCGACAGACAGACGATGATAGATCGACAGACAGACAGACAGACAGACAGACAGACAGACAGACGATGATATATAGATAGATAGATAGATAGATCGACAGACAGACGATGATAGATCGACAGACAGACGATGATATATAGATAGATAGATAGATAGATCAACAGACAGACAGACAGACGATGATAGATAGACAGACAGACAGACGATGATAGATCGACAGACAGACAGACAGACAGACAGACAGACAGACAGACAGACGATGATATATAGATAGATAGATAGATAGATCGACAGACAGACGATGATATATAGATAGATAGATAGATAGATCAACAGACAGACAGACAGACGATGATAGATAGACAGACAGACAGACGATGATAGATCGACAGACAGACAGACGATGATATATAGATAGATAGATAGATAGATAGATAGATAGATAGATAGATAGATAGATAGATAGACAGACAGACAGACGATGATAGATCGACAGACAGACAGACAGACGATGATATATAGATAGATAGATAGATAGATAGATAGATAGATAGATAGATAGATAGATAGATAGATAGATAGATAGATAAAAAGACAGACAGACAGATATTCAGATATGTCGCATTATGAATAGTCGGACTCGTTACGTAACGAACGCGTCTCATTCCAGAAGATGCTGGTTTGATTGAGCGTGGGCTCAGAGTCACTCTGAAAACACTTCAGTGCGTTTGATGCTAATGTTCAGATGTAATGCGACAGTGAGTTTGTGCTTCCTCTGAGAGTGTAATCCAATTACGAGGAAATGTTATTTGAGGAAAAACACTGACACATTCATGATCTGGAATTAAAATCTGTGTCGAGACGCCTGACAAATACCCCTCACGTCTCCTCCAGACCAAGTTCAAATCCTGTAATAATTATAATTCATCACTATTCGTCTTTTGTGTCCGTTCAGAGTCAGAGTTCCCAGGATGCATTGGGGGACGGCGGGGCTTCTGTGAGTCCGGTGCGGTCTCTGGGTCAGATCCTGATTCTGCTGCAGTATCAGACGCTGGCGCATCGTATGAAGGTGATGGTGAGGAAAGCGGAGAACCTGCCCAAACTCACCAGGATGCCTGGCGCTCCAGGTCTGGATGAATGTATTTCTTGCATTTTTCACTTTGGTAAAAGCATGATTAATAAAAAATTGCTGTGTACATGTAAAATGTTCATGTTCTGTGTAAGTCAGATACAGTGTTGGGGAAAGTGACTTTTAAAAGTATTGCATTACAATATTGCGTCACTCCCTAAAAAAAAGTAGACCTAATTAACTTTTTATGGAAAGTATATATATATCGGTATGGCAAGCCGTTTTGACTTTTATTCCTTCACAGGATATGAATTCTTGATATCAGCAATTGCATTTCCACTTGAAAAAATGCTAATTGTTGATATCTGTAACTGTATTTTTTTCACTAGTTAAATGTCACCATAGGCTGCCATTCAAAATCAATTGTTGATATCAATAATTCATTTCTTATTTATTCATTTCTCTCCAATTTCACATATCAGAAATAAAATTCTTACTAGTCTATTCTTGATATCAACAATTTAATTATTGATATCAAGAATTAGCATTTTAACTAGTAAAAATAGAATTATTGATATTAAGAATTCATATCCTGTGAAGGAATAAAAGTCAAGACGGCTTGCCATACTTGTGTTGCCATATTGAGAGAAATCAGGAGTAAGTCCAGAGCGTTGTGTGTGAATATGATCTTACTGTAGGGCTAGACTAAATATCATCATGTATATGTACTCATCTCACCTGCACAAAAACACATTCAGTTTATTTTGTTGTGAAAGGGCTTTTGCGTTTGTAAAAGAATAACTTTTTATATTAAAAACAAACAAGCAAGCCCTGCCCAGATGTACAAAGTAACTGAAAAGTAACTTAACGCATTACTTTCCATAAAAACGAACTAAGTAACATAATTAGTTGCTTGTTTTAGGGATTAAGGCAATATTGTAATTCATTACTTATAAATGTATCCTCAACACTGGTGATAGTATATATTATATAAAGGGAAAAACATTTTTATGACGTCATTATTATGAGAACAAAAATTACCGTGATAATCATGGCATTTTAACGAGATATCTCACTATTAGATAGATTCAAGATTAAAATTGTGTTAAAATGACAAAACGTCTTGTACTAATTACTTAATTATAAAAAAATGTATCTGATTACATAGCTCGCGTTTCTTGTAAATTGTTAAGCCCAACATTGATCAGATAGACAGACGGAGAGACAGAGAGACAGACGGAGAGAGAGACAGACAGACGGAGAGAGAGACAGACAGACGGAGAGACGGACAGACAGACGGAGAGACAGACAGAGAGACAGACAGAGAGAGAGACAACAGACAGACAGACAGACAGACAGACAGACAGACGGAGGACAGACAGACAGAGAGACAGACAGACAGACAGACGGAGAGACAGACAGACAGAGAGACAGACAGACAGACAGAGAGACGGACAGACAGACGGACAGACAGACGGAGAGACAGACAGAGAGACAGACAGAGAGACAGACAGAGAGAGAGAGAGAGACA
>QVTF01023813.1:0-49152 GCA_003573665.1 Oxygymnocypris stewartii | reverse complement strand
AACTAAATTCTGAAAAACAGAGGTGTTAATTATCAGACCTAAAACCCCCACAGGTAATAACCTAGAACACTGTATAACACTTGATGGCTGCTCTGTCGATTCTTCGTCATCAGTCAGGAACCTAGATAGCAATCTCTCCTTTGACAGCCAAATTTCTAGCATTTTTTCTGCACGTTTCATAAACAAACTATATTGTTCAAAATGCAGCAGCTAGAGTTCTTACTAGAACCAGGAAGTATGAACACATTAGCCCGGTTCTGTCAACAATGCACTGGCTCCCTATTAAACATGGTATAGATTTTAAAATCTTGTTAATTACTTATAAAGCCCTGAATGGCTTAGCTCTTCAGTACTTGAGTGAGCTCTTATTGCATTATAGTCCTTCACGTCTGCTACAATCTCAAAACTCTGGCCATTTGATAATACCTAGAATAACAAAATCAACTGCGGTCGGCGGATCATTTTCTATTTAGCGCCCAAACTCTGGAACAATCTACCTGAAACTGTTCGGGAGGCAGATACACTTTGTCAGTTTATATCTAGATTAAAGTCCCATCTCTTTAACCTGGCGTTTCTAATATTCAAATCCGTTAAAGGATTGTTAGGCTACATTAATTAGGTCAACCGAACCGGAAACACTTCCCATAAAACATGATGTACTTGTTACATCGTAAGAAGATTGACATCTACGCTAATATTAGTCGGTTTCTTTCTTATATGTCACTGCAGTCACCAGATCCAGTCCTTATCCAGATCAGATGGTGGATCAGCACCTAAAGACAACCTCTACAGCCCTGAATGTCAGCGGAGACCAGGACACCTAGATGAGCCCCAGAGACAGATCCCCAGTGAGGACCTCGTCGCCTAGACAGCCATCAGGAAAAGACCAATGGAACCAGTTGAGCCCTTACAATCAGACTTTGCTGCAGTTGGAACAAACTGCTGGTTCAACTGGCCCCCCGACTGAGCCTGGTTTCTCCAAAGGTTTTTTCTCCGTTCTGTCCCCGAAGGAATTTTGGTCCCTTGCCGCTGTCGCCTCTGGCTTGCTTAGTTGGGAACACTTCATTTCCAGCGATATCATCGACTTGATTGCACAGATACTATTTAAACTGAACTGAGCTGGATGATGCCATCACTGAATTCAATAATGACATGCCTTTAACTGAATTTTTTTTATGTTTAATGTTTAATCTTGTCATTTTACATTAGTGATACACTATTTTGATATTGTGCAGTTGCTTTGACACAATTTGTATTGTTAAAAGCGCTACATAAATAAAGGTGACTTGACTATTTGAAAAAGTAACTTGAATATTTCCTTCTAAATTAAAAAGTAATGCATTACTTTACTAGTTACTTAAAAAAGTAATCTGATTAAGTAACTCTCATTACTTGTAATACCCCAACACTGATCATAAATTACAAAGCATAACAAGATTATGGGATTTAATTTTTACCTTGATATTGATGCAAATCTGTCTGTCAATTTAGAGCCATACAGCGTTGGCTAGAATAATTTTTAACACTGGTATTTTCACCAGCTTAAAAATTTAAGTCAGTTATTTATTTTGCTGTAGTGTGTCAATAGGAAATATCAGATCCAAACATTCAGTTTGTCATTAATTGTAATAATCCAGTGAGATTTTTGTCTCCACTGGGGAGCCACACAGAGATCTGATCTTATATTATCCAGTCTGTCTGGAATGACAGGAAGAAACAGAACAAACTGAGACAGACTAAATATAGAAGAGACTGTGGCAACGCCTCCAAGATGCTTCAAGAAACCATACCTGCAGAGCTGCATAGCCTACTGTTGAAAGTTTTTAGGCACTTGTGTAAAAGGCTGTAAAATGAGGTTGCTGTCAAAAATAATGTCATAAATAGATTTTCTTTATCCATTAACTTCTAGTAACTAAATTAAATCTACCTTTGCATTTAAAGCAGCTTTGCCCTCTGTGTGCTTGCACATAGTTTTTCAGGAAGCGTTGCAGGAAGGTTCCTTGAAGGATCTTGGAGACGTTACCACAGTTCTTCTGGATTTAGTCTGTCTCAGTTTGTTCGGTTTCTTCATGTAATTCCAGAATCCAGACAGACTGGATGATGAGTGAGATCAGATCTCTGTGTGGAAGCACTGGCTGTTGTCAGACAAAAAAACTCACTGGATTATTATACAATTAATGGCAAAAAAATTGGAATGTAACTGATATTTCCTACTGACACACTACAGCAAAATATATAACGGACTGAAACCCATTTTTTTAGCTGGTGAAAATACTAGTGTTCTAATAATTTTAGCCAACACTGTATGTTTACCATACAGGTGCATCTCAATAAATTAGAATGTCGTGGAAAATTCAACTCAAATTGTGAAACTCGTGTATTAAATAAATTCAATGCATACAGACTGAAGTAGTTTAAGTCTTTGGTTCTTTTAATTGTGATTTTATTTGGCTCACATTTAACAAAAACCCACCAATTTCACCACTATCTCAACAAATTAGAATACTTCATAAGACCAATACAATTATTTTTTTTAGTGAATTGTTGGCTTTCTGGAAAGTATGTTAATTTACTGTATATGTACTCAATACTTGGTAGGGGCTCCTTTTGCTTTAATTACTGCCTCAATTTGGCGTGACATGGGGTTCAGGTCTGGTGAGTTTGCTGGCCAGTCATTTAACCAACTTTTGGTACTTTTAGCAGTGTGGGCAGGTACCAAATCCTGCTGGAAAATGAAATCAGCATCTTTAAAAAGCTGGTCAGCAGAAGGAAGTATGAAGTGCTCCAACATTTCTTGGTAAACGGGTGCAGTGACATTGGTTTTCAAAAAACACAATGGACCAACACCGGCAGATGACATTGCACCCCAAATCATCACAGACTGTGGAAACTTAACACTGGACTTAAAGCAACTTGAGCTATGAGCTTCTCCATCCTTCCTCCGACTTTGGTTTCCAAATGAAATACAAAACTTGCTCTCATCTGAAAAGAGGATTTTGGACCACTGGGCAACAGTCCAGTTCTTCTTCTCTTTAGCCCAGGTAAGACGCCTCTGACGACAACTGTAGCCAAATTCCTTGACACGTCTGTGTGTGGGTGGCTCTTGATGCCTTGACCCCAGCCTAGTCCATTCCTTGTGAAGTTCACCCAAAATTCTAGAATCGATTTTGTTTGACAATCCTCATAAAGCTGCGGTTCTCTCAGTTGGTTGTGCATCTTTTCTCTTCCACACTTTTTCCAATGATTGGTCTTCTGGACAACTGTCAGATCAGCAGTCTTCCCCGTGATTGTGTAGCCTAGTGAACCAAACTGAGAGACCATTTTGAAGGCTCAGGAAACCTTTCAGGTGTTTTGAGTTGATTAGCTGATTGGCATGTCACCATATTCTAATTAGCTGAGATAGTGACTTGGTAGGTTTTTATTAAATGGAGCCAAGATCATCACAATTAAAATAATCAAAGACTTAAAACTACTTCAGTCTGTGTGCATTGAATTTATTTAATACACGAGTTTCACAATTTGAGTTGAATTACTGAATTAATGAACCTTTCCATGACATTCTAAGTCAGAGGTGTCCAACTCAAGGCCTGACATCATTTTATGTGGCCCGCGAGAGCATAGATTGTCTTATAAAAAAAAAAAAAACACCTATGCTACTTTATATCGTACATTATGAAAGTGCGTATCAATAACACAAGTTTATGTTTCTATTTAGCGTTCTATTTATATCCAGAAATTGACTTTAGTGTGCATACGATACGCAGTGGTTAGGATAAGGGGTGGTGGGGATTTTTGGTTGATGACGACTGCGTGGACGGCTTAAAGGAATAAAGCGGACCTCATCGAGTGCTCGAGCACCACCGATGGAATAACACGATGTTCTCCATTCATTTAACGAATAAAAAAAAACGATGGAAGCTTTCAGACACGACTTCTCCTTTTTCTGTGGAGTTATTTTAATGACAAATGTCCAAAGCGCATTATAGTCTACAAGAGCGCATCAAAGGTGCGAGCGCAAATCTCTCCGCTCGCAGGATTCCCATTCATTCATTCTAACAAAAAACGGACGTGCTCTCTATCGGTCAGACATTAGCCTACATGTGTGCACTCAAAAATGATCTTCTCCCCTGAATTTAATGTTGCCATTTTGTGGGCATGCACCGGCAGAAACATAAATTGGCGCATATGCCAACGAATGTAAATCAGTATTTACACAGCATAAGAGTATAAATGTACCTGTCTGTCTTTCATGTGTCCCGCATTGTCCGGTAAAATCACATCTACTGTCCTGAAACGGATCTATAGCCAGGTGGTCACCCTAGCGGAGAGTAGTAAAATAATTTGAATCAGTAAATTTTAACGAACAAAAATAAAACATTATACAAATGAAAAGAAACTCATGGAATGTCTAAGGATCCAGAAAGTGAATGCATTCAAATACTTAGTTCAAACCCGCTCTAATGCAGAGAAAACAGCCAATTTCATCAGAGATGACGGAGATAAGTAGGCCACTCCACATACAGATTTCAGTAAAAAAATATAATTTGGCTTAAAAGCACGAGTGGTTTATAATGGATGCTGGCTGAAGGTGTTTTAGAATATGCAGTAGTCAGTGGTTTAGTAATTCTGGAACAGTCAGGTCAAGGTTAGCTCGTTTAGTGGTCTTTTGGCGTCCCCCTGTGTTCCTGTTTGTATCGCAGATTGACTTGTGCTGTAAACTACTAAATGCAATGTAGAAATGTTCATTTTCTGTGAAGCTGCTTTGCAACATTGTATCATGAAACGCGCTATACAAAAAAATGTGAATTGAATTGCAAACTGTTTTTAATGTATTTATTTATTGTAGCACTATATACATTCATTGCAAATTATGAAAATTAAAAAGTACTTTTTTAGTACTTTAGTTTACATTTATTTATGGGTGAGGGAGTGGGGTTGAGTATGGCCACTTATTTTTTTCTACTTTAAGCATTGATTGCATATTATATGTACGCCAAATTTGTGCGTATCATATGCACGCCAAAGTCCATCTCTGCATATAAATTGCACGCCAAATAGAAACAGAAATTACTAAGGAGTAATGTGGATTTCTAAACCTGATAAATGAAAAGTATTTGTTAAAATAACACAGAGTAATAACATATATTTTTACATCTAAATGCATATACAATATTTGTAACAAATAAGTAGCTAATAATAAAATAAAGAGGCAGTTATTTAACAATATGTTAAGGAGTGGTAACGTTTGTACAGTCTTACAACCGGCCCTTTGATGGCAGCCATGATGGCAGTTGAAGTGTCTCTCAGTGAAAATGAGTTTGACACCCCTGTTCTAAATTATTGAGATGCACCTGTATAGGCATATATCCAACCATGTGTGATGGAAATTATGTTTAGAGTGATGGGACAATAATTTCTGAGTGGCCCCCGAAGTCTCTCCAACCATCTCATTTTCATGGGATGAGTGTCAAGTATCGCGATAGATAGTGTTTTAAGAAAGCAGCTTCATGTATTCATTTGATCTTTATACTCCTCAGTAGCAGGCGCTTCTAGACGCACTGCAGAGGGCGATGAAGGTTTGTGTGTCTGTCCCAAGTGTTGACAGCCCCTCCTCTCCCGATGTAAAAAATAATAATAATTCACTTAACCTCCCACATTTTGTCTGATGTCGTTTGCGTGGACAGCTGATTGATGTTTTGTTCTATGGTTCTCTAAAGTGGCTGGATGAGTGCGCAAAGTAGCAGTGGAAGTTTGGAGGGGGCGCCATCTTAGCTCCAGAAGCAGCAGCAGCGGCTCCCCGGCGCCGTATTCTCAAGCACCGCGCGCCGCTCGTACCAGCCAAAGAAGGTAAAGTGTGCTTATTTTATTGGCTTAAGTTTCTAGTTTTGGATAGTGAAAAAGTTTTGGTGGAAGGTACTGCCAGTGGAGTTAAAATGACCGACTTGGGTTGCGAGTTACAGTAAGGGGTTAGCAGTCGGTCGGGTTAGCTTTTTAGCTGGACTAGCTAATCTGCTAGCTTTGTATTGGCTGACAAGCATGTTAGCATTTTAGCATGGTAGCGTGTTGGTTTTCCTGGCTAGTTAGCAGCCTAGCTTGTGTTGTCAAAACGAATGGTAAAAGTAGCATCTAACTGGCCAAAGTGCTAGCATTTTAGCTTCGCAGCTGTTTAGCATGGAAACCTCATTCCGTTGGAGACTGGAGTTGTAGCATTTTAGCTTTTGGCTAATTAGCATCATAAGCTCATACTGTACTACAGTACAACTGCTCAGCATGAGCTCCAGCAAGTCAAAATAATGAAAATGTCAACTGGTAATTTACCGTTTAAAAACATGCATTGGTGATTTGATATCGCATTTTAAGATTACGCTGGAAAAGGATCATTTCGACGTACGATTTTAATGAGCAGGAGTGAGACTTGGACACTGGTTCATGATGGCCAACAGGGTCGCTCAAGGAGCAAAATGGATTTGTTTTGTTTTTCGTCGTTTGTTTTATTAACTTTTCGTGTGAGTCCACTTGTTAATTATTGTTGGACGTTGGATTTTATTTCAGTTAGTTACGTGTTTCCATGCACGTGTGTATTAAAGCACACTGAATCTATCAAACATATATATACACCGTCACATCGAGGTGTTATTCTCACAATTTGGGCTTGGTCTTTCTGTAATGGGTGTACACTTGGCATTGTGCCCGTGTTAAGGTGTCGTCTACTTCCACGCATATGGCATTTAGGATATTATTGGAGTTGTTGGCCAGTTGTCAACTTGTGTCAGTCGGCACAACTGACCTTTCATCCTGTCACCGAGCATTACATCCTAATACTAATGTGTGTGTCTGTCAACATGCCTAAAAAGGAGATCATTTTGCTGTACTCTTTCCATGCGGTTGCTTCTGCATTTGTTGTTTTCATTGCAAAGACACTAAAGATTAGTGATATTCCCCCAGGGAGATGTTTAGGTGAGAACCTCTATAGAGCTGCTTAACTGCAAGAATAGAGATTGCAAACAAGCACTGTGCTGTAGCACTGAGAAAATGCACAGTTGATTATGCAATTATTGGTGTAAAATATATAAAAAATATAATTTATTTGTATTGATTTTTTTTTATTTAATTGTATCCATAATAATGCAAGTAAGAATATAAATAATTATTAATGGATTATACATTTTTCCCATACAGGCAGCATAGTGAAATTTATGGCATAAAACCCAAAGTAGGTGCTATTGATTGACAGCGTAAGTATATGTAAGAAACAGGTGGACACTGTGCCTGTGAGGAGCAGAGAGATAAAATGACATCCCTGCATTGTAAGGGTTCACCCGGGTGCATGTACAGGGGCCTGAGAGCAGGAGACCCATGCAGAATGTCAAAAAAATGATGCCTCTTGAGTCTTCACCAGAGAGTGTATAAAGGACAAAGAGCAAGAGAGAGTATTAATTATCATAGTCCTGTCCTTTATACGGTTTTGTTTGAATTTTTTCTTTCGGTCTTGGATGTGGAAATGTAATTTATCAAGCCTGGGTGATGCTATTAAGCCGCATCTGTTTACTCGAGCTGTATTTCCCAGATGTGTTGTTTTTGAAGTATAAATTGATTATTTAGCACTCTTGAAACACATTCACTGAGTCTGAGGCTGCTCAAAATAGCCTCAACTTCTCTCGTCGGCCTTCATTACAAACTCTAATGATAACGCTCCCCTGTAGTCCTGTCGGTGTCCTGGCCTGATAACACCACTGATCTTTGCACTGCCATTTTGTGTCAGTGGGAATGTGCTGGGCATCCATGTTGGCTCTTGGTCCTCCAGAGAGAGAGGGATAAGCCTGTTTAAAAGGCTGCACCCAGACACTGCCAGCAAGAGTTTCATACAGCAGTGTCTGCTACACAGAGCTGCTCGCTTCTTTTATGCTGTTGTTTCAGTCCTGATCACAGCATGGCATTACGTAAAATGTGTTTTACATTAACCCACAATTCACAGCTGAAAAGCTGATCTGAAAGTGGGCAAGTCACTTTTGTTTATACAGTACAGTTGTGTCAAAGTTTACAGTAGTGAACACTAGGTCTGCAGCGTTTCGTCGACGTCATCGATTACGTCGACTATAAAAATATGTCGATTAACATGGAGTGCGTCGATGTGTCGCATCTAGCCACGCCCATTGCACGAGCCTGCAGTTATCCCTACTTAAGACGATTTTTCTGCCATGTTTAACACATACAAGACTCTAGAGCAGAAGGTAAAGGCTAGTATGGAAACTTCACTTCACAGAGCATTCTATTATTATTAGGGATGCAACGATACCATTTTTTCAGAACCGATCCGATCCCGCAAAATCTGAGGATCGTCCGATACCGATCCAATCTGATACCAGCGCATTTTTATTTTATTAAATTTTTTTATGTAAATTCGAATTTCTATACTTCTCTGTGTTGACCCGATCGTCACTCTTCTGTGTGCTAAACACAATCTATTACAGTGTTTCTCAACTGGTCGGTCAAAAGTGCTGGGTATGCAGCCCAAAAGTGGGTTGCGAGACCGTTCTGAGTGGGTCAAGGTTCTTTATTATTCGTCACATACACAATCATACAAGTATAATCAGTAGTGAAATGCAAGTAGAATTAAAGAAAAATACAGCATAACATGAGGAGAAAAAAAAATGCTCCTTGGGGAGTACAGTGTGAGAACAAGAAAAACACCTCAGCACACAAAAGCACATACACCACTTTTTCCGGCGCTGGTCACAGACCTGCTTGTCAGGCTGGCGGTTCAAGCGACGGAGGCGAGGGGGCGAGAGCGTCTCACTACAGTGTTCTTTCCCAGGGTTGATTTTCCAACAGCGACCTTGGCCAGGGCCAGTGCTGGTACGGGGGAGCCAAAAAAGATAAGATTGCGATTGTTTAGACTTGGGGCGTGTAACCGCATTCCAATTCCACGGCTACTTTGTCCATTCTGATCTCGAATATCGTCAATTTTCTTTTGCAAAGCCGTGAGCTTCTCCATGATAGAATCCATATTGCGGTTAATAGTCTCAGTCTCAATGCTGACCGCTCTTCCCACTGCTTCAGTCATGACGGGCAGCCTTGTGAGGCTTTGGACAGCTGTTCCCGTTTTCTGAATTCTCAGATAACCCAGGGCAAAGCCTAATCCAATCAGCAGAAGACCTGTTATCATGGTTCCGAATAGGTAGATATCTTCAATGTCCTCCAAAGAGCTGCTAGACACACGATTCGCCACCTCTCCCACGCGTCCATCGTATACCCAGCTGCGAACGTTCCGTCAGGGGAGACAGGTTCCCCGGAACCCAAGCTTCTTGTCGAGAAGATGGTGTCAAATGCATTGAGAGACCAGTTGATCAAATCCATAATTTCTCAGTTTGAAGAGCAGTGCAGAGAAAGTCTCTCAATAGATCAGACAATACTGGAGAGAAAAATGCGACTGCCTCCGTTGAGTGCCAGAGAAGAAAAAAAAAACAAATCGCGGTTTGTTTACAGCCAAAGAAACGACATCAACAAAAAACGTAATTCTAAATGCTTTTCTGATGCGAGACTTTTATTTTAAAAGACGTGCATGAAAGCTGTTGTCACTTCTTTCAGATCACCTGACTCCGAGGCAGTCTAAGGAAAGAAAGAGTGCCTGAGAAAAACGCGCTGTCCCAATTCAGTATCTGAGGTCAGATGAGATGTTGACAGGTTTAATGTCAGTGTCATTATTGCACATTATTTTTGTAACGCGTTATAAAATAAAAAGTATGCCACTGTCCTGTCAGAGGTTATACTGTGCTTGTGGCGCGTGCTCTTTAGCACTTGCACAAATGCGGCGCCGCGCTGTAATGTTATATAACTTCACTAAAGCACAGAAACTACAAGCATACAGCACTACAGTACAATAAAAGTAGCCTACAGCACCAACAAATCACATAACTGTACTGCGTGTGTTTGCTTTGAAGGATTTGCATGATGGTGTGATATTCTATTCAGGAGCAGTTTCCACGTTTCATTAACAGTCCCCTAGGTTGTTTTCATAACCAAAAAATACAATGATATTTTCACTTCGTGTCATTTTCATTTTCACTTCATATTTTGTATTCTATATGTTTAAATCAGTGGTTCTCTACCTATTTTTCGACCGAGCAGCACTATGGTCCAAGTGCAAGTCTCACGGGCCGCACGCATGTCATTTACATATTAGTAACCAATACAAACCAACCAGATTTATAATATTATTTATAGCCTAATTATTATGATATCTAAAAGATTGCATTTATTTAAATAAATAAATAATTATACTCGCCATTAATAAAACACTTGATGCTGTCGGGAGCTGACCAATTACATTTAACTGCTGGTTATATTCTGTATAATTATGTATGTGACGAATAAGAATCTTGAGAAATTCTGCTGGAAAAAGGAGTAACAGCACAAAGTTGTGATTGTAAGTTACAGTCTGTAAGATGCGCGGAAGCGTGACTCGACACGTGACATTGCAGAAAAGTTCACAAATGTAGCCTATGTTGATCCAAATATGGAGAGCATTTTCGATTTTAATAATCTAAGGTTATCTCCAGAGATGTTTTGACACATTTTCTGTAATTAAGGATAAGGATGATGTTTCTTTTTACCTGAACATGTTCAGTGTGAGGCAAGCACTGCTGATTCTGATATTGTTCCTTCACTGGCATTTTCCACATTTCGTTTCCTCCCTTAACAAATGTGTCCATTCTGATGCTCAATTTTACAGAACTAATGGCTGCTGATGACTATATTAATTAAATTCTGCCAAAGTGCATGCTTGTTAAATGCGTAACATTAATCACATGAGTGCATATAGTCTGCCCATGCCTAAAAATAAAATATCAAAAACTAAATTATTTGACATAACAAAAACATAGCTTTTATTTGTTTCGTATATTTTTTTAATTAATGTAAAAATGAATTGTAGAAGTGAAATTTTTTTTTGATTATGTTCAGCATGATGGGTTGCGAGTTGAGAACCAATGCTTTAAATGAATGTGCTGGCTCATACCAAATTATTTTTATTAACAAAAAAAGTTTGGAACGGCTATTTAATAGCCTTGCGTTAAAGGTTGTTTATTCAGTCATTTATTCATGTTTATAACCGTTTTGACTTAATTCAAAAAAAAGAAAGGCTCAATACAGCGTGGTGCAATGCGTATCCCGTGTGCAGAATGATGCTCTTGAAACAACACGGAGTCACGGCACACAGGCTGCACAGCCCTCTGAGTCCGCATAGAGAAGAAAAGTACAGAGGGAAGAGATATTGATGCGAAGTGTATTAAATCTGTGAGTTAGTTTACTTTGAGCCTTTTCTTTTAACAGTTTTAAACCTCAGTAACTGTGCGCTCTTGAAGAGTTTGACTGTAGTAACCGAACGCGACACGCAGTTTGAATGCTGAATTGAGGATGACAGGCAGACGCAGCGGAGAGAGAAGTTTACGTAGACTTGAATTTAATGACTTAAATATTCATCTGTACCTCAGATTAAACTATGGAACAGCTCCAGAATAGTGATCGACCGATATTGATATTTTTATAACCGATACTGATTATTTGTCCGTTTATGTACCCGATAACCGATATGCAGAACCGATATTTATTTACTGTTATAAAGTAAATAAATAACAGAGTGAAGTAAGTAGGGCTGGGCGATATAACGATATGTATCGCGATAGACACGTGATCGATATCAATAAAAAATGTGTTCGATAAAACGTTCAATATTTTTTATTCTTCGTCGGAAGAAAACAGAGGTTGCGAAGCAAGTTTGGTTGCATTAACAAAGGCACTCGCTCGTTGTTAATGCAACCGAAAGACACGCTAACAGCCAATCATGTAACAGTATCAGTTTGGTTGCGCCATATCGTTGTCTCGTGCTGGTCTGCTGGATTCCTTTTTATAAGCAGAAAATGAGTGGGTAATTAGTTTATTTTATAACGATGTAACTCGGTTAGTATTTGTGAGAAGTAACTAGTAATATAACTAATTACATTTTTAAAGTAACGTGCCCAACACTGCACACTATACATTGATTTATTGTATGTCTTTGATTAATAATGAATATGAAGAGCTTTAAAAAAAATGGTATATTAAATCGTAATATTGGTAAATTAGATTATTTTCTAAAATCGTTCAGTCCTAATTTAAACTATATTCACAAATACAATGCTTAACAAATTTATTAAAACACATTTACGTAAGGTTTTTAACAAATGATGTAAGGTTTGAGCCACTGCTGCTCTAACAGCATTGGTGATTACCAAAATCATGTTTCTCTTTCTCTTTTTCTTACCATATGTATGCCCTTGTGTTATGTTACTTTATATAATTTGTATTCTTATTATTTTGCACTGTCCACTGAGCGGACCTGATTCGATTTCATTTCACTTCTAATTCTACCCTGTATAACTATTATGTGACAAATAAAGAAACCTTGACCCTTGTTTAGCTTTCTGTATTGGTTAGTCCTCCAAAATGCGTAAGCTCTTTAGTAACAGTAGTAGGCTATTTCTAATGCTATAATATAATTATTGCGGTTATCTTTGACAGAAAGGCAGAGCACTTTATAATTTTTTTTCAGACACCCAATTACAGTCAAAAAGTACATAGACAATGCAAGCAAGAATGCAAGCTGTTATGAGGCCATTTTTATTATTATAAATACTAATTAGTTGTTTCTGTTTGTAATTTGCCCAATAAATGACAATAACATTTTAAGATTTAAACAATGTTTTGACAGATTCCTAAAATATTTGTTTTCTCTTTATGACAGGTGGTTTAATAAATGAAGCACTGTATGTTTTCATAGCATTCCGTGTGTTTGAAGGACATTGAGCAGAATGTGGAATTGTGTGTATTTTGTCAATAAATAACAATTTTATTTAATCCGATTAATCGGTTAATCGAAATAATAATCGACCAACTAATCGATTATCAAAATAATCGTTAGTTGCAGCCCTAGTCTAATGTATTCAAATGGAGAAAATAAAGGACACAAGTCATATCAACTTCATTTTAAACTACAATTTTAGGTTTATAAGCTGTTTAATAGACTAAAGAGTGAAGAATAATTCACTGGATAATGTTAATTCAATTAATAATAATCTCTGGAATATTGAAACAAGCTATAACAAACAAAACATTGTATTTTATTGCATTTCTTAACTGGCATGTTTTATCAGAATTATTCAAATGTTTTTGTCATTCTAAATTATGAAAACTGCTGACAGCGCGGTTTATCTATGCATTTACTGCATACTGCATACACATACTGATAAAAAATGTATAACCTGAATGCAATTGTAAGTCGCTTTGGATAAAAGCGTCTGTTAAATGCATAAATGTAAATGTACACAGAACTATACACAAACTGCGATCGCTTGCGGAGATAATAAAGAATTAATTTCGATAGAGATGTATTTATTTAGATGTTTATTAGTGAAATAATTGTTCTATAGTAAATGTTAATATAATTTAGTGTTTCAAACAAGTGAATCTTGTATAAAGTTACATGCGGTGGCCGTGCTGAGCATTTCCTGAGTGAACAGTGTCCACTGCTCCAGGTGTGTGTGTGTGTACTTGGATGGGTCAAATGCAGAGAACACATTTCACTGCTGGTTATACTCTGTATAACTGTGTATGTGGAAAAAAAAATCGGTTATCGTTTTTTTTTCCAAAACCGATATCCGATTACGGTAAAATGCTTAAATATCGGGAAAAATATCGGTAAACCGACATATCGGTCGATCTCTACTCCAGACCACTTGAAATATAGCGTGCAGTACTATATTTCATATATTTCACTATATATCTGTGTTGTTGTTAAGCCCCAGGGAAGCCACAAAAACATCATAAAGCACCATAAAGTGTTCGCACACTATATTTCAAGTGTTCTGGAGCTGTTCCATAGTTTAATCTGAGGCAGGGCTCTAGACTAACTTTTTGCACTGGTTGCACTGATGCGCCTAACTTTTTTTCTTAGGTGCACCAGCACAAAAGTTAGGTGCACCCAAATTTGTATATAGGCAATATTGACTAGTAAACGATTAACTAACAATTTGGTCAACATAAAGTTGTTATTTGAAGCACAATTCTACAGGAAAGGTAACTTACTGAAAAGCTGAGCTGAGATTTAAGCTTAAAACATCTCGATAAATAAAATAAATAGAAAATCTAAATTAAGTGTTTGAAGGATGTCAAACTGAACATCTCATGGCTCATGGCTAAACATTATGAAAAAAAAAGTATTTACAGTTTTTATAACCAATTCTTACTATGCAAAAAATAAGTATACTTAGTCCTTTAGTGTTATGTTAGAAGCATTTTTATACTCATACCTTTTCTTGATTTAATATTTTGAATTGTTTTTAGCTTTATTTTCATTTAAATGTTTAGTTTTTAAATGTTGTTGTATGCATTTGTCATTTTTATTTCATGTCTTTATCTTAAATGTGTGTACATAATATGTATAGTTTTAACTTAATTTTAGTTACTTTTTCTTATTTGTAAGTCGCTTTGGATAAAAGCGTCTGCTAAATGACTAAAAGTAAAGTAAAGAAAAAAATAACTGTTCTGTTCTGTCTAATCGTCTCTCTGTGCTCATACTGTATTTTAATGCAGCCAAATTCTCAATAAAACTGTTTTACTTTATATATTTGACTGTTTATGTTGTTAGTCAACGGGATGAATATGAAATAGTGACTGAAACACGTCCCTTTAAGAATAACCTTAGGAGATAACCTTAGATTATTAAAATCGAAAATGCTCTCCATATTTGGATCAACATAGGCTACATTTGTGAACTTTTCTGCAATGTCGCGTGTCGAGTCACGCTTCCGCGAGTCTTACAGACTGTAAATTACAATCACAACTTTATTGTGCTGTTACTCCTTTCCAGCAGAATTTCTCAAGATTCAAGATTTTTATTCGTCACATACATAATAATACAGAATATAACCAGCAGTTAAATGTAATTGGTCAGCTCCCGACAGCATCAAGTGTTTTATTAATGGTGAGTATAATTATTTATTTATTTAAATAAATGCAATCTTGTAGATATCATAACATTTAGGCTATAAATAATATTATAAATCTGGTTGGTTTGTATTGGTGACTAATATGTAAATGACATGCGTGCGACTCGTGAGACTTGCACTTGGACCATAGTGCTGCCCGGAGGAAAATAGGTAGAGAACCACTGATTTAAACATAGAATACAAAATATGAAGTGAAAATGAAAATGACACGAAGTGAAAATATCATTGTATTTTTTGGTTATGAAAACAACCTAGGGGACTGTTAATGAAACGTGGAAACTGCTCCTGAATAGAATATCACACCGTCATGCAAATCCTTCAAAGCAAACACACGCAGTACAGTTATGTGATTTGTTGGTGCTGTAGTAGGGCTGGGTGATAAAATGATAACGATATGTATCGCGATAGACACGTGATCGATATCAATAAAAAATGTGTTCGATAAAACGTTCAATATTTTTTATTCTTCGTCGGAAGAAAACAGAGGTTGCGAAGCAAGTTTGGTTGCATTAACAAAGGCACTCGCTCTCTGGTAAACTAGCAACGTAGGGAGTTACACGCTAACAGCCAATCATGTAACAGTATCATGTTTGGTTGCGCCATATCGTTGTCTCGTGTTGGTCTGCTGGATTCCTTTTCATAAGCAGAAAATGAGTGCCCGAGCGAGGAAATTGTAAATAAAAGAGGAAAAGTCAGCTCGCCAGTATGGCAGTTTTTTGGATATTATAAGTCTGACCGTTGTCAGACCAATGTCGTCTGCAAATGATGCAAGACCATCATCCCCGCCAAGACTGGTAATACCACGAACTTGATGTACCACCTTAGCCGCGCTCACCCTTTGGAGCACGGCCGTTTTCAACCAACAACATCTGTAGCTGCAACACCGCACAAGCAGCAGACCACCATGGAGAGGTACTTTGCATCAGTGCCTTATGACAAAGAATCTAAACGGTACAAAGATATAACGGAGGCAGAGGCATATCATGTAGCCAAAGACATGCTTCCGCTCCGCTT
Source organism: Oxygymnocypris stewartii (assembly GCA_003573665.1). NCBI lineage: Eukaryota > Metazoa > Chordata > Actinopteri > Cypriniformes > Cyprinidae > Oxygymnocypris > Oxygymnocypris stewartii. Next base: position 33,094 of record QVTF01023813.1, on the reverse strand, counting down.
AGATCATTAAGTGTTCATTGTGACTTTAGACTTATGTTTACATTTTAATTATTTGAGTTTTCCATGGTTGTTGACATTTCTGTCTTAATAACTGAGGGGATTATGATCAGAGGAAGGTTAAGTTTAAAATAAAAATGTTTAAATTTAATATATTTTTCTCCTGGTCCTTATTTTAAATGGGTCATAAAAAATATAAATAATTATCGACATCGACCGATATGAAACACTGATATGGTGATACAGTTTTCAGGCGTATCCCCCAGCCCTATGCTGTAGGCTACTTTTATTGTACCGTACTGCCGCATGCTTGTAGTTTCTGCTCTTTAGTGAAGTTATATAACGTTACAGCGCGGCGCCGCGTTCGCGCGTGCCATAGAAGAGCGCGTGCCACCAGTACACTATTACATCTTTGACAGGACAGTTCGTTTTTTTCTGAGGTGAGAGACATTTTATTTCATAACAAGTTACAAAAATAACGATAGAATAATGCCACTGACATTACACCTGTCAACATCTCATCTGACCTCAGATACCGAATTGGGACAGAGCCTTTTTCTCAGGCACTTTTTCTTTCCTTAGACTGCCTCGGAGTCAGGTGATCTGACAGTGTCAACGGCTTTCATGCACGTCTTTTAAAATAAAAGTCTCGCATCAGAAAAGCATTTAGCGTTTTTTGTTGATGTCGTTTCTTTGGCTGTATATAATCCGAACGGTCTCGCGACCCACTTTTGAGCTGCATACCCAGCACTTTTGACCGACCAGTTGAGAAACACTGTAATAGATTGTTTAAAACACAGAAGAGTGACGATCGGGTCAACACAGAGAAGTATAGAAATTCTAAGTAACAAAAAATAAAAAAAATACAAAAACACTGAGCTGGTATTGGAATGGATCGGTATCGGCCGATTCTCAGTATTTTTACTTTCTCTTTTTACACGTATAACATCTGCACTATTTATATACGACAAAAGAACACTTTTGGACATTGGACACCACTGCACTAACCTGCTTCAGGACACTTTATCCACGGATCGAGCGTGGCCATTGGAGATACTTAGGAACACCGAGGTGAACAAAGGCCACCTGAATAACCGCAAGTGGCGAAAGAAACACAGTGGGAGACGTGCTGGAATCCGCAACAGACTGAGGGAAAGGGCTCACAGTCCTCCTCTACAGAGTATTCTGCTCGCTAATGTCCAATCCTCGGAGAATAAGATGGATGATTTTAGAGCCAGGATAAGTTTCCAATGGAACATTAGGGACTGTAACATTTGTTTGACTGAAACATGGCTCATCGCCGTCGGTCCCAGACATGGCTGTAAGGCCGTCTGATAACTTTTCGGTTTTATGGATGGACAGAACAGCCAAGGCCGGAAAAACCAAAGGTGGTGGAGTGTGTTTCATGATTAACAAGAAATGGTGTGACCCCAGGAATATCTCCATTCTGTCGCGTTCCTGCCCGCCTCATCTGGAACATCTCTCCTTTATCTGCTGCCTATTCTATCTGCCCCGGGAGTTTTCATCAATCGTCGTTACTGCCGTTTACATTCCACCACAGGCAGACACTAGCTTGGCTTTGCTCAAACTCCACGATGAGCTCAGCGGCTACATCAATAAACACCCTGACACTGCCTCTATCATCGCGGGGGACTTTAACACAGCCAACCTCAAGAAGGTCATGCCGAACTTTCACCAACATGTATCCTGTCCAACTAGAGAGCTACACTCAGTTTAAGAATGCCTGCAAAGCTCGTTCCCTGCCGGCTTTTGGCAAATCGGACCATGCTGCCATTTTCCTCACACCGGAATATGAACAAAGGATCGTTCAGGAACCCCCGGTGGAGAGGGAAGTGACGCGTTGGTCCTCCCACTCTAAAGCTATGCTACAGGCGGCTCTTATTGACGTAGACTGGGACATGTTCCGGGCGAGTTCATCTGACGTCAGTGAATTCACGGATGTAGCATTAAGCTTTGTCAACGCGTTAACCGAGCAAGCCACTGAAACGGTAACAATAAGGACATTCTCTAATCAAAAACCGTGGGTGGACAGAACAATTCGTGATGCGGTTAACCATCGCACTGCCGCATACAATTCCGGTATTTTGTCAGGAAACATGAGCGAGTACAAAGCATCGTGCTATGCTCTCCGACGGGCAGTTAGGGCTATGACAGTATTGGATTTTTCGTTACCGAGGAGAAGCAGCAACAAATATCGCGGTTTGGCGGTTAATCGCACGACCCCCCCCCCCAGTAAAAAAATTGACGTGGTCGCACTTTTGCAAGTGCATGGTCTGCTGCTCCAAAGCCGCTGCGCGCTGCAGAGCCACAGCACATTGTAGCAGGAGTCAGATTTCACTGATCACGTGAAGAGATGCACTTTCAGCGGGAGCGCTTCGTGGGTAGAGCCTACACTCACTGCATCAGGGAGCGCGAAGGTGCACGCAGCAGACTGAGCAACGGAGGATTTGGTTTTCAAACTAAAGTAAAAGACTGCTTCTTAAACCAGAGAAGGTGACTCAAATAATACTGATGAAAAAGAACGGGTTGAATGTTGAACACTTTCGTTACCATATAGCTATAAACTAGATTAATCAATGCATGCTGATGAACTTTTATCATAATGTTGTATCAAAAAGAGAAAGTTGCGACCAGTGGGAAGAATGAGTAGAGCCCTGAATGACTTGATCAAGAACGCATGCAGCTTGTAAATGAACATGGAAATGAATAATAATAAAGTCATCGTCTTTATTCTTAAAACAGCAAATTAAATTAACAATAATAACAAAATAATATTAATCTCTAACTTTTTTTCAATATCTTCTGAGTTTAATAGGAATTATGGAACATTCTTTGTCATCGTTCGTAACCCATTCTTTGTACAATACATTATTAAAAGAATAGCAACCTGAGCAAGCTGCAGAAACAACAAGCGAGCTCAGCATGCCACATGCTTTGTTCTGGAGAGTTGTTAAACTTCGATTCCTATTTCTTTAGACATTGTTTTTCGGGTAAGAGTTCGTGGATATAAACACACTTGTCCAAACGCAACTTGTTGCAAAATGTGTTTGTTGAAACGGATAGGTTGTAACAGCAAATTAGGATGTAATTAATATTATTTGACGATTTGTTAGGCTACATTTATAATAACAACCTTTTTAAAGTACAAAATAAAAGAGGCTTTCTTTTCTTCTTAATCCGACCGTTCCCGCGAAATATACACAATTCCAGAATCTCAATTACATTTCCTCTACTGAAAGAGAGAGAGATAACAAATAAAAATGTAGTCTGCACAAAATTTATTTTATTGTAGACTATTTTATTCGTCTTGTCCAGAATCAAATTAGTTTTATATTTTGTTGTCAACGTAATAATTAAAGTTTACGTTGAGAGAAAAAAAAAGAAGAATAATGTTGGCCAGTTTGTACAAAAATGTAAAAATAGCATGTTTGTTATTTTTATTCTTCTTGTCAAAATACAAAATTTGTTTAACCTTTTGCTGTCAACACGGAAAAGTGTCGCAGAGAAAAAAAATACATCTGTCATTTAAATTTATATGCAAAATATGAACAAAACCGTTGGCTTAGACATTGTAAAATTAAATCTCTTTTTCATGAAACCAAAGAATTTACTGTCAGCAGTTTTCATAATTTAGAATGACAAAAACATTAATTCTGATAAAACATGCCAGTTGAGAAATGCAATAAAATACGATGTTTTGTTTGTTATAGCTTATTTCAATATTCCAGAGAATATTATTCAGTGAATTAACATTATCCAGTGCAGTATTATTCACTCTTTAGCCTATTAAACAACTTATAAACCTAAAACTGTAGTTTAAAATGAAGTTGATATTTTGTTTGAGTTTTCCCTCTATTCCCATTTTTAATGAGTCCCTTGCTACCTCTGTGGTTCCCACTCCCTTTAAAAAATCTGTCATCATCCCTGTGCCTAAGAACAGTAAACCCTCTTGCCTGAATGACTATCGCCCAGTTGCCATCAACAGTCATGAAGGTTTTTGAGAGACTTTTAAAGAAATACATTTGCTCCTCCATCCCTGTTACTTTCGACCCTCTTCAGTCTTCGGGTTGAAATATGCACATAGTTCGGACGTTTGTGCTCCACGAAATATATATATTTTTAAAATTATAATTAAAGATTTTGGCAATTCAGTCGAAGTGACTGCAGGTTACATTGAAGTACTATTTCAGAAACATTAAATATGTAGGTCTAAATGAGAACTGCTTTATTGGGCATTAGTTGTATAAAAATGCAGTACTGTTGAGTAACCCTTATGAAAAATTACCATGGTTTTATTATAATAAAAGTGTAGTAAAATTTGTATTTTTTCTTTTGCATATTGATTACAATTTATATAACCAGTTTTACTACAAATACAATGGTTAAACTATGGTTAGTGTAGCAAGGCCATGGTTGATTTGTGGTTATCATGGTTTAATAGTAACCAAATGTTTTCTTTAGTTTTTTTATTTGTATAAAACTATGGTTAATTTTCGTAAACACAAGTACACCTGATGACGTCATAAATATGATAATTAAGCATATATCAAGTTGAATTGTTATATAAAGTTATAAGCATGTTTATAAAAACAAGTTTTGTAATAACAATTATTTCGGACCTTTTGACGTTGATGATAATTCCCATTCGGATATTTGAATGTAAACTTTGAGAACCCCTGGGCTATAGTATTGAAAGCCCAGCTTTCAATACTATAGTCCCCACCAAGCTAGCTGTCAAAATCTCAGACCTCGGCCTAAACACTTCACTCTGTGACTGGATTCAAGACTTACTCACCGGCAGACCACAAGTGGTGAAAATGGGCCAGTTCACCTCCAACTCCATCACCCTGAATGTTGGAGCCCCACAGGGCTGTGTCCTGAGTCCCCTGCTCTACTCTCTCTACACACACGATTGCGTGTCCTCTCACAGCTCCACCTCTATTGTTAAATTTGCTGATGATACTGTGATTCTGGGCCTCATTTCCAACAATGATGAGACCGCATACTTAGACGAGGTAGAGAGACTTACATCATGGTGCCAGGACAACTGTCTCTCTCTGAACGTGAGCAAAACTAAAGAGCTGATTGTAGACTTCAGGAAGAGACAGCAGCGGCCCTACACACCTCTTATGATCAGTGGGACCCCTGTGGAGAGGGTGAGCAGTTTCAAGTACCTCGGTGTAAACCTCTCCGAGGACCTGACTTGGACTGCACACATTCAAACACAGGTCAAGAAAGCCAGGCAAAGACTGTACCATCTGCGACAAGCTTTCTATTCAGGGGCCATAGAAAGTGTACTGACTGCATCTCAGTGTGGTATAGTAACGCCACAAACCAGGACTGTAAAGCTCTGCAGAGAGTTGTGCGCTTAGCTGAGCGTATCTCAGGGTCTGCTCTTCCCTCTCTGCAGGACATCTCCTCCACGTGCTGGTCTGACGTGCGCTTTTTCTGAGCCTGTACACCCAAAGCGAGCAAACTAAAATGCATGTCTAACAGCGCCTGATTAGTCAACTAAGTTATCTTGAGAGTTAATACTATCAAAACACACAAGGTTTACATATATACTCTGTTGGTTATGTCTAAAATGAAAGTAAACAGTTAAGAGAAAAACGGATGCATGCCTGTATATTAGATCTGTGCAGGTCTTAAAGGGACCGTACTAAACATGCAACCGACTGTCATTAAAGGGATAGTTCACCCTAAAATTTAATTTGTCATTTATTTACTCACTTACATGGTATCCCAAACCTGTATTAATTTGTGCTGAACACAAAAAAAAATATTTAGAATAATCTGGGCAATAGGGGTGTAACGATATGCCCAGGTCACGATACGGTACGTATCTCGATACTGGGTTCACGATACGTATCACGATATTTTGAACAAAATTGAAAACAATGATACTGAAATTCAAATAACAGGTTTATTTCAAAAATATTAACACATTTCAATAATTTTCTTTGTTGTGCATACAAGATCACATTTCAAGGTTTAATAACAACCTTCTGTATTCAAATTAACAACTGAATAGGTCTGTCTGTCACTGAACAAATTGTTACATTTAACATGAACTTAGAATTAAGAAGCGTAAGACAGAACTTCTTAAAGCAGTAAAAAAAATAAAAAAAATAAAAGGTGTTACATTCTGTTCAAGAACATTCAACATGGGTTTGTTTAGGTTACCTACAGGTTTTTTTGCAAACAAAACAGCATATCCACATTTTGAGGCAGAAGCTGGGATCTTTGAGCATTCACAATATCCCCTGCCGTAGAAAAAACACGTTCACTGGGAACAGAAGTTGCTGGAATTGTTAAGTAAGCCTTCGAAAGAGAGGAAAGGAGTGGGTACATTTGAGCGTGTTCTTTCCACCTTAGTGGACAGCTAGTGAGGGGAATTGAAGTGTCCTTTTTGTACATGTCAATCTCCACTTCTATCTTACATTTGGACTGAATGACTGTTGATTTAGCAAAAGTTGCACCAAGGAGATCTTCCAGTGCTGTCTTTTTGCAAGGTGGTGGCTGTTCTTGCTCAACTCTCTGTGTTGTCTCTCTCTTCTTTGCTGCATCAGTGGGATCTCCATCACTGGCACCTCCCTCCCTCTTTTCTGCTTGCTCCACAGTGCTAGCCTTAAAAAAATATTAAAACAAACTATTAAGAACTGGGGAGGTATAGTATAGTTGCAGTTACACACTTGCAAGCACGCACGCACGCGCACACACACACACACACATATCACAAAGTACACAAACATGCAAATGCAATTTACACAGATTCTCAAATAATTAGTAATGCAGAAAGACATACCTGCTGTAACTGGTTTGATTTGTCCATCAACCACTGGAAAACCTCTTCGCGATATTCAGGGAGTAGGTGGGGCAACGATTGAAATCTGGGGTCCAGTGCAGTACTCTCTTGCAGATAATCCTGAACTGCTGTGTTTCTGCCTGAGAGGTTTTGAAGGATGGCTGCTTTCATGTTAGCTATAGTTGTGGAGTCTTTCTCGTCCAGTGTCATGCTCTGCTCGATCATGGATTTCAAGGGCAGAATGAGTGACAGGGTGGCGCTCTTTTCATCAGACAGGACAGTGGTGGCTATTTTTAGAGATTTAAGAAGGTTTACTATTTCTTCTGCATCAGTGATGTCGTTGCTATCCATAGTATCAAGTTGACGGGTATTTTTGCGCACATCTGTGCTCAAAAGAGCTACCGCTATAGCCGCTTGTTGCTTGAGGTAGCGTTCCAGCATATCCATGGAGCTGTTCCATCGGGTTACCACATCCATGATAAGCTTATGTGATGCGATCTCAAGTATCTTTTGCTTTTCCGTGAGAACAGCTGTTGCTGTGGCACTGTGGTGAAAGAAAGCCACGACTTTTCTCACGCGACCAAGCAAGCGACTGACGCGAGAAACATTTAAACCTGCTTGAGACGCAAGATTCAATGTGTGCGCGAAACACTTAATATGCGGTGACAACCCGGCTTCTCTTACTGCCACCTCCATGTTGCGTGCGTTGTCAGTAACATCAGTAGTACTATGAGGCGCCTTTTCAAGTTCCCACTCTTGTATAGCCGCTTTTAAAACTTCGGCTATGTTAGTTCCGGTGTGTGACTCAAAAAGCGGGTGAGTCTGAAGCATGAAACATTTCATTTCCCACTCCGTGGTAATAACATGCGCTGTGACTGTAATATAGCTCTGACAAGCCCGCGAAGTCCACCCATCAGTTGTTATTGCCACATTCTCTGCTTTTTTCAGACCGTTGAGCACCTTTGTTTTAGCTTCGCAGTAAAGGGCTGGAACTACCTCTTGACTGAAGTGTGGGTGTGACGGCATATGGTACCTGGGCTCCAGTACCCTAACCAATTCACGAAATCCAACATTGTCGACCACAGAAAATGGTCTCATGTCTTTTGCAATAAAAACTCCGATGCACCTGGTTATTTCTTGAGCTTTCGCACTTGACTGAGACCATGTTACAGCAAAACTGCGTTGTATAGATGTTTGGCTTTCTTTCACCCTTTTTGTCGCATGAGTTTGCAGAAGTTTGTTGTTGTGATGCCGTTTTAAATGGCACATCGTATTCGAAGTGTTTGACGTCGTGTATGGCAGCCTTGTTTTACAGTTTTTACAAACAGTTTGTGTTTTGTCTGTAATTTTTTTACCATCGTCCTGTCGCGTCACCGGAAAACCAAAATGTTTTTTTTCAGACGTCGGACTTATAAGACGACGGGGCATCTTAAATTTCAGTTCCCCCCGAATTCATGTTGCCCTACTAATGTTCAGTTCAAGCGATTTCTGCAACTGCGACGAAAGCACACGTGACGCTGGTGCAGAGAGAGTTGGTCACATCGGCAGCTCAACCAATAGGATTAGACTGTCGTCATATCGTAAAAGTATCACCACCACATCACGATTTTTGTATCGTGAAATATCGTACTGCGATATTTACCTCTCCATCTTCTGATGCGAATCCATCACCCCGCTTTATTACACAAATTAAACACTGTATAGGATAAAATAATACATTAGGCTATAATCTTACCGTTCAGAAGCACATGTCTGGCTTTAAAACTAATCAGACAGCACCAACAGCAAAAGGAATTCATGTCTGGATAGTTTTCGTTTTGATGACATTTATGAATGTATATTATTATGTTTTTCAGCCTATTGATGACGCGCAGTTGGGGGGCGGCATGGGAGCGGCATTACTATGAAGCAAAGTTAATTTAGATGTGGAATAACTAAGCGGTGATAATGAATGCCCAAAAGATAAACTACAAATATCTGTCCCTTTGCCCCCCTGACTGTGTTGCTGCCCTAGGTGACTGCCTTGTTCGCCTATATGCACGCGCCGGCCCTGCTCATCGACAGCCTGCCTGTTCTGTCAGGGTGCCGTTATGCACATGCTGCGCACTGTGCGCAATAAAACACATGACACAGAAGCACTGGTGCGTGCGTGCAGTGCGTGAACCTGTAAATAGTATATTTGTTTGCATAATCTAAAAAAATAATCGGCAAATCTGTTTTGAAAATGGTCAATATCGATAATCGTAAAAATGCTTAATATCGGCGCCGATAATCGGTCGACCCCTAATCTCTAGCTAACATTAAATTATGTAACGGCGGCCTCAGAACACTTGAAATATAGTGCACGAATACTTTCTTGTGAAAAAATCAACAATTCTACATAAGAATATTTTATTAAATCAAATGAAATCCAAATCTCTATGAAATCCTTTTTTAATCAAAATTAACTTGCAACATTGAGTGCAAGAAGCAAGTGTCCATCTCATAGTCCAAATCACTGAAATCAGTTCAGTATCAGTAAGAAAATCCAGAATTTTCTGAAAATAATTAGAAACCAGAATTTGGTAAAGATAAAACTGTAAACCTCAATTAATTAGAGAGCCTTTTTAATAATACAATTAAATTTAACCATTAAAACGGAGTATAGAAAAATGGAAAAAAATGAGTTTGAAAATAAAACTGATTTCATAGGGCCGTATAATTACTATATTTATTTTTGTGGTAATACAAATAGATATGTTAACAATAGCTTTTAAAATGCATATAATAGCAGTGATGTAATAATAATTAGTTCAAATAAAGTATCAAAAGCAAGAAATCATATGGTTTTTAGGGCTGCAACTAACGATTATTTTGATTATAGATTTTTTGGTCGATTATTCTTTCGATTAATCGGATTAAATACAATGATTTGATTTTATTGACAAAAAACACACTATTCCACATTCTGCTCAATATCCTTTTAACAAACTGAATGCTATGAAAACATACAGTGCTTAATTTTTTAGACCATAGGGCTCTAGACTAACGTTTTGCACTGGTGTGACTACATTTATTTCTTAGGTGCACCAGCACAAAAATGAGGTGCACCCACATTTTCATATAGGCAATATTGACTAGTAAACGATTAACTAACAATCTGGTCAACAAAGTTATTTTATTTGAAGCACAATTCTACAAGAAAGGTAACTTACTGAAACAGTTTTGGTGCTTAAAGTGCTTCACTGAGCTGATATTTAAACTTGAACACATCTCTAGATAAATTAAATAAAATCTAATTTAAGTGTTTTAAGGGCGTCAAACTGAACATCTCATGGCTCAATGTCTTACTGACTATCTTCCATTGCAGTCACATGCCCCTCGGTTGGCCAACTCCTGTAGTTTGGCCGCCTTGATATTTGGCCTTGGTTAAACCAGCTGGCCACACTCTCTCTAGCATCAAAATCTTCCAGACTTGGCCCCTCTACACTGACTCTTATCAGATCTTCCTCTGTGTCTGAATGAAGGGATGCTCTAGTGCAGTGGTTCTCAAACTACTTTAGTCACGCCCCCCCCCCCCCCCCCTTAAACCTATAAAAAAAAATCTGTCCCCCTATCCCACCTTAGACTACCAAATAATTTCACTAAACATTATAAAAATAAATAAAAGTATTTACAGAAAAAAACTGTTCTGTCTAATTGTCTTTCTGTGCTCATACTGTGTTTTAATTAGGGATGCAACGCAAATTCTGAGGATCGGCCGATACCGATACAGCAGTGTATTGTTTTTTGTAAAAAAATTTTTAATGTAATTTAGAAGTTCTATACTTCTCTGTGTTGACCTGATCGTCACTCTTCTCTGTGTTAAACACAATCTATTACAGTGTTTCTCAACTGGTCGGTCAAAAGTGCTGGGTATGCAGCCCAAAAGTGTGTTGCGAGACCGTTCTGAGAGGGTCGCGGATTGTTAATAAATATAATGCTGTCAAAGAAAAATACAAGTGCTCACTGCTCCTGACTAAATAACCTTTGTAACATCAAAAATTATTCATTTACATGCTATTTAATTTATACAGTGAAGACTATGCAGTTATTTTACATTTGATTATTTCATTTCATTAGCGTACCTGAAAATTTATTTTAGACTGAGCTGAAAAACCTGAAAAGCACTGTTTATTGAACTTGTGTCTTTCTTCTTTTGTATTTATTTTCTGCTATTGCTTGTAATTTGGTTATCTGTAGAAAAGATGTTTAGCACTGAGCACATAGTAGCATTTCTAGATTTATGTTCAAGTTATATATTTTGGTTGCATTTGTGAGTTAATGAAAATGTAGATGGTTGTTTAAAATAGGTATATAATATGATAATTTCGATATATCGATCGATATACTCCTGTATCGAATCTAATCATATCGTATAATTTTTTGAGGAATCGGCAAATATCGTATCGCTGGGTATGAGAATCGATATCGAATCGTCACGAACCATCCAATTTGCACCCCTAGTTGTTTCCTCAGCAGTGGAAAGATGGAGTTTGTTAATACTAATTTAATTTGAATGGTAAAACTCTACTTTTTTATTATTATAACTTAATTGAAACAAATTAACAATTTGATGTGAAAGATTACATTCAATAAGGTTAGGGGAAATAAATGACCATTTGTAAACAGTGGGAAATGGAATCTTTTTGTTACTTACAGCAACTCATTTTAAGTTAACTATATCTTCCTCTTTCCAGTCACAGAGCACTTTATTTTACAGTTGTTTAAGTGAGAGAAAATCTGTAATTCAGTCCAGATTGGGGGAATTGTAATGTTTAATAATTAATTGTATTATGTAAAAAAAATTTTGTTGTAATGTGTATATATTTTTGTTTGTATATGCTGTCGATTATATTTCTTAGAAAGAAAATCGGAATTGGCTGGTCACACTTCCCAAAAATATCAGAATCGGCCAAGATAAATGCAATCGGTGCATCTCTAGTATAACTCATTATTTGAACTAATTGCAAAAGCTGGATAATCCATCAAAGTCTATTGACTCATTAGTGGAATAATCAATGATTAGTCAATTAATCGTTCTAACTTGCGATTGTATGTAGGTATATTTAATAATATTCCAGTCTCAGCAATAAATACGTTTCCTCTCATAATTACGTGTTATGGAGGTTTTTATTTTTGACTACTCTCAGCAATGTATGAGTATTTCCCTGTGGTAGAGCTCCTCTGTGATTCCTGCACCGAGTAACTGTTCAGAGTAGAGCCGTAATGGTGGCTCATTAGACAGAGATAATGACAGTAGGGTGAGCCCTGAGGAGCCCACCCGGATGAGGACGCCCAGAGAAACCTCAGAGCGACACTCGCTCCATCACGCCTCTGGTGCAGATAGAGAGCGCAGGGGAGAATAGAGGATGGAGGATGGGGAGAAAAGCAGGAGGAAGTGGGCGATTGAAGGAAAAACAGAAAAGAGGGATAGGGTGGCTGTGCAGAGACAGTAATCATGCAAACAATGGTATTTTTGTTCAAATGTCAGTTTTAATGTTCTTGTGTTTTGTGTACTGCAGCGTTTCACTATAGTCTTCCTCACTACATGTTAACATGCATGCTCTCACAGATCCGTATGACTGACCCGCTCCTGTATGGACTGACAATGAGTCTTTTTCATGAAACACTGGAAGAATGTATTTTCAATTAAATTCAAGATTATTTGCATAGCACTTTTTACAATACAATCGTTGCAAAGCATCTTCACAGGAAATTAAGTTTCTAAAATAGATTTATATTGTAGAAATGCAATATAATTAACTCATGGCAAAATTTGGTTAATTCAGTATTATCGCTGATGGTTGGTTTCCTCCGAGGTCCTCCGAGGGGTTGTCATCATCTCTTCTCAGGTGTTCGGTCATCTCAGATAATTTAAGGGTTGGATCCAGACTGATGCTTTTGTAATTCCTAGTTAGAACAACCCTGGATGAAATTCTGTTCAGCTAAAGCATAATAATGTGCGTTTGATCAGATATACCGGACAGTACAAGATTGTGAGATGCATTATATGAATGCTTGGATAAAGAGATGTCTTTAATCTAGATTTAAATAGAGCGAGTGTGTCGGAACCCCGAACATTATCAGGAAGGCTATTCCAGAGTTTGGGAGCCAAATATGAAAAAGTTCTACCTCCTTTAGTGGACTTTGCTATCCTAGGTACTACCAAGAGTCCAGAGTTTTGCGACCTTAGGGAGCGGGTTGGATTGTAGCATGATAGAAGATTAGTTAGGTATGCATGAGCTAAATCATTTAGGGCCTTATAGGCAAGTAATAATATTTTGTAACTGATACGGAACTTAATTGGTAGCCAGTGCAGAGACTGTAAAATTGGAGTAATATGATCATATTTTCTTGACCTGGTAAGGACTCTAGCCGCAGCATTTTGTACTATCTGTAGCTTGTTTATTGAAGATGCAGGACAACCACCTAGCAGTGCATTACAATAGTCCAGTCTAGAGGTCATGAATGCATGAACTAACTTTTCTTCATCAGAAACAGTTAACATGGTACGTAGATTGGCAATGTTTCTAAGATGGAAGAATGCTGTTTTTGTAACATGGGAAATATGATTTTCAAAAGATAGGTTGCTGTCTAATATAACACCCAGATGTTTGACTGTAGAGGAAGTAACAGTACATCCATCTAGTTGCAAATTGTGATCCAAGATATTCTGTGTACTGTTTTTAGGTCCAATAAGTAATATCTCTGTCTTATCTGAATTTTATTTATTTAGTCATTTAGCAGACGCTTTTATACAAAGCGACTTACAAATGAGGACATTATAGAAGCAATCAAAACCAACAAAAGAGCAACAACATGCAAATGCTATTACAAGTCCTGCTTAGCCTAACCCAGTACACGTAGGAAGGTCTTTCTTTTTTTATTAAGAAAACGAGTATATAGAAAAAAGAAACTTAGTGTTAGTTTTACAAGAAAAGCTAGCAGTTAGAGAATAAATATGCAATTGATAGAGGGTCAAATGTTTCTGTTTTTTTGGCCGTTTCTTGAAGACGGGTAAGGATTCAGCTGCTCGGATTGAGTTAGGCAGGTCATTCCACCAGATAGGAACAGTTAATGAAAAAGTCTGTGAAAGTGATTTTGTGCCTCTTTGGGATGGTACAGTAATGCGTCGTTCACTTGCAGAATGCAAGCTTCTAGAGGGTATATAAGTCTGAAGTAATGAATTTAGGTAAAGGGGTGCAGAGCCAGAGGTGGTTTTGTAGGCAAACATTAATGCCTTGAATTTAATGCGAGCAGCTATTGGTAGCCAGTGCAAATTGATAAACAGAGGTGTGACGCGAGTTCTTTCCAGCTCATTAAAGATTAATCTTGCAGCAGCATTTTGGATTAATTGTAGAGGTTTGTCGGAACTGGCTGGAAGACCTGCCAAGAGAGCATTGCAATAGTCATGTCTGGACAGAACAAGAGCCAGAACAAGGAGTTGTGTTGCATGTTCCAAGAGAAAGGGCCTGATCTTCTTAATATTATATAATGCAAATCTACAGGACCGGGCAGTTTTAGTAATGGGGTCTGAGAAATTCAGCTTATCTATCACAACTCCAAGGTTTCTGGCTGTTTTTGAAGGAGTTATGGTTGATGAGCCTAATTGAAAGGTGAAATTATGATGAAACGATGGGTTTGCTGAAACCACAAGAAGTTCTGTCTTAGCTAGGTTGAGTTGAAGGTGATGGTCCTTCATCCAGCAAGAAATGTCTGTTAGACATGCTGAGATGCGAGCAGCTATTGTCAGATCATCAGGATGGAATGAGAGGTAGAGTTGAGTGTCATCAGCATAGCAGTGATATGAAAAGCCATGTTTCTGAATGACAAAACCTAGTGAAGCCATGTAGACAGAAAAGAGAAGCGGTCCAAGAACTGAGCCCTCTGGCATCACTGTAGCTAGATGTTGCGACTTGGATACCTCACCTCTCCAAGTTACTTTGAAGGACCTATCTGAGAGGTTAGACTCAAACCACTGTAGTGCGGTTCCTGAGATGCCCTTTTTCAATAGGGTTGACAGGAGGGTCTGGTGGTTGACTGTATCAAAAGCAGCAGACAGATCCAGCAATATAAGTAATGAAGACTTGGAAGCCATTCTTGCAAGTCTTAAGGCCCGTACACACCGGGACGAATTTCATGCGCGTTATTCGCCAACGTTTAACGCCTCATGACTAAACAAAGGGCGCCAATGTGAGTGTGCACACCGCCACGCGTAAAACCGTCATTTTTTTTTAAACGCCTCAAGGCCCGTACACACCGGGACGAATTTCGCGCGCGTTATTCGCCGACGTTTAACGCCTCATGACTAAACAAAGGGCGCCAATGTGAGTGTGCACACCGACACGAAAAACGCCACGCGTAAAAGCGTCATTTTTTTTTAAACGCCTCGGGTTCATTTTTTTGGTTTGACGCGCCACGTCAAAAACTATCCGACCAATGAGATTGGCGCTTTTGCTCACGTGTCTGGAGCAGCTGAAGTTACAGTAAAACACAACCTGGGGGCGCTCAAACACAAAACAGTCTTGCTGAGCACTAGGGTTGTGACGGTGAGGAAATTTTCCCATTACACACGATGGGGAGTTACATTACAATACCCTGTAAGCACCGTGCGTGTTTTACTTTGACTTTAATATCAGCGGCAATTCTGCGTCAAGGACTGTTTAAATAAAATAAAAATCAGCAAATAAATTCTCATTACAATAGCCTGTAAGCGCCGTGCGTGTTTTACTTTGACTTTAATATCAGCAGCAACTCTGCGTCAAGGACTGTTTGAATAAAATAAAAATCAGCAAATAAATTCTGAAATAAATGAGAAACTAATGTTTTTTTTTAAATATCACTTAGATCAGGGATGCCTAATAGATCGATCACGAAGACAATGCTGGAAGATCACGCTTTAGGTCAGTGTTTCTCAACCAGGGGGCGAGAGATAAAACTACAATATAATATATTTACTAATATTATGACTCGTATGTTAAGTCATGTAAAAAAATATATAGCCTATAAATAAATAACAGTACCACCTCTCTACATATTCTGTGTTTCGGAGCAGCACATATTTCTCATCGTGTGTAGCTAATACAGACTGAACGGTTGCTCAAAAACCCTATATATATATCATATGATACGCAAACTACATCTCTCAGTTGGATAAAAGAAGCCAGTGTCACACTAGTACACACAAGTGTTGATGGACGACTATTGTAATCAAGGAAGAGATGATTACAGTGACAGGATCGTGCATTAGGCGCGCGTTATGTCCGTTATGATGCGCAAACGAACTATATGTGCGCTCTCGGCTCACTCATATTTCTGCTTGAACAGATAGTTAGGCTAACAAATAAAAGTGTAGTCTGCATAAAATTGTATTTATTTTATTCGTCTTGTATTTATTGACATAAAAATGTAAATAACATTTTGCTGCCAACACGGAATAAAGTGTCACAGAGAGAAAAAAGTTATATAAAAATTGTAATCCTTATTTTTATTCGTTTTGTTAGGATATAATTCGTTTATGCTAACATTCAGCCTACAACACAATAGAAAAAAAAATTAGGTTTAGCCTAATATATATTTTATAAGTCCTGTCAAAATACTAAATTAATTTAACATCTTGCTGTTAACACAGTGAAAAGTGCAGCAGAGAAAAATAAATAAATTTGACAGTCTGTCATTTAAAATGATAGAATAAGCATAATACAAAAAAAGGAAAATAGTTGAACGTCCTTCAATGACATCACATTCACACTCCATCTTTATTATGATCTGTCACTCATCACAACCTGCCAGTTCTGTTTGAGAGCTGTATATTATATCTGCATCGTTGCACATGCTGTGCTCAGACCCCGCAAATAAAACGAAGCACTAGTTCGTGCTGCAGCGCGCGCATAACGGTCCGAGTGCAGGCTGTACCGGTGCTCGATAATAATAAAGCGCAGATATACTGTTCTGAAAGGACGTCGGGAACGGGATATTGTTAGACCGCACGCTCCCGTTCAAATTACACCAGAGTTACCGACCGTTACCACGTTATATTCAGGAAATTAATCCCGCGGCGAAATCTGGTTATCAATTATAACCCCAAACACAATGTTTGATTTTAAAATTTGTATGATTTTGACAAGCGCGTAAATACTTGCTCTCTTCTTCTGAGTGACAAGCGAGTGTCAGAAGCATAAAGTTGCGCAGCACCACCTTGTGTACTGGGGTATTTCTGTTTTACATTAAGCGCCATCTAATGTCAGGGAATGAATTTGCATGTTCACTCGGCTCATCGTCAGCGAAAATCGCTTGGGTGTGAACACAAAAAACGCATTGAAAAACGCTGGCGAATAACGTGCGCCGATATTCGTCCCGGTGTGTACGGGCCTTTAGGTCTTCAACAACTGAGAGCAAGGCAGTTTCGGTGGAATATCCACTTCTGAAGCCAGATTGGTTACTGTCCAGGAGGTTGTTCTGTGTGAGAAAGGCAGTGACTTGGTTGAACACAACTCGTTCAAGTGTTTTTGCAATGAAAGGTAGAAGGGAAACCGGTCTATAGTTCCCTAAAAGAGTTTTGGGTTAAGAGTGGGTTTCTTAAGAATTTAATAGGAGAAAATTATTGATCATCTTTTTATTGAAAAAAAAAGTCAACTTTTATATTTTTAACACACTCCATTAGCTTAGATATTTTAGAAGTTTCATCTGGTCTTGTTGAGATATATAGTTGAGTGTCATCGGCATAACAATGGAAACTAATCCCATATTTTCTAATAAAATTACCAAGGGGCAACATGTATAATGAAAATAGTAGAGGACCTTAGGACAGATCCTTGTGGTACTCCATACTTTACTGGTGATAATTGAGATGCCTCCCCGTTTAAATAAACAAAGTGGTAGCGATCAGACAGGTAGGATCTAAACCTTCTTAAAGCCTGCCCTTGAATACCTGTAGGGATGCAACGATTATAGATTTTGTTGGTACGATTATAGTCTGAGGAATAATCACTGTTATTACGATTATTATGCATTTATTAATTTCACAACATAAAATCACATAAACTCTCTTTAGATATTAAGGTGTTATTTATTGCTGCCCTTTGAAACAGAAATAACACAGTAAGCAATAATACAGCACAAAATAATAATTAAAAATAATTAAAAAAAATCCATCTTCTATTGGAATTAAAAAGGTGACATCTGCTCTGTAAACATTAGTCAGTATTTCCCTTTTGAAAATAACAAATTGAAATTCACACATTTTTATGGTGTTTTCATTTTGTATAATCTTTCTACATTTCTTTTAGACCTAAGGTACAGAACTTGGAAAGATGGTGAAAGTTTTTTTTAACTTATGAATAATACTATAACAGGAATGACAAATCACAATGTTAATTAAGTATTATTAATATAAGACTAATATTAACTTTATTTATCCCACAGAGGACACTGTTACTAATGAGGGGAATAAACTAAACTATTATTGTAATCAACTGTCATCCATACTTATTCATTTTAATAATCTTTATTCATCTGATTTTACATATGATCTTAGAACATCATGTTATTTTGGTTTGTGAGATCGAGATCGATTTAGGAGGACAGGAACTTGTCAACGCTGCCCAGCGACTTTCATTAATAACATAGCTTATATACTGGATCGCTACATTATATTAATCAGAAACAGGTGAGTAAAATGACTGTTTAAATAACTAAACTCAAATCTTCATTGTTTGTAGTGACGCGCAGATGTAGGTAGAATAATTCACACACGCAACTGTCACGTCTCTCTCTCTCTCTCTCTCCGCATCTCTGTCTGAAGCGGGAAGAATGCTAGAGCTATCGAACTTCGCGTCAGGTGGTCCTTGCCTTCACGTCGTGCATTAAAATAGTTTATTTCACAACGAGAACAGGTTGACTAGCCGCGCATTATGCCTTATGTAACGTATACTCTTTAACAGCAATTTAAACGGCAATATTTAAATTATGCCCTGGTTATTCTTGGTGTACCCAAAATGGTCCTACACTATAGACTTCAGACATTCTCTGGTGGAAATAAAGGATCGCTGAATAAAGGTTCCTCTGTCATAGTTAATCTAGTGCGTGTAACAGCCTCATTGTCTCTGATAAGCACAGTGTTTCAAGCTGGTGCACCGCCGCTCGTGTAATTTTTTTGTTTTGTTGCAACAGTTCCGTTCCCTGCAACAGAAATACTCGGTTTAGCGGAGCTTTTACGATTAATTAACCGTGACGTTTTAAAGCATGGTTAATAGTAAAACCGGTTAATCGCTGCATCCCTAAATACCTGTATAGTTTTGTAATCGATCTATGATTATGTCATGATCTATAGTGTCGAACGCAGCACTAAGAGCACCGGCGGTAGTACACATGACATCACACACTCTATAACAAGCATAATACAAAGTTTTGTAAACAAGTGTAATAATAGTAACCGTTGCAAATTGTTTGATAAAACTAAATAATTAATTAACCGATGAGAAAAATAATAAATAGTTTAATTAAATATTAATAATTAAATAATTGATAGATTAGTCGACTAATCGAAAAAATTATCGATAGATTAGCTGCAGCTCTAACAAAAAGAGACTTAATCCGAAATGGCAGATAACAAACAAAAATGTTGCTTTGATTACAAATGTAATCAAATTTCTGTGCGCCCACAGATCTTGATCAGGAGAGTGACAACTTTTAATAATTATAAGGGGAGTTTGCAATCTGTTTAATACAACAGATCAATAAACAAGTACTGCATGATTTTGCTCTATCATCAACGAAAATAGTTCCAAATAAAGTAACAGTTGTGCCGTTGTGCATCTCTAAAAGCAAATTTATATTTAAAACATTAATGTCCACATGAATCTATGAATTTAATTGCACTCATGCCACCCCTGAGCCTCATTAAACATCTGAAAATGTACGTATAAGCCACTTTTGTGTTCTTCTGTGCCACCTCTGTAGTACAAATATTTTTTTTATTAATAATAATTTCATGATTGGTAACTTATTTGTCTTATTGTACTTATTGTATTTTTTTAAATATAAAATTTAAAAAGCTTATAAACAATTTTTTTAATTTGACACAGATGAAAATTATGCCATTGCAAAGGTAAAAAGAAAATACCCCTGTAAGTCACTTTAAGGAGTCAAATGTCACCTTGTATTAGGAAGGCTAATTTTTGATCAGAATATGTTATTATTGATCAGAAGGCGCTCCTACATTTTATTAATTTGGAGGACAAGCGCTCCTAATTACAAGAAGAAAAGCACAGCTCTTAAACTGTGTGTGTGACTGTAGCCATATGGCTGTGGAATGGGGTTTGACCAAGGAAATATTTTCAGTCAAAACATTTATTTTTTGCTTTAACCCCTGTATTTAGTGTGGAATTTTTCTACAATATTCACTCATCATGAGGGCAGTTTTTCCTCAGTCAGTAGAAAATGTGGTTAACACCCGGTCATGCATTAAAAAAATAAATACTGTCATATACCGTGAAACCGGTATCATTTAGAAAAATACAGTGATAGATTTTTTTGGCCATACCGCCCAGCACTAACAACCGCTGGTGTAAATCATGTCACGCACAACAGGGCTCTAGAGTGCGACCAATTTGGTCGCACGTGCGACCTAATTTCTCAAGGGTGCGACTAAAAAAAATCTTAGGGCGCACCTGTGCGACCAGCCATTCGAGAAAATAAAAAAAGTATCCGCGACTCTTGAGTCTCCCTGTGCTTCAACAACAGACAAACATTGGGCTCATATCGTGGTCTAAACCAATCAGAGATAGTGAAGGGCGGACCCTAAACTTTTGTCTATGATGCATTTTTGCTATTCCCAAATCAGAAGCGAGATCGCGCTCACGTGGAGGAGATTCAGCACGCGCAACATGAAAGCCCTGTTTATGATAGAAGAGAGAACTAACCATTAATACATGCTTACACTTTAGGCCTGTGGCTGTTATATAAACTAAGTTTATTTAATGGGTTTTTATTTTATTTTGGCTTCTAAGGATTATAGCCGCGTTTCTTTTAGCACAACTTCCTTCCCTTCACAGTGGCGCGCATTCGTTCCTCCCTGACCAAAACTTAACGTCAGAATCAGATCCATCATTTGTCGATTGTTGTAAAATGCCGTCTTTACAGTTACTAAATTGCTGAACATGTTTGTTAATAAAATGTTTAAAGTACAATCCGCACGAAAGACGCTGTTCCCCAGGCTGAAGTGTGTGTGCGAGTGTCTGCGCGCGTGCGCGGCACGCTCTAAAACTGACAAGCAAAGTAGACGTTGAGCTTCGGGCACGTCCAAACGATCAAATACACACAAAGCATGTAAAAATGGCCGGCTTGGAGAGTATTCATTTAAACACAGTTTATGTCTTAAAGTGAACGAGAACAGTTGGGAGAAAATTGCGTGTCAATATTTTGTTTTAGTGACAGACTGGTGCTTCATTAATGTTAATCAAAGAACAAAACGCAAAGAGAAAATCACCCACAGCTCTTAATCTGAATAAAATTATAGCTTTAGGCATTAATCTATCAATACATACAGTGAAAACTATGTAGTGTTCATTTACATTTGATCACTTTCAGATTTCTTATGTAGCTATTGCTTACCTGAACATTAATGTTAGTAGACCTTCATGAAAAGATTAAAGAACTGTTTTTTTTCATTTGTACATTTGTTTTATGGTATGACAAATGGTATATTTGTCAGTTTGTTTAACTTTGTTCATGTTCTTACTGTATCTTATCTTCTGTATATAAAACACTAAAAATGCCGGCACACTGGTGCATTTACAAATTGATGTTTTATATTCATTTAAATATTTATTTAACATTTCAGAATATAAAGCAATGTTAATTAAGCTGCTAATCTATCATATTAATATAGATGTATGTATATATTTATTTATATATATATATATATATATATATATATATATATATATATATATATATATATATATATATATATATATATATATATATATATATATATATATATATATATATATATATATATATATAAAAAGTACAGATAAGAATACCGCTAAAGTACCGGATCGATAAGAGGAGTAATACCGTTAAATGTTCCTGTGTGGCTCAGTGGTAGAACATTGCGTCAGCTGAGCGAAAGGTTGTGCGTTCGATTCCCAGGGAACACATGTACTAATAAAAATGTATAAACTGAATGCAATTGTAAGTCGCTTTGGATAAAAGCGTCTGCTAAATGCATACATGTAAATGTAAAACCTTAAAGAGACCCATTCCTAATTAAAATACAGTATGAGCACAGACAGACCAGGTGTTTTTTTCCCTCTTTAAATCCTTTTTTTTTCATAATGTTCAGTGAAATTATTTGGTAGTCTGAGGTGGGATGGGGCACCGGATTTTTTTTATAGGTTTAGGGGTGGGGGGGGGGGGGGGGGGTTGAGAAGCACTGCACTAGAGCATCCCTTCATTCAGACACAGTGGACGATCTGATATGAATCAGTGTAGAGGGGCAAGTCTGGAAGATGTTGATGCTAGAGAAAGTGTGGCCAGCTGGTTTAGCCAAGGCCAAAGATCAAGAAGGCCAAACGACAGGAGTTGGCCATCCGAGGGGCATGTGACTGCAATGGAGGATAGTTCATAAGACATTGAGCCATGATATGTTCAGTTTGAAGCCCTTAAACACTTAATTTAGATTTTATTTTTATTTAATTTATCTTGAGATGTTTTAACTTTAAGCACTTTAAGCACCAACACTTTTTCTGTAAGTTACCTTTCTTGTAGAATTGTGCTTCAAATAAAGAACGTTATGTTGACCACATTGTTAGTTAATCGTTTACAAGTCAATATAACGTTCTTCAAATTAATAATTTATTTGGTGCACCTAACTTTTGTGCTGGTGCACCTAAGAAAAAAGGTGCACCAGTACAACCAGTGCAAAAAGTTAGTCTAGAGCCCTGCACAAATAAAATATGCAGGGTTAATGCAACTAACTTGAGAAACCACATCAGCCGTTTTCACCCTGTGCTGTTAACCCTGTCAGTGCCCAGTATTTAGTATTTGCTTTTGTGTATTTGTTCTAAATGCTCCTGTTGTTTTCTGTGCCCAGACTTAGTTTTGTTTGATACATGCAAGAAGCGTGTTTTTTTTGAGCAGGTAAAATTAAAGGTTCAGTTCATATATCTGAATGCTTGTATTTATTGACAAAATTGTATACATGTGAAGTAAAATAGAAAATTGAGGATGCTGTGCACCGTCAATTAACCGTGATGCATCGTGATATCGAATTGAACCGAATCGATGCCATGATAATCGTAACCGAACCATAAGATCAGTGTAGGTTCACACCCTAATGAACACTGAAAAAGTTAAAAGCAACATCAGATCAAGTCAGTTTGTTCAGTTGAACAAGATTAGTCTCTTGACATAGCAGAGAATCACAGCATCATTTTTAATGCAGCCTTTTCATTTTTTTTTTACCATGACTTTCGCTGTAGTGATATTTTTTGGAGTGCGTGTTTTTTAAGTACACCAACCAGGAGAAGTGCGGCCTATTATATTTCACTGAAGGATAACACTGGATGTTTTTGTGTCTCTGATTGTAAGTCACGGGTCCTGATGATCATGTTTATGATCTTGTACAATTAAGCTCTGGGGAGCGCTGTACCTGTCTTTGTAAGCACATGACCCAGGAGACTGTTAAGAAATAAGACTGTGATTTTTGTCTACCTATATGAAGTGAATACAAGCAAAGCATTTTCCAAGGCTGAAACGCATCAAGAGTGACCTATATGTGCATGTGTATGTGTGTTATCACTCAGGTGCTATGGAGGAGCTGCACAGTTTGGACCCGCGCCGGCAGGAGTTGCTGGAGGCCAGATTTCTGGGTGGAGTCGGTGGCAACACAGCGGGTAGCACTGGCAGCGCTAGCGGAGGAACCAAAGTTAGTGGCTGAGTTTATCAACAAACTGTTATTGCAAACACACAAGCTTGCAAACAGTAGTAGTAGAGGCTGTGTCTGAAACCTAAGGTAGTGTTTTTGTATGAAATCACTTCTGTGGCTTCCAAGACGCCATAACGCCTCACTTATGATGCAGAACTATTTCAAGCAAGGCTTAGAGCTAATCGAGCACATATTTATTGACTCTAGGGATGCAGCGATTAACCGGTTTTACTATTAACCGCGCTTTAAAACATCACGGTTAATTAATCGTAAAGGCTCCACTACACCGAGTATTTCTGTTGCACGGAACTGTTGCAAAACAAAAACAAAGTTACACTAGCGGTGCACCAGCTTAAAATGCCATGCTTATCAGAGACACGGTGGCTACTACAAACACTAAATTAACTTTGACAGAGGAACCAAACAGCAATCGTATCTGCATTTCATCTTGTGTGCGTGTTTTGAATGTTTGCACTATAACTGAAGCAACGTTTTAATGGAAAAGTATACTTTTTCAGTAATTTTCTTTTACGAAAGTTTGCTTAGTGGCTTCAAAAACAAGACACGTCTTTAAATTAATCATTTTAATTTAATACATTTAAATTAATAACGTCACACTGAAACATAACCTTTACTTATCTTTACTTTACTACTGCTTTAATTGAGACATTTATTCAATAATTTCATTATAAACGGGGAAAAAATAGGCCTAATAGAGACATTTAATGTCAGAGCGTGATCTGAGCGGGATTTGGTTTACTGGTGACCGTGAGCGGAACATTAGCGGAGCGTTTGCTTTGGCCGTGAGCGACTGAGCGAAGCGCACGCCCACAAATCGGAATATTGAGCTTAACGTCACACCGCTCCGCTTCGCTCACATGATCTGGCCTGAGCCCGATCTGTCAAAAAAAACGTCCAGACCCTGGCCCGAATGGACTCAGCATGTCGGGTCCCGACGGGCTTGCAGGGCTCTAAGAGTAGGGCTGCAACTAACGATTATTTTGATAATCGATTAGTTGGCCGGTTATTCTTATTCGGATTAAAAAAACATTGAATTGGTTTTATTTTGACAAAAAAACACACTACTCCACATTCTTTCCAATGTCTTTCAAACAAATGTGCCAACTGAATGATACACATACAGCGCTTAACAATGTATCAGACCACCTATCATAATAAAGAGAAAACACAAATATTTTAGGAATTTGCCGGATTTTTTTTTAAATCTAAAAATGTTATTGTCATTTATTGGGCAAATAACAAACTGAAACAACCAAATAGTATTATTTCCCACTATAACAAAAATGGCCTCCTATGCCTTGCAACAGCTTGCATTCTTGCTGCCATTATGTACTTTCTGACTGTAATTGGGTATCTGAAACAAAACCCCCATGAAGTGCTCTGCCTTTCTTTCATAGATAACAATAATTATATTATAGCATTAGAAATAGCCTACTATTGTTACTAAAGAGCTTGCGCATATTAGAGGATTAACCAATACAGAAAACTAAATAAATTACTTTGGTAATGTCATAATGACAAGGTTTATGTATAGACTCAGTTGGTTATGTCTAAAATGGAAGTAAACAGCCGAGACAAACGGATGCGTGCCTGCATATTAGATACGCGCAGGTCTTAAAGGGACAGTACTTAACATGCCGCTGACTGTAATTAAAGGGTTAGTTCACCCTAAAATGTTATTTCTGTCATTATATTTACTCACTAACATGTTGTCCCAAACCTGTATTAATTTCTTTCTTGTGCTGAACACAAAATAAGGTATTTTGAAGAACGTGTGTAACAAAAAAGTTGCTGGTCCACATTGACTTTGATAGAAGGATAAAAATACTAAGTAAGTCACTGAGGACCAGCAACTGTTTGGTTTTCCACCTTCTTTAAAATAGCATTTATCTTCAGCAGAAGAAAAACTCACTCAGGTTTAAAACTAAACTCGAGTGAGTAAATGATGGTATAATATAAATCACTATGACAGAATCGACATAATTATTATTATTTAATGCTAACACTACAAAACACAAAGATAAAAAATAACTTGCTACTTTTGACTGAAAAAATTATACAGCTGCTTTAATAGGAATCAATCTATATAGTGTTTTATTTTTATATTTGTTCATTCAGTTTCTTGAATGCTCTGCTAAATATGCCTATTGTACCTGAAAATAAAGCACTGTTTGTTTTATTTGTTTATTATGTGTATTTGTAATGTGTATCTTTGTTATTTTTAATAACAAAGATAAAATAATGACAATGTTTTTTATCTTCCCCCACTTTGGTCTAAATATCCACCATACTTTATTATATTTTGTAACCTTGAAAGGATTTGTCTTTGTAATGGGGAAATAATTATGGCTGCTCTGCTCAGACAAAATAGTAAAATCAACATGACAAAGAATCGTGAAATTGTGATATTTCTAAAAAAAATATTGATATGATATTCTTGCCATATCGCCCACCCCCACTTTGACTGTTAGAATAACACTTTAAAGAAACATTTGTTATAATTATTTTACAGCATTGACATTATTATAGCACTTATAAATGTAGGTCAATAATTATTTTTAAATTATAAAATTAGGCTACTAATATGTTTAATATGTTAACATTATGCATTAAACACATACCTAACATTAACCAAGATTAATAAATACTATATATATGATGATCAATCACTTTTAAATCTTTGGAAATGTTCTGGTTATTTGTCACCTATGGTATCGATTTAGTATTGATACCGAGGTATTACATTCTGGTATCATACCGAAGCCAAAAATTATGGTATCGAGTATGCACATAACCACCACTGATCCTCACAAACGTCTCCAACACACACACAAGCATCCGTTATAAAACACTCGCTGTATTCAACTATGTGAATATACTGAGCTGTGTTCAAGCAGAAATATGATGTTATAGTGATGAGTGAGCCGAGAGCGCACAAGCACATACACGGTTCGTTTGCGCATATTTATAA
Source organism: Oxygymnocypris stewartii (assembly GCA_003573665.1). Classification (NCBI taxonomy): domain Eukaryota; kingdom Metazoa; phylum Chordata; class Actinopteri; order Cypriniformes; family Cyprinidae; genus Oxygymnocypris; species Oxygymnocypris stewartii. The sequence continues at coordinate 6,325 of QVTF01023813.1, read as the reverse complement.
CGGACATAGTGCACGCCTAATGCACGATCCTGTATGTCACTGTAATCAGCTTTACCTTGATTACAATAGTCGTCAATCAAAACTTTAGGCTATTAGTATGACACTAGAGCTGCAACTAGTTATTAGTTGGCCGATTATTCTTTCGATTAATCGGATTAAATGCAATTATTTTATTTTATTGACCGAAAACACACTATTCCACATTCTGCTCAATGTCTTTCAAACAACCTAAATGCTATGAAAACAAACAAGGCTTAATTTATTAGACCAGCTGTCATAAAGAGAAAACTAATATTTTAGGAATCTGGCAAAAAAAAAAAATCTAAAAATGTTATTTTCATTTATTGGGAAAATTACAAACATTACAAACTTGCATTGTTTATGTAATTTTTGACTGTAATTTGGTATCTAAAAAAACACTAAAGCGTTCTGCCTTTCTTTCATAGATAACAGCAAAAATTATATTATAGCATTAGAAATAGCCTACTACTGTTACTAAAGAGCTTATGCATATTGGAGGACTAACCAATACAGAAAGCTAAAACATGATTTTGGGAATCACCAATGCTGTCAGTTTAGAACAGCAGTGGCACAAACATTATATTCATTTGTTAAGAATTGTATATAGTGAATATAGTTTAAATCTCTTTTAAAAATGTAAATAATAATAAAGACAACAGGTGAGGAATGTTCTGCAGGAACACACGTTCACTTTGATCACAGTCATTTCTTTATCCTGTAAAAGGCAGTTATGGAGCGTCTCATATTTATATTCAGACAATTACATGCTGTTATGCCAAAAAGAAAGTTAATTTTTGAAATGCAATTCCCTTTTCTACCAGTAGGTATAAAATGGAAGGTTGTGAAAAATGTCCACTGTCCCCCTCTCTTGATTAACACTGGTCTCATGTCTATAGGCCCTTTAACTAAAAAGCTATTACAAAAAACACCGCCAAGTGAGCTATAGCAAAAAACGAAGAAAACGTGCACTTTCCCCACAGTCCCTTACTGAAAGCTCAGCAGAGATCGAGCTCTCCCGGCTTGATGCACATTGAGACGGTTTGGTGCTTATTACAAGCTAGTGCTTATTACATCGAGCGAAAACTATGAAAAATAAGGCTGTGAAACATGATCAACTTTATCCTTTTGGCGGTCACACTGTTTAGATTTTTTTTAGGGCATGTCGATTTGGAGTTATTGCCGTTTATCGCTGCATGTGTCACGAATATCAAACTAAACCAACCAATCAAACTTAAAGCTCAAAATAAAGAATTATCATGCTGTGGGCAGCTTGGATCACATACTTCTCCCGCAGCATCTCATTCTGTTTCCTCCACTATTTTTAGATGCATTTTGTCCATAGAAATGCGTTATTCAGTGCTGTAATTTGAGCAACCGGCTGAAGTTGGACGTGCACTGTGGACAGACCCGACTAATCGATAATGAGAATCGTTGTCGATGATTTTCATTATCGATAATAATCGATTTTATCGATTAGTCGTTGCAGCCCTATGTGACACTGGCTTCTTTTATCCAGCCGAGAGCTGTAGTTTGCGTATCATATGCTCATACAGCTGTTTTTAGCCACCGTTCAGGCTGTATTCACACAGCGCGATGACAAACATTTGCTTCTCCGAAACATAGAATACGTAGAGAGGTGGTACTGTTATTTATTTTAAGGCTATATATTTTTTACATTACTTAACATGCGAGTCATAATATTAGTAAATATATTATATTTGAGTTTTATCTCTTGCCCCCTGGTTGAGAACCACTGAAGCGCAATCTACCAGCATTGCTTTCACAATTGATCTATTGGGCATCCCTGCTCTAAGTGATAGTAAAAAAATAAAAATAAAACGTAGTTTCTCATTTATTTGGTTCCAGAGCATTTGCTGATTTTTATTTAAACTGTGTGAATATTTTTTTTTTCATTTTTTTTTTTTCAGTATTTTACATCAAGGTGTAAACTTGGTGTCCCTGTAAACTTTCTTGTTCATTTTTGCTAATAAACATTCTTCGTTTCATAATTGTTTATTCCTCATTTTTAACAGATTTTTAGTTTTGTATATTTAAACTTTGTGTACGTTATTTGTAATTTTATATCAGGCATATTGCATGGTGTATTTATATTATTTTTGTTCATCAAAGTTATATGTTCTACGTTGTATTTTGTTGTTGTTTGTCGTCGATTAACCGGTGGGAATCTCTCTTTCTCTTTCTCTATCTTTCTTTCTCTCTCTCTCTCTAGCCATAACTGAAAATAACCGTAATTTTTACCCTTCCAGTCAAATATTGCACTGCAAAGAGCAATACTTGTTTGTTTACTTGTCTATAACTTGGCAAATGACCATGGAATAAGCCAGCAAATATTAACATCTTTAATATGTGAATGCTGGCAAATGACCATGGCATAAGCGGGATAATCAACGGCTAGCTGTGCATTAAACGATTTTAATGCACTTTGCGGAGGCAACTTACATGTCGTGCATTCAAATTGTTTAATGCACAGCTAGCCGTTGATTATCCCGCTTATGCCATGGTCATTTAATGCTTATTGCTCGGTAGGAATAGTCATAATAACAGAGGTTACTTTTTATAAGTAGCCTTTTTCTGATTGTTCAGGCACCAATTCTATTCATCAGACTGATGATTGTGGGATATTATAGGTGATAAAGTATACGTACATCCAAGCTGATTTAATTTTATTATTATTATTATTATTATTACTAAATAAAAATAATACTTTTATAATATTTCACTGTAAAACAAAAAATGATAGATAGATAAATGTGTATAGATATTGATATTGAAATAATTGCTTGACTCTGAAACACACTGACCATACATTTATTCAGATAAATTGCATAAATTGCATTTTTATTTTTATTGTGCAGTCCTAACAGGATATTACACAAACTTTGGGTTCAGATGAGGCTTCTTGCCTCTGGATGCTGCTTGATTTGATGTTGTTTCAGACACAGCCAGTTTCATGGCAGAGGCTCAAAGTCTTCCTACGTTCATGATGAGCTTTTGAAGAAATTTGTGTTTTCTGAAAGGGAAGAGTCAAGACATTGTGAGGTTCATGTCAGGTTACAGTGGACCTCACACTGAAACATGCTATTCTCTACTGCTTTGTCATGTTGTCTTGCTTATACAACTGTCCTTTCCTTGAAATTGTCAAATAATTAATTCATAACACCTGCTACATGAATACCTCATATTCATCTACCTGGCTCATCTGCATTGACTCATGTAAATGTTTCTTCTGTGCAGACCTTGACAAACAACGAATGTTCCAATCAGAGTTTTGGTAGCTTGGGCTCCTCCAGTGATAAAGAGTCAGAGGTGAGTTTAGTTCTGAATGATCGTACAAACACCTTCAAACTAATATGCCTGTTACATAATGTGATGTATTTCCAAACCGAAGATTCAGTGGAAAATAATCATGTTATGATTTATAACATTGATTAATTGCAGTTAGCGGCTGATTGATATTATTGCCCTGATTATTCAGTTGATATTTGATAACCTGAATATTAACAGCAGCTTAATTTATTGGCCAATAAATGTTAGCTCATCCAAATGAAATGTCATCTGCGATATTTGCGTGTTTTCTTTTTCCGTAAGGTAATGCTCTTCTCATTTTACACTTCATGCATGTGTACTGAATATTAAATAAGTTAGTAATGATAACGTGTACCATGCTGATTTGTACAGAGGCTCAGTAGATTTGCACTTAACAAGCCTAAACAGACAGCGAATGAGAGCGATCGACTGATCTCATGTAAGGCTGCAGCTAACGATAATTTTTATTGTTGACTAATCTATTATTTTTCAATTAATCTATTATTTTCTCCAGTTGAATTCTTTAGTTAAACTATCAATAAATAATAACAGTAACTTCTACTATTAATCTTTTATTTTATTCAAACGTTTTCTCATTATACTTTACAAAAAATAAATAACAACAACAAAGAAAGAAATTAACAATAAATAAAGATAATAACAAGAAAAGAGAGACAATGAAAAAACAATAATTAATACAAATAAGAAAAGAGAAAAATAACATAAAATAATTAGTAAACATGAAAAAAGAAAGAAACAATAAATAAAGATAATAGAGAGAGAAAATAAATAACAATAATTAATTAATGAAAAATTTAAATGAAAGAAAATACAAATAAATACAAATTAAGAAAAGAGAGACAAATTATATTGATAACATTGATAATTAATAGAAACGAAAAAAGGAAGAAAGAGATAAAAAGAAAGAAAGAGAGAATTACAGGGCAGTGATAGTCAATAGAGATGTGCATTCACAGTTCTGTTTGGGACTGACAGCAGTCGCTTACAGGTGAGAGACTTAAAGTTTTATATATTCAGCATATTAAAACATCTGCTTGAATACATATCTGTATATGAATGAACAGCTAAAGTCACAACTGCACTCGGGACACGAGAGCGACCGAATCAAAATGGTGTCATAACACCGGGAAGTTTTATCACAGTTTACAGCCCGTGTTTAAATAAACAATCGGAGTTGAAGCTTGTCCTATCCATCACACAGTTAAACAACTAACAATGACTTTAAAAGCTTTGTTGGCCAGTGCAGAGAGCACATTTGGTGCGTGCGTCTCAGAGCTCATGTGATCGCACACACACACACACACCGCACTGACTGCAGCTCCAGTTTAAGATGAATGCGAATAATTTCTCCGTCTCTGTGGGTGCATTAAACCCGTCATGATTATATAGGCAACTCGATGGTCCCGTGCTGTTCCGTTCATTCCGCTCAACTTTGAATGCGGATGTGAATCCTGACAATGTAAAGGCATCAGTTCGGCTATATACATGCGCTTCTGAGGGTCGTATGATAATATAATGCTCTATGAACGCTCTATGAAGTGAAGTGTTGCCATACTAGCCTTTACCTTCTGCTCTAGAGTCTTGTTTGTGTTAAACGTGGCAGAAAACCAGTCTTAAGTAGGGATAACTGCAGGCTCGCGCAATGGGCATGGTGCGACATGTCGACGCACTCCATTTTAATCGACGTATTTTTATAATCGATGTAATCGATGAGTATATGTATAAGTATATGCAGGGCTCTAGAGTGCTACCTAATTTCTCACGGGTGCGACTAGCAAAAATCCCAGGTCGCACTGGTGCGTCCAGCCATTCGAGAAAATAAACAAAAATATCCGCGACTCAGAAACTCTGTGGTTCAACAAAAGACACACCCGTTAGGCTTATATCGTGGTCTAAACCAATCAGAGATAGTGAAGGGTGGACCCCCCCTCTGATTGGCCGTGGTCCAGATATTCCTGTATGTGTGTGTGTGCGCGTTTACAAATGCGTCACGTGTGCTGCTGCAGTCAGACAGAGAGAAAGACGTGAGTAGTAGATGCGTGCAGTGTTGCCAACTTAGCGAGATTTAGCGCCTTTGTAGACCCCCATAGCAACTTTCTTTTTCCCAAAAAAGCAACTAGTGACAAATCGAGTCTCTCAGAGTGTCTCTGTGATCGCCGCAATGGCGCGAGATCAGCGCGCTTTCTCTGCATCTGCACTGTTCAGTGAGCGTCTGAGAGGAGCAGCCCGTTCAGTTAAAACAGATATTATTGCTTCTCTAAACGTAGTGTACATGCAAATGTAGCCGAAATCACAGCACATGAATTGTCTTTGTCTTATATTGTGTATTATTTGATTTCATCAGACAACGGCTCAATACAATTATAAATTAGTATTTTTGTGCAGACTCGCTTCTTGGAAGGGAGTGCTGGTTATGTATTCTTAAAGGGACGTGTTTCAGTCACTATTTCATATTCATCCCGTTGACTAACAACATAAACAGTCAAATATATAAAGTAAAACAGTTTTATTGAGAATTTGGCTGCATTAAAATACAGTATGAGCACAGAGAGACGATTAGACAGAACAGAACAGTTATTTTTTTCTTTACTTTACTTTTAGTCATTTAGCAGACGCTTTTATCCAAAGCGACTTACAAATAAGAAAAAGTAACTAAAATTAAAAGTTAAAACTATACATATTATGTACACACATTTAAGAAGATAAAGACATGAAATAAAAATGACAAATGCATACAACATTTAAAAACTAAACATTTAAATGAAAATAAATCTAAAAACAATTCAAAATATTAAATCAAGAAAAGGTATAAGTATAAAAATGCTTCTAACATAACACTAAAGGACTAAGTATACTTCTTTTTTGCATAGTAAGAATTGGTTATAAAAACTGTAAATACTTTTTTTTTCATAATTTAGCGACAGCCCTATATGATTTAATAGTGTGGATAAGCACC